>CAJVGC010000582.1:4560847-4800655 GCA_910822075.1 Senecio squalidus
GATCTGTTTATCTTCTTGTTCTCCCTCTATGGTCCACAGCTTTATTGGGCGCGTGTAACTTTTAAATATTTTTTCAATATGACTAAAATACCCCTCCGTGGGTTTGATCTATTAATGAAATTGTGTGGCTCTAAAGGTGATCTCTGGATCTCTAGCAAAAAAGAGATCCCTTTTGAACCCTCCCCTATATATATATATATAAAAGACTTAAAAATATGATTTTAAATTTGTCACACTTCATTTTTTCACAATTTATGTATTTGGAAAAATAAATTATGTCCAGAAATATCATAAATTGACATCTCTACTTATAAATTAAATGTGGAAAAGTTATACATGTGTACATGTAATCTTTGTACACATATCTTATAGGTTGTTGAATAGTAACTATCGTTGAATATAGGTCAGGGCGCCGTTGTGAGAAACGAAGCTATGAGAGTACATTAGATGAGTCATTGGGGGCTCGTAGTGTTATGTTTTGTGATTACTTCACCGAATATCCCCTGACTACTCCACCGAATACATGGGTGAACACACTATGGAGGCTCGTTAGAAATTGACTTTGACATAATTGTTGCAAAAAGTAGGCTAAATTTAACCTAAAAATCGAAGGTTGTTAAGGTCCCGATCTTAATCTTAAGATCTTACGATTTTACGATCTCGTTCACTAAAAATGATTCTGATCTTCCATAGGATCTAAAAATCATAAGATCCTAACAGGATCTCGATCCTGATCTAAAGATCCTAGGATTTTTGTACCATATATCCTACTTTTCTTGAATTTGAGGCAAAAAAAAAACTCATATATAAATTAATTTTATTAAAATAAACTAAAAATAAAATCGTCTAACCAGTTAAAACACTTAAAAGGAAAATTGAAATAAAATATTTACCTTACCAACGAACAAATGTTAATTAAAGTCGGTATTAACTCAATTAAGTAATCTATATTTATATTAATTTTAATACACCCGCTTTATCAAGTTCAAATATTAAATAATCGACGATTTTGACATATTATTAGCAATTATATTAATTATTAATTATATTAAGATGATGAAATATATTTTAGTAGAATCTTACCATCTCGATCCGATCTTGTGAACATAAAAACGATCCTAGATAGAATCCCGATCTTAAGAATCTTGCTTAAAAGCCATACCTTGTACAAATTTATATGGGCTGAAATACTAAAATAACTATTTAGCCCAACTGATTTTAGTCCAATAACCTCTTTGGTTTGGTTAATGTTTCTTCATGGGTTTTTGAATTAAATAGCCAAGACGTAAAAAAATATCCAAGACGTAAGAAACCTTTTTTTTCTATTCTTTTTTTTTCCTTCTTATTTTAAGGCCACGGGGCTTAGTAGAAAAAGAAAGAAAAAACATTTTGGGCTTTAATCCAGAAACTTTTCTTTTAAAAATAAATCAAAGTAAGAGGTTATTTGCTACTTTTCTATAATCATTTTAAAGGTGGAGATAATTTAGGTACTTGGCCAAGCGTAAGAAACATTATTGATTTTTTTCGAGATCAAATTCGTTGTTAACAAAGCTCACAAAAATAATTATACTAGCATTTTCCGCCTAAATATATAAAAAAAATAGGTTTTAAGTTAATTAGTACTTAATTTATTGTGTTCGGTTTTTATTTTTAACAATCTCTTCCCAAGCTTTAAAAAATAATTATTAGGTATATTTATTTATTGTGTTAAGTTAGAGAAATTCTCATTTAATTAAATCCCTTAAATCAAAGTCACAATCAATCACGTCGAAAAGAGATATTTAAATTATTAGCTTATAAAAGAACTACCTGCAATGCTTTCATTAACAAATCTATATTGTCTCTCAAAACGAAGAATTTCGCAAAGACTCCCTAATCCTGTGTATCTTTGGTATCAACTGGCATCGCTATTACCTACTAGCCCCAGACAATGTGGTCCGAAGACCAATATTATGATGCCCATATAGCTCGATGGTGTCCCTGGAAACTCAAAATTATATTCGCCGCACAATTCTAGTTAAAACTTAATTGCAATGTTCAATACAATTTTTAACAAGTTCCGGTAACTCTTTAATCAATCCTTTGATTTGTAGATAATACAACATATAGATACCAAGTTCTATAAGTTAATCTTACGGTCAAAACCATGTATTCTTATTCAAGTTTAACTTTTCACTAATATATAAGTTTCTAATCATTTATGTTGGTATCACACTCAGACTCACAATGCAAAGTAGTAAACAAATGATGAAACTAAAAGTTCTGATTATTGAGTAGGCCAAGTACTGGCTTAAATACACGAACGTGTTCACCACGTAACTGTTCGAGCTTCAGTGGCTTAGTCATTATGTCAGCAACTTGAGCTTGTGTGTTGCAATACTTCAACTCTTCAACACCTTCATTTACCAAGTCTCGGAGAAAATAACAGCTGACACAATAAGAATATAAAATATTCCACTTTACCATTTTGTTGAGATTTTGGTTTTGAGCTCGTGAATTTGGATTCATCGGGTTTATGTATTCCTATATATATATATATATATATATTTATCAATAATAATAATAATCAAGGGTTCTATCATTCTAATAGTTTTCTTTACTTCATAAAGTTATATTGATTTGATCATGTTGGAAAATTTAACTTACAATTGGCCTTTAGCCTGAAGGTATCAGCACGTTCCTAAACTTTGTATGCTATTTTTTTTTCTTGGAACGGCAAAGTAAATTAAAGGTGAACATGTACAAACAAGAAAAGCCAAAAATTTCCAAGATGGAGAAATAAAAAACCAACTTTAAATACAACCACCTAGCTATGAAGAACTACTGAAAACGATCAAACTCTTAATAAATTTTTAGGATTACTAATTCCCCCAACTAGGTATTGGTTTCGAGCAACGCTTGGAGAGCCAAAGAACAGAAAGACGTTGAAATGCTAGAAATATAACTTCATGACGAACCTTATCCATATCTTCGGGCAAAGTTTAAAGAATTTTGTTTCACCATTTCATTGTAGCCCAAGGAGAATATAGCATACACCATGAAAAAACTTAGACTCCCACTTGATTCCGATAGGAACGGAATCCCCGAGAAGAATATCATTAACCGAAGAATTTGAGAAATACTTTGTCGCCACCAACTCCATAATTTACGCCAAATGGGTTTGACCAGAGGACAATTTACCAAGCAATGCTCCAAATTCTCAACATCATTATCACAAGAGTAAATATTAACTTTACTAGGAACCCATAATTCCAAATATGATGGGTGATCGGAGAAGAAACATTGAAAAGTTATTCTTTTTGGACTAAACATGTAAGGTATTTAACTGAGAAACACCCTGAATTATCTAAGGACCAAAGCCATTGATCATTTTGAGAGAGAGTTAAAAACAATTTGTTAATTTTACCGAGCACGGTAGGTCTATTTAATTATCTAACTTTCAGATGTTACTAATGTATATCTCCTAACATACATGACATTCTATAGATGTTACATGAGTTGCCACATCATCGATTTGCTACGATATTATTGGTCGGATATATCCAGTAATAATGTTTGTAAATTCGATACATACAGTAATTGTATTTGAATTTAGATACATACTATAAATTTCGTAGTTAGTAATATTTAATAAATTTCAAAATCATTATCTCTTTATTAGATTATCTTTGACGGAAGAATACTCGTAATGACAAAAGAGATAAGTAGTTTTGCTAATTAATATAGAGGAAATAAACAATGGTGATTATGATGATAATATATACTTTTAATTTAAACACGCTATTGTACAACCTATTACCCTTTTAACAAATTTGAAGAGTCACTAAACGTGTGATACCAAATACAGTCACTATAATATAGTGACTAAATTAAGTTTTCCCTGACTCCTAGTAACCTTCCTTTTGATCAAATTAACCACATACAATTGATGTCTTATCCACACACACACACATAAATATCTTTCTCTCTCTCTCTATATATATATCATAATAATTTATGAACGAATAACTTAAAACACAAGAAATAACTTCACTCATAACTTGCAATTCTAAACTAAAATTCGAAGCCATATATGAATACCTTTTTCGATTCCCGTAATCCATTTCCGTCATTCTCACCGGAGGCATCCTCTTCATCTTCTGATTATTCGGAACCAGAAGTGATGCTTGCTTCACAAAACCCAAAGAAGCAAGCCGGGAGGAAGAAGTTTAAGGTAACCCGACACCCGGTTTACAGAGGAGTGAGAAGTAGGAATAACGGTAAGTGGGTTTGTGAAGTAAGAGAGCCGATAACACAATTTAGGGTGTGGTTGGGGACACATCCCACCGCTGAAATGGCAGCCAGAGCACATGACGTGGCGGTTTTGGCTATGAGGGGTCGATCAGCTTGCTTGAATTTCGCTGACTCTGTATGGAGACTGCCTGTTCCCGAGTCTAGCAATATAAGTGATATTCAAAAGGCCGCGGCCGAAGCAGCCGAGGCGTTCAGACCGTCCATGACTTTCCGTAAAAACAAAATTGTGGTTCAGATTGAAGAACCGGAAAATGCGTTGTACGTTGACGAAGAGGAGTTATTTGGAATGCCGGGATTTCTTGACAGCATGGCAGAAGGACTCATGGTACCGCCACCTCAGACGGAAGAGTATGGTTACCTTGTAGATGACATGGAATTTTGTGTGGACATGTCTTTATGGACCTTTTAAGGAATTCGTATTCAATACTTTTAATTTTCTTAAACTTAGATTCAATTTATTTTTTCTAATTAGTCTACCATGGCTTACACTTTTATTGTAAACAAGCCAATGAATTACATATACTAGGAATAAATTTGTAAGATTTAATTTTACTGTGTAACAATGACAGGAAATATAAGTTTTTTGTTAGTTATATTTAAAATGTGTTCAAAGTCCTCCTCGTCACAAACATCCAAAGACAACAACTAAGAAATAATAATTGAATCAAGTTTCTATTACACTAGCATAACAAAGATTTTTTTTTCAAACCTCGTAAAATTAATATATTAAGACGTGTACAAAGACATCCTCGTCAACAAAATATTGTCATAATCGTTTGATAATGTACTGTTACAAACATCCAAGTAAGAACTAAAACATTCATTCAAATTTTTATTTACACTTGTAAAACAAAGATAACAACTCCGAACCCATTGTTCATTTATTTAGACATGAGCTAGGTAGCCAGGCGCGCTACCAGTCAATCAGTGTCATAGTTATATTTTGGGTACACCACTAATCTTGTATGATGTTCATTATGGCAACTAAATTAGGACAAACGCGTGGCAAAAACAGTTTTAAACAATTTCTAAAAAAATCTGAAAAAACATGAAAATACTATTAGAAGTTCATTTTTTTTTCTCCACGTTGTTGTACTTAAAAGAGACCGATTCTTTTGAGGTTTTCATTGTTGAGTTCATTAGTTGTTGACTCTCTGAGCTGCAATTTTCTGTTTTATGGCTCTTTTAAATGTGAACTGAAGATAGGCATACGATGTAGGAATTTAAAACAACGATGATGACGAAATTGAAGTTCCCTGGTTAAAAGGATTCTTAGACACAACCTACAATCTTCTCGTATTGGGTAACATAATGTTTCTTTCAACTTTTAATGTCAATATATCAAACTTTAATGGAGAATGAAATTGCAAACAGGGGATCGGTGAATTCTTGAGTGAAATGCCATCGAGATGAGTCAGAAACAATTTCATGTAAATTCTTGTTCTGTTTTCTTTACTTCATAAAGTTATATTGATTTGATCATGTTGGAAAATTTAACTTACAATTGGCCTTTAGCCTGAAGGTATCAGTATGTTCCCAAACTTTGAATGCTATTTTTTTTTTCTTGGAACGGCAAAATAAAATTAAAAGCCCAACTTAGGTGAACATGTACAAACAAGAAAAACCAAAAATTTCCAAGATGGAGAAATAAAAAACCAACTTTAAATACAACCACCTAGACTATGAAGAACTACCGAAAACGATCAAACTCTTAATAAGTTTCTAGGATTACTAACTCAATTCCCCCAACTAAGTATTGGTTTCGAGCAACGCTTGGAAAGCCAAAGAAGAGAAAGACGTTGAAATGCTAGAAATATATCTTCATGACGAACCTTATCCATATCTTCGGGCAAAGTGTAAAGAATTTTGTTTCACCATTTCATTGTAGCCCAAGGAGAATATAGCATACACCATGAAAAAACTTAGACTCCCACTTGATTCCGATAGGAACGGAATCCCCGAGAAGAATATCATTAACCGAAGAATTTGAGAAATACTTCGTCGCCACCAACTCCATAATTTACGCCAAATGGGTTTGACCAGAGGACAATTTACCAAGCAATGCAACAAATTCTCAACATCATTATCGCAAGAGTAAATATTAACTTTACTAGGAACCCATAAATTCCAAATATGATGGGTGATCGGAGCAGAAACATCGAAAAGTTATTCTTTTTGGACTAAGCATGTAAGGTATTTAACTGAGAAACACCCTGAATTATCTAAGGACCAAAGCCATTGATCATCTTGAGAGAGAGTTAAAACCAATTTGTTGATTTTACCGAGCACGGTAGGTCTATTTAATTATCTAACTTTCAGATGTTACTAATGTATATCTCCTAACATACGTGACATTCTATAGATGTTACGTACATGAGCTGTCACATCATCGATTTGCTACGATATTACTGGTCGGATATATCCAGTAACAATGCTTGTAAATTCGATACATACAGTAATTGTATTTGAATTTAGATACACACTATAAATTTCGTAGTTAATAATATTTAATAAATTTCAAAATCATTATCTCTTTATTAGATTATCTTTGACGGAAGAATACTCGTAATGACAAAAGAGATAAGTAGTTTTGCTAATTAATATAGAGGAAATAAACAATGGTGATTATGATGATAATATATACTTTTAATTTAAACACGCTATTGTAATACGTATTACCCTTTTAACAAATTTGAAGAGTCACTAAACGTGTGATACCAAATACAGTCACTATAATATAGTGACTAAATTAAGTTTTCCCTGTCTCCTAGTAACCTTCCCTTTGATCAAATTAACCACATACAATTGATGTCTTATCCACACACACACATAAATATCTTTCTCTCTATCTCTATATATATATCATAATAATTTATGAACGAATAACTTAAAACACAAGAAATAACTTCACTCATAACTTGCAATTCTAAACTAAAATTCGAAGCCATATATGAATACCTTTTTCGATTCCCGTAATCCATTTCCGTCATTCTCACCGGAGGCATCCTCTTCATCTTCTGATTATTCGGAACCAGAAGTGATGCTTGCTTCACAAAACCCAAAGAAGCAAGCCGGGAGGAAGAAGTTTAAGGTAACCCGACACCCGGTTTACAGAGGAGTGAGAAGTAGGAATAACGGTAAGTGGGTTTGTGAAGTAAGAGAGCCGATAACACAATTTAGGGTGTGGTTGGGGACTCATCCCACCGCTGAAATGGCAGCCAGAGCACATGACGTGGCGGTTTTGGCTATGAGGGGTCGATCAGCTTGCTTGAATTTCGCTGACTCTGTATGGAGACTGCCGGTTCCCATGTCTAGCAATATAAGTGATATTCAAAAGGCCGCGGCCGAAGCAGCCGAGGCGTTCAGACCGTCGATGACTTTCCGTAAAACAAAAGTTGTAGTACAGATTGAAGAACCTGAGGAGTTGCCGGGAAATGCGTTGTACGTTGACGAAGAAGAGTTATTTGGTATGCCGGGATTTCTTGACAGCATGGCAGAGGGACTCATGGTACCTCCACCTCAGACAGTGGGGTATGGTCACTTTGTGGATGACATGGATTTTTGTGTGGACATACCTTTATGGACTTTTTAAGCAGTTCTTATTCAATATTTTTATTTTTAAACTAAGATTCGATTTATTGTTTTAAATAATTCTACCATGGCTTGCACTTTTATTGTAAACAAGCCAATGGATTACATATGTTAGGAATAAATTTATTCTGTAAAAAGGATATAGAAATATATATATTTTCCTTAGATATTTAATGCCTTGTTATAGGTATATACAAAGACCTCTGAGTCATGAAAATATGGTCATAATCGTTTGATAATACCGTTACAAACATCCAGCTAAGAACTTAAAAGTTGAATTGCTCACGCCATGGGTTAGGTTTATTGCTTTGATCGGGTTTCGTAATCACAACAATTCCTCAATCCTAGCGAAGAAGTTTAACTTGAATCCATAATTTCATCGGGGGCATACTCAAGTGCATTTTCATCCATCTTCATTCCAAAAGCAAGTATCATTCTAACTTCTAGTTATTGAAATGAAATTTATCTTAAATATTCCAATGATTAAAATCTAATCGTATTAATGATCTTTAATCTTCTTTACTCGAAGGCTACATCTAGCTTATTAAGGTTTGAATTTTGTTTTACTATATGATTTTGTTTTTAGCAGTAATAGAATAAGAATAACGGTCTTGCAAGTTGCTATAGTAATAGGAAAGTTACAATCAATTAGGTGGGTGTGATTTGGGCAAGAAGTTGAGTCTATCCACCTTATATCTACTTTGTTAGGGAATCTCGACGTCAACAACTATTAGGGGATACGCGAAATATAAGAAACTTCAGTTATGATAGTGGTTATCGGACAATTAAGAAAGAACAAAACCCGAGAAAATATGAGAATTATACGACTCTAATTAAATAAAAGAAAATTCGGTACAAGGTTTAAGTCTCACCCCTCACATTTATTTATAGGTGAAAGGGTAAATCCTAATTAGAATTAGATTAGCAAAACAATCTCCTAATATCAATCTAATCTAGCATTGTCTTGCAAAGCAAATAACCTTATTTGTAGATAACTACAATTAAAAGAAAACATAAACATAACCTAATACAAATATCTAATGCTTCTAGAATAATCATATCCTAATTAATATTACTAATTGGATAACAATTTCCACCTTATTCTAAGTATTAGATAACCCCGATACTAAGCATCTCCACGTAATCCACGCAATACTTGAACTTCGGTCTTGGAACCACCTTCGTCTTGAGGTCTTCTCCCAGCTTGATTAGGAATCCCTTAGGCCACACATTTTCTTCTAATTCTCCTGTAAGGATCACATACTCCCTCGTTGTAGTAACCATGTGTTGAGCCACACATTGTTTTACCTTGAACACATATCCGGTCTTCACCATACCCTCGTTAGGGTCCTTGAAAGAGTCAAAATTCCCGTGTTCATCTTATCCTCCATGTACTAGACCCACATCTGCACAACCTTTCACCAAACTCACCGTGATCGCAATATCCGATCTAGCACATACCATCAAGTACCCTACAACATACGTTGTGGAACCTTACACATCTTTTTCACATCCCAGTCATTCCCAAAGTAAACCTTCAGTATAACCTTAAAGCGTGCTTCCACTGGCATTAATACCGAACCGTCATTCCTCATTTTGTAATAACCCAGAATTCCATGCACATACCTCGACTGAGACACCCTCAGTGTTCGACAACCCTTCTCCATGAAAATCACCATAGCAATAACCTTGTTTGCTTGACCCTCCATGTCGAAAGCCTTCTCTAGCAAACCTTCAGTCTTGCTATTCCAAGCAAGTATCCTTTTACATGTGTGCTTCCCCGACGCTATCATTTGATACCTAAACCACATCGATTTAAAACTTATCCCCAGATTTCGTAACTGGGGCTCTTCACATTTCCCCTCATCACTACTCTCCTGATCTACCTCAACTTCGTGATGACCACCAATCAACTCACCTTGATCGCCCAATGATTCCACCTCAAAATTGGCATGTTCTCCAGAATTTGTAACACTATCCTACACAACCGTCCAAAGAGTATACACAACTCTTTTTTCTTGTTCCATACAAAAGCGTAATGGAACCCACATCTTGCATCACCACGGTGTATCATTCTTTCTCCAACGTACCCAAAGATAACAAGCTCCTCCTCAACTTCGAATTGTATAACCCACACCCCTAAGAACATAGCTTGAACTATCTTCCATCGGGTACTCTCGTTTCCAAAGAGTTAATGACTCTAACCACACCGCACTTGTAGATGTATCTTTTTCGTTACTCTTCCTTGCAAATCGTATCCCTTTAGAAAAATCTAAAGACGATTATCCAAACACCCCAATCTCCTACTTGCTCCCAAGTTAAAAAATCCGTAACTTACCACGCAAGAAAAGCTGATTGAACTTGGAACACAAGAATCTTGTAACTTCCGGTACCGTTGCTTATCCTTCTTAATATCGATAAAGTGCTCCCCAAGAACCACATCGTATCTTGATACGCAAGTAACCTCGATCACCCACGAACCCTAACAACACTTTCCTTTCCTTTCCTTCCTCTCTTGCAATCCTCGGATAGTAACCAAACAACTCCACAATCTTTGTGAAATACCTAAGCAATCTGGAACCCTAACTTGACACCCAAGCTAGTCTTGCAAAACCCTAGTTTTTGTGGTAAACGTTAGACCCCACAAACCCTAGGGACTTCTTTCTTGCTTGCGGCTCAAGTAACAACCCCCACAAACTAATCCCTAGTTTATGGTTCAAGAAACAACCCCACAAACACCTTTTTTCTTTGATGAACCAACCCGAAATATTGAGTCTACAACCCACGAGCTCAAAACCAAACCCGTATTCAACTCAATTACTCCCTTTCCAATCATCCACAGCACCACAAACACAAGGATCTTCAAAACAACTCACAACCCGTGCAAAGAATACAAGAACTTGCTGATTTGTATTTTTTTTTTCTTTCTATTTTGGCAACCAACTTCGGAAATTTATATCTTTTTGTAGACACCTATGATCAAAAATTCCTCCGGTCAGATTGTATACCTATGTTTTAGGAATTCACAAAAAAAACATTTTGTGATGATCCAACGTTAACAAACTTAGGATCGAGTTTTTGTCACCGTTGCTCAAATCTGGCCGAAAATAGACGAAAATCTTGTAATTGTTCACCTCAGAAGAACCACAAACTAGGGATGCACATGGTTCGACCGAAACCGAACCGAATCAATTTTATTGGTTTGGTGGGGTTAAAGATCTATATTTGGTCGACCGCGGTTTGAGATTTTTGCAAACCGATATATTAGTTTGGTTTGTGGTTTGAACATTCAAACCGACCATTTAAACCAGACCGAACCATTTATGTTTATTATAGATTTTTATTTTATAAATATATATTATGCTTTTAAAATACAAATAAGTGTATAAAGTATGAATTAAATTTCGAAAATAAGTTAGATTGTTAATATCAACGAATAACTTGAATTTTTGTTTCCAAAACATAATAATTTTCATTTTTAAATTTTACAAATATAACAAAAATAATAAAACTCAAACCGTTAAACCAGCCAAACCAAATCGATCTTGATTGGTTTGGATGGTTTGATTTTAAAGAAAATTTGGCCGGTTTGGTTTCAAAAAACTCCAAATCGAGATTACCGGTTTGGTTACGATTTTATGTTCAAACCGAGCCATGAACATCCCTACCCAAACCGTGGCTCTGATACCACTTGTTAATTTCAACGTCAACAACCGTGAGGGAGCACGCGGAATTCAAGAAACTTCAACTATGATAGTGGTTATCGAACAAAAAGAAGAAAAGAACCCTAGAGAATATGAGAATTATACGACTCTCATTAAGGAAAACGAAATTTGGTTCAAAAATTAAACCTTACTCCCTCAACTTTATTTATGGTTGAAGGGGTAAATCTTAGTTAGAATTTGATTAGGAAACAACCTCCAAATACCAATCTATTTAGCCTTGCCTTGCAAGGCAAATAACTATATTTGTAGACAACTACAATTAAAAGAAAAAATAAACCTGACCTAATACAAATATCTAATACTTCTTGAATAATCATATCCTAATTAATATTACTAATTGGATAACATACATCTTTACATCCAATAGTATACCAAAGAAAAGAAAGACCTTTGATCTCATCTCCAATGACATCACTTCTCGGCCTTTTTGAAGTTGAATGTTACATTATTTCGATGTCATCAAATGATCCTAAGTGTCGTGTGAATGACGACAACCAAGCTTTTGGAGTGGTGATTGCGGTTGAGGAATGGGAATTTCCACAATTTAGAAATAGTGTGCCATTCTTGTTTTGCTATTTTGCTCCAAAGAAACAAGTGTTCTTCCGTTTCTCGGTCTACATCACACACCGGGCACCGTGAGTGTAAATTAATCCCCCGTATAAAAAATATTTGACCTCGTAGGTAACCTTTTATATTTATTTCTCCATAGATGCAATATTGGTCGCAAGAAGAAGAATTTTTGTTCCATCGAAAGACGACTTCTAATGCATTTGTAGGGGTGTTTGAAGCATCAATAAGAGGCATTTGATCTAAGAGACGTCTCACATGTTTTTACCGTGAAGGAACGAGTAGGCTCGATAACAAAGGCCCAAGATTCTGGTTTATCCTCAACGCCCATTCGCCCAATAAGCTCTTCTAACTTTGTGAGTCGGTTTCAATTTCTTACTTAGCTAGACAACACCATTAAAATATTTAGATAAATGATGAATCTTAATCTTTTTTTAAACTAACTAGAAATTTTATTTTATTTTTCAATAGGTACAACCTATTATACTCATCTTTAAGTGGCTTACTTCCTCCCCACGAAGTTTCTCAAAATAGCGTATCATGCCCATTTCCTATTTGTTGTTTGAATAGTGATGGGGGATCGAGATTAAGTTTTTGAATTTCGAACTCTAACTTAAGTAATTTGTCCCAAGTGCCTAATTTCGATAAAGATTGGAGATTTTTGTTGAAGCCACCCTCCTTTCAATTAATAGACTTTATAATCTTGCATCAACGAGCGTTATGTTCGACTCGAATCGCCAACACCATTTAGTGAGCATTGGATAATTAGTTGAACGAAAGCTACCAATATATGACCCTCTTGTCCATTGTACAAACTTTATATTAAAACATGTGTGGTATTCATATAACATACCACGTGAGTTGCAACGTCATCTGTTTAGTAGAATATTGTTGGTTAAATACATCTAATAAAGTTGTTTCAAAGTTCGATACTTACAATAAACGTATTCAAAGTTGAGTAAATATATTTTTAATATATTTCAAGATATTTATTCCTTTGTGATATAATCTTTGACGAAGGAATATCCATAATGACAAAAGAAAAATATGAGCAAATATTGATATAAAGTGCATTAATATAGTGAAAATAAACAATGATGATTATGATGATAATATATACTTTTAATTTAAACACGCTATTGGAATACATATTTGTAGAGTCACTAAACGTGTGAAACCAAAAACAGTCACTAGAATATAGTGACTAGATTAAACTTCCCTGTCTCCTAGTAACCTTCCCTTTGATCAAATTAACCACATACAATTGATGCCTTATCTTACCACACACACACACACACACATAAATATCTTTCTCTCTATCTCTATATATATATATATATATCATAATAATTTATGAACGAATAACTTAAAACACAAGAAATAACTTCACTCATAACTTGCAATTCTAAACTAAAATTCGAAGTCATATATGAATACCTTTTTCGATTCCCATAATCCATTTCCGTCATTCTCATCGGAGGAATCCTCTTCATCTTCTGATTATTCGGAACCAGAAGTGATACTTGCTTCACAAAACCCAAAGAAGCGAGCTGGGAGGAAGAAGTTTAAGGTAACCCGACACCCGGTTTACCGAGGAGTGAGAAGTAGGAATAACGGTAAGTGGGTTTGTGAAGTAAGAGAGCCGATAACACAATTTAGGGTGTGGTTGGGGACTCATCCCACCGCTGAAATGGCAGCCAGAGCACATGACGTGGCGGTTTTGGCTATGAGGGGTCGATCAGCTTGCTTGAATTTCGCTGACTCTGTATGGAGACTGCCGGTTCCCATGTCTAGCAATATAAGTGATATTCAAAAGGCCGCGGCCGAAGCAGCAGAGGCGTTCAGACCGTCTATGTCTTTCCGAAAAACGAAAGTTTTTGTTCAGCTGATTGAAGAACCTAAGGAGTTGCCGGAAATTGTGGATGAAGAAGAGTTATTCGGAATGCCGGGATTTCTTGACAGCATGGCAGAAGGACTCGTGGTACCGCCACCTCAGACAGAGGGGTATGGTCATTTTGTTGATGACATGGATTTTTGTGTGGACATGTCTTTATGGACTTTTTAAGGAGTTCGATTTTCAATACTTTAATTTTTTTTAAGTAAGATTCGATTTATTCTATTCAATTAGTCCATGGCTTACACTTTTATTGTAAACAAGCCAATTCAATTACATGTTACTAGGAATAAATTTGTAATGTTGAACATTATTGTTTAAAAATGACAGAAATTTAAGTTTAATGACATATTTGAGATATGTACAAAGACCTCCTCGTATCGTTTGATAATGTACCGTTAAAAACGTCCAACGAAAAACTGAAAAATTCAATCAGCTTTTTTATTTACCCTTGTATAACAATGATTACAACTCTAAACCAATTGTTCATTACTCGAGCTAGGTACACCTCAGAGTACCAATCAATATATGTCATAATTTGATTTTTGGTACACCACTAACTAACTGATATTTATCATTTTTTCCCTTGAGTATTAATCTCGTCGTGTGATGCTCATTACGGCCACTAAATATAGGGCAACCGAATGGTAAAAACAGTTTTGTAAGAAGAGTTTATGAATATTACATTCCATAGTACTCCGGCTCACACACGAATCCTAACCTTCATCTTCTTCATCTAATTTTATGTATTTTTTTTGACCAAACATAACAGTTTGAGCAGGGGCGGAGTTAGTATGGGGGCAACGACGGTAGTCGGCCCCACGAAAATTTCTATATAAAGGGTAATTTTCGATAAAAAAAAAAATATGAATTTTTTATTTTTTTCCTCACAAAATACGCTATTAATAAAGATTAGTTGAACAAATTAAACATAAATAGCCATTCGATGGAGTGGCAAGGCTTCTTTTGGTCATGAGTTCCATTTTCTACAACATTCTTTTTTGAAATATATATGTCCTGTTAATTTTTTTTTTCAGCTCCGTCCCTGAGTTTGAGGATATTTTAAATAACAAATAAATAAAAAGGTTTAGAAATATAAGTAACAAATCTTTAACTTGTATACAAGTTATATTTACAAGAATGAACGGTAACACCATATGGGCCTTGTAACGATAATCTTCTTATAGTTGTCGCCTCACATTAAAAAGAAAGAGATGGAAAGACGTGATAGAAGTATGTTTCATGCTCTCTAACGGACCCTTAAATATAGGTGGCTCCTTAAATACTTGTGTTCGTTTATGTGAGCAACCATGCATATCTGAACAGGAAAAACTAATTACACTTTCCATCATTAAAACGGATGTCCTTTTACCAAATCAGTCAGATTTTTTAAAATGACAATTTAAACTTTTAACAAAATTTCATGCATGTTTCCTTAGATGTAATTTAATAAACGTTTCAGGTTAAAATACAGTTTAGTACCCTTAATTTGGTTGAACGTAATTTTTAGTATCCTAAACTATTAAAGATGAAAAATTGTACCTTGAACTTGGCTAAGTGTAAATTATAGGACACTACACGGTGTTTGAAGTTTGAATCTTAATGTTTTTGTGAGGATATCATATTAATTTATCTTTCAATTTTAAGTAGAAATGTAAAACAATTCGACTCGTTAGTCCTCATCTCCAATCCTCGGTTCAGTCTGGGCCACGCTCAACCCACCATAATGTTTTGTTAGAGTGGACCAAAATGACAAACCGGGTCGAATCGGTTTGATAAAATTGGACCAAACAAATCTCGATCCGGTCGTCGGTCATATATTCATCGCTTTTTCAGGCCTCAAGTCTGTTTTGGTTTTTCTCGAGACGATTTGGTTTAGGCTCAATACTCAGCTTTATGTCTATAATACTAAAAGAATTTCAATTAATTAGGTTTAGCATAATAAAACTTTTACCTAGTCAAGTTAAATGTACCATTTTTCATCTTAAATAATTTATGATACTAAAAATTCTGGTGAACAAGTTTAGAATCCTAAACTATATTTTAACCATAATTGTTGTGAAACCATACAAACAACAATAAGAGAACAAGAATAATAGAGAAAAGAGAATGAAGAATTGTATTACTCATCTCATATAGAGGTATGTATTTATAGTTACAATATGGGATAAACTCCAAGAAAGATATCTACTAATAAAATAAACAAATATATTCTAGAGATATGGACATCCATATCATAATTATATATAACAATAATAATTTTGTTAATTATTTTTTGGCATATTTTCAAAAAGGAATAAAAAAAGATTTAGTCATAAGAATTGAGGTGGACATGATAACATTTTGAATGGGTACGGTAATTGTGGTGGGACACATAACTTGAAACTAACAACATGCGTGAAAGTTTTCCTTGAAAAATATCCACTATTCTTCCTCAAGCGTTATCTCAGAATCAAATACTTATATGATAAAACATATAATTGAAATCTAAAATCGACAATTAATCTAAATAAATATGTTTTTCTTTAAACAGCGGAAATATATTAGCTTCCTAGATGGAAGCTAGGAGCAAAGATAAACAAAGACAATCCAAATAAAAATGTAACTACTTCATTTAATATTCTAACCTACAAAGAAAAGTTAAACATAAAATTAATAATCAATCGAAATGACAACGTGAGCTCAAGACACTTCGTAAATTGGCGTTGTAGAGTGCTAATTTGTGGAGTCATGAATTTGTGTTTTTTGGCTCGTTAGGTTTTTTTGTTTATGGGTGTTGCTTGGTGATCCATTATGTTTTGGTTAGTGTTGAGTGGTTGCGTCTGAGTTTAGGTTTAGCGATTTCATGGTTTAGAGGTGTTCTTGTTGTGAGGTTATTTTCATGTGTATATTCTTGTTTGGTGTTTGTTTCTTCTAGTTTGTTAGTTTTTAATATAACTGTCGTTCATATATATATATATATATATATATATATATATATATATATATATAGATCGGGGTTCAATAGGGATCTCTTTTTTGCTAGAGATCCAGGGATCACCTTCTCAGCCACAAGATCATCTAAAATTTGTGGCTGAGATTAAAAGTTGGATTTAAATGATTTGTAAGGAAAAAACACGGAGGGGCAAAAAAGTCTTTTTACCTTTTTCCTTTTTTTTTTACTCACACGCGCTTTTCCTTTCACTTTTGTCTTTTTGTCTTTTGCTTTTGTGTCACATTTACCAAGTAACGCTTTTCCTTTCACTTTTGTCTTTTTTGTCTTTTGCTTTTGTGTCACATTTACCAAGTAAATATTCTTTCACATAAATGTATTAAACAAATATTGAGCACATTTACCAAGTAAATATTCTCCAACCACTTGCAATAAAGCCAAAATACATAATGCATTAAACAAAATTATATTCTTTCACATACATAATGCATTAAACAAAATTATATTTAAAAACTATAGAATCATAGGTGATTACTAAACATTTGGTGACATTTTACATCAACATACTAAGACACATTATTAATAAAATCACAAGTGATTACTAAACGTTTTGTGACATTTTACATCAAAGAACTAAGACATTAAATAATAAACAGTTTCTTAATGTAAAAACTACATAATCACAGGTGATTAAATAAGCATTTGGTGACATTTTACATCAACATACTAAAGAAAATTATTAATAAAATCACAGGTGATTACTAAACATTTTGATGACATTTTACATCAACATATAAGGCACTAAATTAATACAATCACAGGTGATTACTAGACATTTGATGAAATTCTACATCAAGGTATTAAGGCACTAAATTAAGAACCTTAAATGTATTAAGGTATTAAGGCACTAAATCACAGGTGATTTTCCTTTACAATTTGTTGACTACAAAATTACATTTAAGATATTTAGTGACTTAATTTAATAAAATCACATGTGACATAGTTATTGTTCAAAGAAAATACACCAAACCGAAAGTATTCTCAAACAAAATATTTGTCTACTCATTTCAAATAAAATTCAACTAGTAAAGTAACATATTAAATTCAAAATATTTGTGTCAAACCTTCAATTGATTGTTAATATTACAATCTAAGGCACATTATTAATAAAATCACAGGTGATTACTAAAATTTTTGTGACATTTTACATCAACATACTAAGGCACATTATTAAAAAAATCACAGGTGATTACTAAACATTTGGTGACATTTTACATCAACATACAAAGACATTAAATAATAAACAGTTTCTTAATGTAAAAACTATATAATCACAGGTGATTAAATAAGCATTTGGTGACATTTTACATCAACATACTAAAGAAAATTATTAATAAAATCACAGGTGATTACTAAACATTTTGATGATATTTTACATCAACATATAAGGCACTAAATTAATACAATCACAGGTGATTAATAGACATTTACATCAAGGTACTAAGGCACTAAATTAAGAAACTTAAATGTATTAAGATATTAAGGCACTAAATCACAGGTGATTTTCCTTTACAATTTGTTGACTACAAAATTACATTTAAGATATTTAGTGACTTAATTTAACAAAATCACATGTGACATAGTTAGTGTTCAAAGAAAATACACCAAACCAAAAATATTCTCAAACAAAATATTTGTCTACTCATTTCAAATAAAATTCAACTAGTAAAGTAATATAATAAGGCACATTATTAATAAAATCACAGGTGATTACTAAACATTTTTGTGACATTTTACATCAACATACTAAGGCACATTATTAATAAAATCACAGGTGATTACTAAACATTTTTGTGACATTTTACATCAACATACTAAGGCACATTATTAATAAAATCACAGGTGATTACTAGGTGATTACTAAACATTTTGGTGACATTTTACATCAAGGTACTAAGCCACTAAATTATAAACAGTTCTAATGTAAAACTTTAGAATCACAAGTGATTACTAAACATTTTTTATAACATTTAAGGCACTAAATTAAACTAAATTAATACAATCACAGGTGATTACTATAGATTTTGTGACTTGAAACTCTATCTCAAATAAAATAAGGTTTTTGTATACATCATTATCTTTTACGCGTGAAGTCATGACTCCATGTTTGATATTTGATTTGACAATCAGTGCCACAAAGTCTTACACTATCTTATCAACCAACAAACACATTCTTCTCATTTCACTTATAATTTCAATACACTAAACAAAAGAGAAAATTCCATATTTAAACAAGTGAAATGAACAAATAAAAACTAATTTAAAAGTTACATACCAGTGTATTATAACAGCAAATTAGAATCACAACTTACTGCTTTCTCAAAGTCACTTTCGGCTAGAGTCCAAAGAAGTGATATTGGAACATTAAATCTGTCCTCTGAGACAGAAACAGATCGGCGAGAAAAACTTCCTTCATCATATGAATTTTTATCCACCAAGAAAGCAGACCGACATGTTCCATCTCCACTCAGCCTTTCCAGACCCGTGAGATTCATGCTGTACGACTTTAGAAAGAAGCCTGCAATCCAGGTGAAATCAGCGACAAGTGGGTCAACACGAAAACATATGACGTCATCCTTAACCGAAACCGGTATTTCCAAATTCGGAGACGGGTTCGTTTGAGTGTTTGAGAAAGTAGTAAAAGTCCAGACAAGTAACAAAGCGGCACCGGCGCCGGCGAAGAAAACAAAAGCATCAGAAGCAATTGATAACGACGACCGCCGTGTTCCGGCGCCAGCGGTGTTTCTGACAACCGGAGAATGGTAAATTTCAGGGGATTTCATATTTTTTTTTAAAACGAAAAATGAGAAAAATGGTATCGTCGGTGAGATGGTGTAAATGGTGTGAAGTAAGTAAGTGAGGTTTAATGGTGTTGGAAAAAGGGACCCACTGGTTTTAGGTAGCAGCATGATGGGTAACTTGAGATGGAAGGAGGTAGAGGACGGAGGAGGAGATGATGATGAGAGTGGATCTGTTTATCTTCTTGTTCTCCCTCTATGGTCCATAGCTTTATTTTCTTTTTAGGGGCGCGTGTAACTTTTAAATATTTTTTCAATATGACTAAAATACCCCTCCGTGGGTTTGATCTATTAATGAAATTGTGTGGCTCTAAAGGTGATCTCTGGATCTCTAGCAAAAAAGAGATCCCTTTTGAACCCTCCCATATATATATATATATATATATATATATATATATATATATATATATATATATATATATATATAAAAGACTTAAAAATATGATTTTAAATTTGTCACATTTCATTTTTTCACAATTTATGTATTTGGAAAAATAAATTATGTCCAGAAATATCATAAATTGACATCTCTACTTATAAATTAAATGTGGAAAAGTTATACATGTGTACATGTAATCTTTGTACACATATCTTATAGGTTGTTGAATAGTAACTATCGTTGAATATAGGTCAGGGCGCCGTTGTGAGAAACGAAGCTATGAGAGTACATTAGATGAGTCATTGGGGGCTCGTAGTGTTATGTTTTGTGATTACTTCACCGAATATCCCCTGACTACTCCACCGAATACATGGGTGAACACACTATGGAGGCTCGTTAGAAATTGACTTTGACATAATTGTTGCAAAAAGTAGGCTAAATTTAACCTAAAAATCGAAGGTTGTTAAGGTCCCGATCTTAATCTTAAGATCTTACGATTTTACGATCTCGTTCACTAAAAATGATTCTGATCTTCCATAGGATCTAAAAATCATAAGATCCTAACAGGATCTCGATCCTGATCTAAAGATCCTAGGATTTTTGTACCATATATCCTACTTTTCTTGAATTTGAGGCAAAAAAAAAACTCATATATAAATTAATTTTATTAAAATAAACTAAAAATAAAATCGTCTAACCAGTTAAAACACTTAAAAGGAAAATTGAAATAAAATATTTACCTTACCAACGAACAAATGTTAATTAAAGTCGGTATTAACTCAATTAAGTAATCTATATTTATATTAATTTTAATACACCCGCTTTATCAAGTTCAAATATTAAATAATCGACGATTTTGACATATTATTAGCAATTATATTAATTATTAATTATATTAAGATGATGAAATATATTTTAGTAGAATCTTACCATCTCGATCCGATCTTGTGAACATAAAAACGATCCTAGATAGAATCCCGATCTTAAGAATCTTGCTTAAAAGCCATACCTTGTACAAATTTATATGGGCTGAAACACTAAAATAACTATTTAGCCCAACTGATTTTAGTCCAATAACCTCTTTGGTTTGGTTAATGTTTCTTCATGGGTTTTTGAATTAAATAGCCAAGACGTAAAAAAATATCCAAGACGTAAGAAACCTTTTTTTTCTATTCTTTTTTTTTCCTTCTTATTTTAAGGCCACGGGGCTTAGTAGAAAAAGAAAGAAAAAACATTTTGGGCTTTAATCCAGAAACTTTTCTTTTAAAAATAAATCAAAGTAAGAGGTTATTTGCTACTTTTCTATAATCATTTTAAAGGTGGAGATAATTTAGGTACTTGGCCAAGCGTAAGAAACATTATTGATTTTTTTCGAGATCAAATTCGTTGTTAACAAAGCTCACAAAAATAATTATACTAGCATTTTCCGCCTAAATATATAAAAAAATAGGTTTTAAGTTAATTAGTACTTAATTTATTGTGTTCGGTTTTTATTTTTAACAATCTCTTCCCAAGCTTTAAAAAATAATTATTAGGTATATTTATTTATTGTGTTAAGTTAGAGAAATTCTCATTTAATTAAATCCCTTAAATCAAAGTCACAATCAATCACGTCGAAAAGAGATATTTAAATTATTAGCTTATAAAAGAACTACCTGCAATGCTTTCATTAACAAATCTATATTGTCTCTCAAAACGAAGAATTTCGCAAAGACTCCCTAATCCTGTGTATCTTTGGTATCAACTGGCATCGCTATTACCTACTAGCCCCAGACAATGTGGTCCGAAGACCAATATTATGATGCCCATATAGCTCGATGGTGTCCCTGGAAACTCAAAATTATATTCGCCGCACAATTCTAGTTAAAACTTAATTGCAATGTTCAATACAATTTTTAACAAGTTCCGGTAACTCTTTAATCAATCCTTTGATTTGTAGATAATACAGCATATAGATACACTACAAGAAAAAGGTCTTTTGCTGACACTTTTTTTAATGACACATATAAAAAGTGTTAGCAAAAGTACACATATCCTTACACTTATAAGAAATCTATAAGCATAGCTTAATTTTTATCCACACAATATGAAAAGTGTAAGCAAAAGTGTAACTTTTGATTACATATTATAATAAGTGTGAGGATATATGAAGTTTTATCTACACATTTTATAGAGTATTAGTAAAAGTATAGTGTTTTGCTTATACTTTAAAAAAAGTGTTGGCAAAAGTACGTATATCCTTACACTTATATAAATTTTGCAATAAGTGTAGGGAGATGTACAATTTTATCTACACATTTTATAAATTATTAGTAAAAGTCTAGTGTTTTGCTTATACTTTTAAAAAAATGTTAGCAAAAGTACGCATATCCTTACACTTATCTACATTTTCCGATAAGTGTAGGGAGATGTACAATTTTATCTACACATTTTATAAAGTATTAGTAAAAGTCTAGTGTTTTGCTTATACTTTTAAAAAAGTGTTAGCAAAAGTACGCATATCCTTACACTTATATACATTTTCCAATAAGTGTAGTGAGATGTATAGTTTACTTAGAGGAAATCAAAATCGATTGGACCGAACTCGAAAACCGAATCGGATTGGTCCAACACAAATCTAACCTAAAAACTAAGTTGTGCCGGTCCAACTCAAACCGAGCCCAAAACCCTAGCCAAATCGGTCCGATCGAAATCTAACCGAAAACCGATCCGAACCGATTCCATACAGGTTCCTTATAAAATCAGTTTTCACTTCTACTTTATTTTAACCCGATGATCAACTTTATTTTACTACATTTTAAAAAAATATAAATTATATTACTAAATATATATTATGTTTAAATGTTTAAATTTTTTAACAATAAATCACCTTTAATCATTTTAATATATAAATAATATGTAAATCCCAAGATTGAACATTACCGTCCCACACAAACTTCATAATCGACATTAATCCTCTTACTATTCCTCTTCTATTCAAATCCCGTCTTTGCCTATGGATTCGTGTCCGGGTCGGGTTTGGGTCGAATTGGGTATTAATCTGATATGGTTTGGGTTTGGTATTCTTCCTCCACGTGTCTTGGTTGTTTACACGCGTCGAATTCCTTTTTCGAAAGCGACAAAACACCTTTTTTCACTTTCACTCCATATTTCTCTTTCTCTCTCTAAAAACTAACAAAAACAAGTTTCAGTTTTATTTCTTACTTATTATAACAACTAAACGTACCATTTTATCCTTCTTCTATTAATCTATCTGTCAAATTAACACACACACACACACACACACACACATATATATATATCATATATATATATATACCATTCCGTTAACTTTCCGGCGACATTTCCGTCATCTCAACCTCCTCCGCCGTCAATCGGAGATCGGATTTGTTCTCAGCTCCGGCGAGTTATCGCCGCGATCTGCCATGGCTGTTCGGTAACAATCTATTGCTTTCATTATTCCGATGATATATATTTCGATCTATATTTCAATTCGATTCGAAATTGAGTGAATTGAGCTCCGATTTTTATGGATATTGATTGATTGATGAGAATTGATTGATGATTGTAGCTCGATATTGTGTTTAAATTTCATGTGAGGTTAAGTTAGGTATTTTTCTTGAAATTATTCATGAAATTGTGGATTTTAGGTTGAATTTGATGGATAAGAGATCAAATTAGGATTGATATGATGTTTTGATTTGGAGGTATAGAATTATATAGATATACACATGTGTGATTTTAGAGAATTTAGGTACACAAAAACATTACGATAAAAACGAATAAATTGTGAGGAGAATTTGCTAACTGATAGAGATAAAACTGATAAATTATTGGATAATTTATTCAAGGAATAAGATGAAGGGGAAGAAAAGAGATTACGATGGTCGGATAAAACCCGCGTCAAATGATTCTTTTCTTCCAGGTTTATACGACGATGTAGCTTTAATGTGTCTGGCGTGGGCGTGTAGATTCGATTACGCTTCACTTTCGTGTTTAAATACTCGGTTTAGTTCACTTATGAAAAGTGGTTACTTATACGAATTAAGGAAACAATTGGGGATTATAGAGCATTGGGTGTATATGGTGTGTGATCCTAGAGGATGGGAGGCGTTTGATCCGATAAGTAATAAGTGGATGAGATTGCCTAGGATTCCTTGTGACGAGTGTTTTAATCATGCGGATAAAGAATCGTTAGCTGTGGGTAGTGAATTATTGGTTTTTGGGCGTGAATTGTTTGAATTTGCTATATGGAAGTACAGTTTGATTAACCGGAATTGGATTAAGTGTGAGAAAATGAATCATCCTAGGTGTTTTTGGGCGTGAATTGTTTGAATTTGCTATATGATAAATTGATATTAATAGCTATATTATCTTTTTGATTTGATTCGAAATTTAGCTTTAAATTTGCCTTAAAACTGACACATATTTTATATCGAAAGCGATTTCGATTCTGATGATTAGAGAGTGAAGATGAGTCAGGTTTACGGAGATCTCGAGCGTCGATTCTGCGAGTATTTTGCGAATTTAATGCAGAAATGGATGGCTGCTAGGCTTCTAACTGAAGGTGAATTATCAACTGAATTTATCGTCTAATCTTTGTTTAAATAATTGATGTTCAGTGTATTTGATATGTATACGTTGTTTTATCGATCGGTTTTAGTAATTGTTTATAATTGAGGTTCTGATCAACATTTTACTCAACTGTTGTTTTCGTGGAATTTCTCTGGATTGGCTGTAAAGAAGATTTGTAAGCGAAGGAGTAAGATCAAATTTTTTAAGACCTAAACACTACTTTATTTGATTAACTTTTATCCGGATTGTACTTATTTCGTATACTTTTGTTATTAATGTTTTGAATATTAGGATGAGAAGGATCGTGTTAAAGCGATTATCGATGAAGAATTGCGAGTTGTAAGTTTTCGTTTTGTTCTTTACGGTACAGTTGATCAACTGAAGGTATATGTTTAACCGAAATATTAATGTGAATATTGAAATCGGTTAAATATGTAATGATAAGAACATAGTTTTGTTTTATATGATTTGCAGCGAAACTGATGTTAATCGGAGTTAGTGTTTATTTGTTTGGTTCATTTCATTTCGTTTTATGCTATAAATTTCCAAAGCTAGGTGTTTGTTGAAGTGCTTCTGTGGTTTTGTTGAGTAATTGGAGGCTGAATTAGGGTACAAGTGGTGATGCTTGTAGCTCCTCCACGGAAAGGAAGATTTGGTCTACCTCTTAAAATGATGTGTTTCACATGAAATATTCCTTCTAATTACATGTATAGTTTGTTTAACCGCCACATGTTGATATTACATAGAACGGATGATTGGAGGAGCCTTTTTTCACTCTCTGGAAATGAGGGGCTAAATGACTTTAGGAACCTCGCTGTCGAGTTTGAAGAGAAGGCTTATACTGATGCCACAAGCAAGGTTTGTTTATGTATATTTTATTATATTATATAAATATAATTGTAGATTTTGGCCTTGGCTTTTGTGGTATGACGATTTAAATTAATTACAATTAACTCAGGGGCTTCGGTCGGTCTCATTTCATTACTTGGCTGTGCAGATGCTGATATACACCATCTTCTCGAGTTATCAGAAGAATTCTCATTGGTTCCTTATCCAGAACAAGTTTCTCTAGAGAGGTTGTTTAGAGTCGATGACATCAGGGTCGGTGCTACTTCTAGAAAGGCAATACCAGCTCTTGTTGATTTACTCAAACCAATTCCCGATCGACCTGGTGCACCTTTTCTTGCACTTGGGATTCTAATTCAACTCGGAAACGACTGCCCCTCAAATAAGATTGTTATGGTAGAAGCTGGTGCTTTGGAAGCGTTAACAAAGTATCTTTCACTTGGCCCACAAGAAGCCACAGAGAAAGCTGCTACCGATTTATTAGGCCTCCTATTTAGCACTGCTGAGATATGTAGACATGAGGCTTCTTTTGGTGCTGTGAGCCAGCTTATAGCTGTCTTACGAATGGGTGGAAGGAATGCAAGATATAGCGCTGCAAAGGCACTGGAAAATCTATTTTGTGCTGATCATATTAGAAATGCAGATTCTGCTCGGCTTGCGGTTCAGCCGTTGGTGGAAGTTTTAAATACAGGGTTTGAAAAGGAGCAACATGATGCTATTGCTGCATTAGTTAGACTATTAAGTGATAACCCATCAGGAGCACTTGCTGTTGCAGATGTTGAAATGAAGGCAGTGGATGTTCTTTGTAGGATTCTTTCATCAAATTGTTCAATGGACTTGAAAGGTGCTGCTGCGGAGTTGTGTTGTGTACTTTTTGGAAATACAAGAATCAGATTGAAAATTATGATTTGTATGGATTATGATTTGTATGGATTATGATTTGCGTGCGATGTTTATATTATGACTAGATTGAAAATTATTATTTGGTATTTCTGAAAGTTCTAATATGTGTTTGCAAAAGTTCTGTATGGAAGTTTTCTGGAAATTGTCAGTTCTTGACACAAAAGTTGGTGTAGGCAAAAGATCTAACCTATGTAGACATATGATGTGTCAGGATAGGTGTGTCACCATAACCTTTACCGTCGGAGCTTCTGCCAACACTTATAATAAGTGAAGGAGAAGCTAATTTATCTTTTCCTGACACTTCTTATACTTTTGCTGACACTTTTTGTCTGTCAGCAAAAGCACTATTTCTTGTAGTGATACCAAGTTCTATAAGTTAATCTTACGGTCAAAACCATGTATTCTTATTCAAGTTTAACTTTTCACTAATATATAAGTTTCTAATCATTTATGTTGGTATCACACTCAGACTCACAATGCAAAGTAGTAAACAAATGATGAAACTAAAAGTTCTGATTATTGAGTAGGCCAAGTACTGGCTTAAATACACGAACGTGTTCACCACGTAACTGTTCGAGCTTCAGTGGCTTAGTCATTATGTCAGCAACTTGAGCTTGTGTGTTGCAATACTTCAACTCTTCAACACCTTCATTTACCAAGTCTCGGAGAAAATAACAGCTGACATCTATATGCTTTCTTTGATTATGCATTACGGGATTTCTTGACAGTTTGATGGTCGACATATACTTGCTTCTTGAGACAAACCAATGTGCTCAAAAATTCTCCTAAGCCACACCACTTGACATGCATAGGTTGTAGCAGCTACAAATTCAGCCTCTGTAGTGGAGAGAGTCACAATTGGTTGCGGTTTAGATGACCACGCAATGGCAGCTCCACTAAAGAAACAAACATATCCTGACGTGCTTCTTCGACTATCATAATCACCCGCATAATCACTGTCAGAAAATGCTATCAGCCGATTACACCCTTCCTTCTTGTAAAACACTCCAAAATTTATCGTTCCTTGAATATATCTCAATCTTCATGGCCGCCATGTGTTGCTATCTGGGTTTTTCCATGTACCGACTAAGTAAGCTAATAACAAACATTAAATCTGGCCTTGTATGTAGCCGCCACGTACATAATACATCCCACCATTTGCTTATACAACGTCGCATCAACAAAACCACTTTGATCAACCTTAATCAGCTTGCATCCTGGAACAGTGGGATTTTTCTCACTGTTGCAATCTTCAATGTCGAACCGTGCAAGAATTTCACGAGCATATTTCTTTTGGCTGATACAAATTCCCAACTCATTTTGAATAACCTCTACAACAAGAAAATAATGCATTTCCCCCATATCTGACATTTCAAATTCAGATTTCATCGAAGTCTTAAATTCTTCTATCAAATTTAGTGTACTACCTGTTACAATCAAATCATCAACGTAAACTGAGACTATAAGAAACTCACTTTCATTGACTGATCTGACAAAAAGAGTTGGTTCGTAAGGACAGTTGTTGAAACCATGCTTGGCAAAATAACTTTCAATGCGCCCATACCATGCTCTCGGAGTCTGCTTCAACCCGTACAATGCCTCTTTCAATCTATAAACCTTCTCTTCCTTACCTTGTATTTCATACCCCTGGGTTGTTCTACAAACACTGTCTCTTCTAGCTCCCCGTACAAGAACGCACTTCTAACATCCAATTGATGAACTTTCATACCTTGTTGAGCTGCAAACACAAGTATGGTTTTGATAGTGTCTCATCTGGCTACGGGAGCGAATACTTCTGAATAGTCTACGCCAGGTTGTTGAGCATAAAATTTTACCACCAAACGAGCCTTGTGCTTATCGATCTTTTGTCTTGGTTTAATTTGGTCTTGAATACCCATTTTACTCTGATCGTTGTAGCCTCCATGGGCAAATCACACAGCTCCCATGCGTGATAGTTCTCAATCGATTCAATCTCCTGTCTCATGGCAAGAATCCAACATTGGTTGCTTCTTCATAACTTGAGGGATCTGAGAAAGAAGAAAACATAGCGAGATTTTATGTCAGGTTATCATCACTTTAGATACCTTCACTACTACCATAATCGTTCATCCACAATGGTGTTTTCGTTGCCCTTTTTGGTCTTTCCTCATTTGTTCATGTACCTTGCAGTGGATCTATGATTACTATTAGAAGGGCCACTATTAGACGGGTCATTCGATCCACCAAGCCCACTTGAATTATTTGACCTATCATTACCATCACTCTGCTCCTCATGGTCATCATCTTCCCAATCAAGATCTGATTGTGTTGTTATATAGTCTTGATTCCAAGACCAAGCTACTTCTTCCTCGAACACCATATCTTTACTGATTACAATCTTGTTTTTTATGGGATCGTATAACTGATAGGATTTAGATTCCTCACTAACACCAAACATAACACACTTCATACTTCTGTCAACTAGCTTATTCCTTTTCTCTTTAGGGACGTGTACATGAGCGACACATCCAAATATTCTTAGTAACCAACTGACGCTTCCTATTGCTCCATTGGGCGGTGGCGGGACTTTGATTAAGCATATGAACACACCAATTGATTGCTTCTGGCCAAAATATCTTCGGAACCTTTCGTGCATTCATAATAATCCTTACCAAATTTAACATGGTCCGATTCTTCCTCTCCGTCACACCGTTTTGATGTGGTGTAAAGCCCACCGTAAGTTGTCATTGTATACCATTGCTTTCTCAAAACAATTTGAAGTCATTTGAGTTGAACTCACCCCCACTACTTGTTCTTAAGCATTTGATCGCTACTCCTGCCTCCTTCTCAACGAGAACCTTAAATTTCTTAAATGTCTCAAGGCTTGTGGTTTTTCTGTCAAGAAATAGCTCCAACATTTTCTAGAAAAATCATAGATGAAATTAATTACATACCTCTTCTAACTGTTGGATTGAGGTGTGATCGGTCCACAAATGCCCGAGTGCACCAATTGTAAGTGTTGGTTATCCCTCCAAGAACTAATCTTTGGAAAGGATTCTCGAGTTTGTTTCCCCACTAAGCAATCTGCACATGACTTAGGTTCATCATTATAAATTTGCAGCCCTTTCATCATATCTTTATCATGCAACAACTTCAGACTCTTGGTGTTGATATGACCAAACCACCTTTGATGTCATAATTCTGTTGTACTATCAATCTCTGCTTTGTGACATACACCATTGCTTTCATTACCCACCTTACAACATGGAGTAGCCTTGAATAAGAACATCCTATTTGTTGTCGTTCGTGATCTTATGATCAACCCTTTCCTTAGATGATAAATACTGCAAAAATCTTCTTTTATCAAGATAGACACTCCATTCTCCTGAACTTGACCCACACTGACCAAATTATACATGAGATCAGGTACATAATAAACATCATTTAAGGAATGATTTACCCCTTCAATTTCGAGTCGTGCATGACCCTTTCCCATAACAGCCATCTAAACATCGTTACCAAGTCTAACATGGTTACGATAAGTATCATCGAGTGAGTAAAACCTTTTCCTGTCACCTAATCTAAAAACCACATACACGTCCTGGATGCATGGCCTTCATCTCCTTGAGCCATCAATACCATCTCCTCCGTATCATCATGTTCTACGTAATTTGCACCCTTCTCCCAATCTGGAGATTCACTCTGAAAGTGACCCAACTTGTGACATTTGTAACATTCGTAGTGCTTTTATCAAATGAGACTCGGCCACGTCTTCGACAGGGCCGACAAATGAATTTCGGTGGCCCTGTGTGGTAATCAAATTCGAGGCCCTTAAACGGGGAAAGTTTTTCTAAAACAAATGTGAAAAGGTAAATTAATATTACGAAAATTCGAAGGTCATCCGAGGCCCGGGGATGTTGTTTAGAGCCGATTTTATTGTCGTTAAATAGGTTTCGAGTCTTGTTAATTTTGGACAAACATTTTTTTATAGTAAATTTTTTTATTTTTTTTTTATAAAATTTATAGTAAAATGTTTAAAACAAAGTTTAAGGATAACTATCTTTTAGGCTCTATTAATGAAATATATTTTAAAATCAAAGCTATTATAGTAGAATACCTTCAAAATCGGAGCCCTAACAAAATGATGGCCCTGTACGGTTGCACATGTCGCACATGCTAAGATTCTCCACTGGTCCTCGACCACGAATACCACCACGTCCTCTTCCTCTAGCACAATAGGATGAATTGGTTGTTACCTTTAAGACTTGCTCATCATCCTGTTGTCCAATCATTCGTTGTTCATGGACTAACAAGATGCCATGTAACTCATCAATAGTCATAGTATCAAGGTTATTTGATTCTTCAATAGAACATACCACATAGTTGAATTTTGGAGTTAAGGATCGTAGAATCTTGGCCACCACAACATTCGAAGTCAGAGGATCCCCATTTGCTTTCATCTTGACGATCGTTAATGTCCTAGCCAGGTAGGTATCAACCTTTTCGTCATCCTTCAGCATCAACAATTCATACTCCCTCCTTAGGGCTTGCAATTGAGCTCTTTCCTCCTTCGTAGCTCTTGCATGTTTCTGTCGCGTTGAGTCCCAAATTCCCTTCGAGGTGCTCTTATCTATTGCCTAAAACAAGTAGTTTTTTACTTTCAAATCTTTCATCTTGTTTCATCGATGGCTCTTCTCTATGCTTCGGTAGGAGCTATTAGACAATCTTTATTAAGTATTTAGTTTCATAATAATATTAGATGTATTGTTAATCTAGATTATGCTAAATTGATATCAATAATATATTCCTCTTTGTTATTTTACAGGAGTAACCACAGTTTTTCTACGGAATCTTTCCGCCTCGAGGTTCCACAAATCCTTACTCTTTAATTAGGAAATTTTCCATCAGCATCGACCAATGATCATAATGGCCATCAAACTTGGGAAACTAACTCATATTCTTCTTGATACTTTTTTTTAAATAACAGTAATTTGAATTAGTTTAGTTATTTGACGCTTAACATAAAAAAATGTTTCACATTTAAAATGGATGGTATATATCTAAAACATTGATAAACATAAAAACGCACACTTAAAAAAACAAAAATATAAATTATGTTCCCTCAACCACGGGTGCAACGCGTGTCTAAATATATAAATTAAACCGGTTCACCTTTCCTCTTTCTACAGACTTTCCTCTACCCCACCACACATACTTCTTGTCTATTCACACATACACACAAATATGTATATATATCACCTTTCGGATAACAATCTCTTAACACTAAAAGCATAACTCCCAACTTGCAACTGCCAACTATGGACAACTTTTCATTTACTTCAAATGAATCTGGCTCAACTTCCGAGAGCAGCAGCAGCACGGACGGTGTTGCTGCTGATTCGGAAGTTGAGCTAATGCTAGCTTCACAAAACCCTAAAAAGAGAGCCGGGAGGAAGAAGGTTAACGAGACAAGACACCCGGTTTATCGGGGAGTAAGACAAAGAAGCGCCAGTAAATGGATTTGTGAAGTAAGAGAACCAAACAAGAAGTCGAGAATATGGCTTGGGACATATCCCACTGCTGAGATGGCAGCTAGAGCGCATGACGTGGCGGTTTTAGCTATGAGGGGGAGGTCTGCTTGTTTAAATTTTGCTGACTCGGTATGGAGACTGCCCGTACCAGAGTCTAGCAATGTCAAAGATATCAAAAAGGCCGCTGCTGAGGCTGCGAAAGCATTCGAACAAACTTTGGAGGATTCAGTGGAGATCGTTGAAACGAAGGAGATGTCGGAAAATGTGTTTGATTATGATGAAGATGAGATTTTTGGATTACCGGGGCTTCTTCATAGTTTGGCGGAGGGACTCATGGTACCGCCACCTCAGTTGGGATATGGTAACTTTGAGGATAATATAGACTTTGACATGTCTTTATGGACCTTTTAGTTTTGTTATCATTAATATTTTACATCTTTTATAGAAAAAATCAATCATGTATATTTAAGGGTTTAAAGACTAACATGTAACGCATTGAAATTTTAATCTGTAAACATGATTTTTTTTCCGTATATACTTGGTATATAATATAAGGGAAAATTGAATATGTGGCTTTTTATACATATAAACTTATATATAAAACTCATCAAAAAATATGTACTTAACTAAATGATTGCTAGCTCATGTGAATATGATATGCCCAAATGAGAGTACAAATAGAAGAACACTAAATTAAAGTTGAATCGTAATCACAAATTTATACATTAATAACAAAAAGGATTATAATATAAAGCAGAAAATAAACCCGATCGAACATCGTGTCTAGTGTTGGAGCTTGGGATTCTTGGCGACCCAAGTTTAAACATCGTATTTGGAATTAGCTAAACACGTATGCAAGCATTCTTTTGAGTGGGTCGTTGAATAAGCCTAAAACTAAGCTCAACATTAATTACTTTCCATATATTATTGTCCAAAAGATAGTGCGTAGATCGTACAACATTGTCGGTTATCAATGTTTTATGAATATAAAAGATATGTCAATAACTCTTAAACCTTGTTATTGACCACGATGGATAAAATTCTCACTAATAACTAAATCCTCAAACTTCTTTCATTTGTTCAACTAGCTTATTGACCCGCATAATACCCGGATAACTATATCCAAAAAATATAATGTTAAACAAAGAATGTAACCTATATGAAAGATTAATAGAAACGTATTAGTCATTAAACAAAATGAATTATATTAACAAATATTACGTAGTTTCGCTTATACATAAACGAATTTATCTTGAAATTTATGTCATTTGTTTTTAAGAAATAATAATTGTGGAGTAGAAGATGAGATTATTATATTACTTCAAAAATATCATATACATATTAACGATTTTTGTAAGGCAATTGGTGCATATTGTCAAGATGAGCTCGAAATTAAGAAAAAACAAATTAAAGACATATAAACATACATTACGTGTTTCATTTTAACAAATGACATTAGAGGACATGATCGATCACCCACATGAATTATGCATGATGTACATAATAATGTTAAATCCTTAATTAAGGGAAATACGATATCTAGTTAGATTCAATTCGACATATACAAAACATGTGTTTGAACTTTCTATAAGCTTAATTGGATATTAATAGATATATAATTGTCATCTGTCATTTTTCATAATTTGTTTATTTGTAAATATATAAGATGAAAAAACAAATGTCGAATTTGTAAGCTACTAAAAAAAATTCATAAATTATTCTAAAGTTTATTAACGGTGAATATAATACTGACATATAAAACCGGCCAATTCTTGAGGGTGGTAGAAAGACGTGGGTCCCACAATTTGCTAAAAAAACACACGTTAATTTTAGTAGCTCAAGTCATGTGACAGTTGCTATGCCAGTGTTCTTTCCGCGTATCTTTAACTGTAAATAGTAAGTTTGTAACTAAAATAAATATTAATGACAATATCTTCAAAACGATGCTTTTGTCTTTATTTGCAAGCACTTTCCTTTCTTTCATGGTAGACCATTCACAATATATTTAAATAAAAAAGTATAATAACTGTCACATAATACTAATTTATTTAGATGGAATGAAAAAACACACTTACTTGGTTTAGATGTATAGAATATGTTGCACGGTGTATTTTATAAAAGTGATCCCAATTAATACTTTTACTTTAAAAATAATAGTAAAATTTACAAAATGATAGGTCCAATCTTTATAATATAATAAATTATTTTGTTTTAGGTTTTTAATTTATAAAAATAACAATGAGGTGAAATTGTGATAGGTGTAATCCATAGTGGATGATGGTGTATGTTTCGGCTTATATAACGGGCTTATTACCTTATGTAAACTTATGGTTTATTTAAGCTCATAAACTCAACTTGAGAAACTCATAAACCGGAAAAATTGGTCTTATAGGCTTATCAAAATTTACATAAGCTCATAAGCCCATTACATAAACCGAAACAAACACCCCCTCAGACAAAATAACCACTTGTCTAATAGATTTCCAAGTTGCGTTTATTTTTCGGTTTTGTTACGATAATTGAAAACTTTTTTCTTTTTTGGGCTCAAGTTGTTTTCAAGTTATTTGGTTCGTTTTAATTCGGAATACTTGATCACTAGTATAGGCGTTTCAAAGCATTTAGCATGCATGTTAATTTGAGGTCAACTTTTAACCAACCACAAGTCTACAACATCCAACTTGACAACATGTCAAGAGATGAAATGATCTATATGGTTGCTACCCGGTTCACCATCCTTCCTTCTACTTGATGTCTATTCACACATGGACATGCACAAAGACAATATCACCTTTTAATCAAAACTTAGTAATTCAACTTGAAACTATCAACTCAAGCTAACGTGATCACATCGCAATACTTTCCAACTAAGAAACGTAAACAGCAAACAAGTGTCAAACACTTATAATATATATATATATATTCCCATTAAAAGTAATTTATTAATGAATTCGCATACACAATTCAAAATTTAAGTCCGTTTTTATCACTACGGATCATAAGTTTGAATCGAAAACACTCGGATATGAATGAAAATCGTATCCAATAGCTGGTGTAGAGGGTGAAATAAAGTTTATAGAAAATACGAGAAAACTTTTTTTTTATAAACGGCATCCAATCCCAAGAAAACAAGGAGAACTAGCACTTCAAAACATATAGGAAAATAGAAAGGGGTTCATAAGAAGAGAACCTCAACTAAGGCCAAACTAAATAATGAGCAAAACTCACCCCCAACTCACCCTTTTACGTCAGCTTTCTCTTTTCAAAAAACAAACTCACATTTCTTAGAAAATAAGACTCACCACGCACTCACTGCGACCACTTTTAACCCAAACTCACCCCAACTCACCTTACATTTTTCATTTAAATACTATTATTTATAAACTAAAAAAATAAATATTTACGTAAACGTACGGAAAAAAAATGTTAACGAAATTTAAATTTTTTATTCAAACGTTAAAAACGGTACACGAATATTAAAGTTATCTTACGACGGCGGCTAGTAACTTTTGCTTCTCCATCAAAATCAAGCCCCATAATCGTAGCCGAATTCATTTTTAAATAATAGTGAATGTGTGAAGTGATATATTAAGAGAGTTTGGTACAAAATGAGAATGTTGTGTTTAAAAATGGTTGAGTTAGTTGGTATTTATAGATAAAAAGTGGGTTTAACAAAGTTTTTTTTTTATATAAACACAAACTAACCTCCACCGTGGGACCCACCAAAAATACAACTCACCTCATGGTGAGTAACTCACCCTATGCACCACTTTTAACACCCAAAGTCCCCTCCAGTCTCTACCGTGACAACTCACCGCACGGTGACTTTTACCTCCGTAATAACACTCACGCGCGACTTAGAAACTCACCAAGGTGAGTTTACCACTACTCCGTCTAGCCTAAAAATATGATACAAACTATAGTAACAAAAACATTAAAATTTGCAACCTCCTAGGAGTACACGAATACAATGCAAACTATTAGCCAACATCACATAACAACTCACTCGAGTTTTGCAACCACTTTTCTCGGTTTGAGAAAACGCCAACACCCCTACTTGAAATCCATAAAAATAATAAAAATTACACCTTCCGAAAGTTGTCTTGTTCGTTAATTTTTGGTTAATCTTCAATGTTAGCATGAATTAGAGAATTTATCCACCTCCAAATACTCCAATGTATAATGAAGATATATAACATAATTCAAAACTTTGCCTTTTCTAGAGGATATGAAAATAATGAACTTTTCCACCAAAGGCTCATCTGATTTCCAACTTCTTTTTCCGCCAAAATAAAGAGTTACAATTGCTTGTAAGTTTCTTTTCTTTTAAAACTGATTATAATTGTTAAACCATTTATTATATGCATGGAAGTATTTTTAGTTTTAAAAACACACACAAAATTAACAAATTCCACCATTGTACTTTTGATAAGAACTTCCAATGCCTTAAACCCTAGTTTATTCTAATGAATTATTCCTATATGGACACTACAAGAAAAATACGTTTTAATGACGAAAATATTTAGTGACGATTATTTTTGGTCATTAATAATCTTATTTAGTTAACATTAAAAAAAGTGGTCACTAAATTTGGCCACTAAACAAAATTAGTGAGAAAAAAATAACCTAATTTGGTCTATAATAAAATTAGTGATTAAACTATAGTGACGGAAATTGACCACCTAAAATTGGTCACTAACATCATTCGTGACGAAATATTTGGTCACTAAAGATGTTAGTGACCAAATATATGGTCACTAACAATATTAGTGACCAAATTTGAGTTTAAAGACAATTTTTCTCAAAGTTCTAAATAGCGCGCTATAGCGGCGCTAATGCGCGAGGCGTGGCCTCGCCGTCACGAATCAGTCCATAGCGTTGTCTTAAAGCGTAGCGTGATTTAAGGCGCGCTATAGCGCCATATCGCGCGCTATTGTGTGTGGCGTCGCTCCTTTTCTTGAAGCGTTTATTGTTATTTCAGATTTGGGCTTTTTCAATTCACCTATTTGGACTTATATCAAATGGACCACACATATAAACAAAAAAAAAAAATAGATAAATAAGTGAAACCAATCTGTATCACACAGTCACACTCACACACAAATATTTGTATACTAATTTTGTTTATTTATATACTAAATATTGCCGCTATATATCATGTCCTAACAAACACGTAGCCTCGCTATAGCTTGTAAGGTTTGAGGCGTGGCAGTGCCGCTACGCCACGCCTCACGCTATTTAGAATCTTGATTTTTCTTGTAGTGGGATTTCGTGTAGCTTAAAGACAAAAGTGTTGGATCGAGATATTGTATAGTGAAATATGACACGATTCAAGTAGAAAATCCAACATATCCAAACCCAAAAATCTGACATACCGATATAAAACTATGGATGACTTTATACTGATTATTGTTCAGATTATTTGACATCGTGCGGATGGAGACAAGAGTGAAGTAAAGTACTTTTTAAAACATTAATCAAAAGGACATAATTCAAATTCATGTGTAAGTAAAACTTCGACGTATCATTAAGTTTTGCACCTAAGTAAGCTAGTTTTATATGCATAAATTTTATTTACGATACATTGAACAAGAAATAAAATATACTTATCATATTTAAAACATATGTATTTTTAAAAGATTTAAAAAATACTACTAGTCATATGACTCAAAATATTAAATATAATATCTCTACCACGGACGCCACGCGTGTCTAACAAAATAAAAAAAAACCCGGCTGTCACCCGGTCACCCTCCCTCTTTCTACTAACCTTCATTCTCTGACCCCATCACACATACTTATATGTATCTCTTTCTGGATAACAATCTCTTATAATTTAAAAACATATAACTTCACTCTTAACTCACAACTTGCAACGACCAACAAAAGCTACTTATCTATGGACACCTTATCATTTCCTTCATATTCATCAGAAAATACTCAAATTGAATCCGATGCAGCTTCCGACTGCAGCAGCAGCACCGAAGGTGTTGCTGCTGATTCGGAAGTTGAGTTAATACTAGCATCACAAAACCCTAAAAAGAGAGCCGGGAGGAAGAAGGTTAACGAGACAAGACACCCGGTTTATCGGGGAGTAAGACTAAGAAGCTCCGGTAAATGGATTTGTGAAGTTAGAGAACCAAACAAGAAGTCGAGAATATGGCTTGGGACATATCCCACTGCTGAGATGGCAGCCCGAGCGCATGACGTGGCGGTTTTGGCTATGAGGGGGCGGTCTGCGTGTTTGAACTTTTCTGACTCTATATGGAGGTTGCCTGTCCCCGACTCTAGCAATGTAAAGGATATAAAAAAGACGGCCGCGATGGCAGCGAAGGCATTTGGACAAACCTTGGTGAATTCAGTGGAGATTGTCGAAAAAGAAGAAGTGCCGGAAATTGTGTTTTTTGTTGATGATGAGGAGATGTTTGGAATGCCGGAATATTTTGACAGCATGGCGGAGGGACTCATGGTACCGCCACCTCAGATGATGGAGTATGATCACTTTGTGGATGATGGGGAATTTTGTGCTGACATGTCTTTATGGAGTTTTTAGTTTTAGTAAAATTTTGCAAATTTTTTTTGTTAACAAACAAATCAGTACATATAAACATGTAGTCAATAACACATATAATTTTAATGTGTAATGATCGTGATCATAGTCTCTTCTTGTTAGTCGTCTTTTTCGAACCTTGATTTGGTCTCTAACTCTATTTAAGTGCGAAATAAATAAATACAGAATTTAAAGCGGTAAACTCACGATTTAACCAAAGATTGATATTATTAAAACTAACGTAACGTTAAACACTACGAATAATATGCAATACAATCGATTAAAAAGACTTTAGACATCTCGGAAAGATGTTACTCTTGTTTCTCTCTCTGAAACCATAACACTCTTTCTCTCTCTGGAATCTGGTAACATTTATGACAATTAGGTGAGATATTTATACCCCAACCACTATGTTACGCACCCGCAACATCCGGGACTGATGTTGCACACGCAACACATGCGTAACATGCAAGGTTACAGATAACGTAAGGCGTGGCGTGGCGGCATGAGTAAGCCTCAAGTTTTGCAAGAAAAGGCGAGACATGACGTTTTTTAAAGCGTGACAAGGCGGCAAATTTTTTTAATATATTTTATAATTTTATATATACTTATATATATTTTTACTATTATTAAGTTATATAAATATCAATAAATTATCAAAAAGTCTGTTTTAACATTTAAGTATATATATATTCTAAGATATAATCACAAATTTACAATGAAATGATTTTTATAGTCATTTTTAACTATTTTTAAATTTTTTTTTTTTAAAAAAAAAATTTCATAACCCGTTACAAAAAACTCGCGTTAAGGCGCGCCTTGGGACACCATGACCACGTTTTTTTGCCGCCACGCCTAACAAAGACGCCTTGCATGTTTTCGTAAATTCTCGCCGCGCCTCGAAGCCATGGCGCGCCTTGGCGCGTTATTTAGAACCTTGGTAACATGTCATAAACGCGCGTTTTTCGCTTTACAACTCGATCTAATTACAACTAGGACTTCACGACACATCCTAGGTACAATACAAACTATAAACAAATAGATTTATGCTCCAACACTTTCTTAATGAAATTTATTGTTAAGTAGTCATGTGTATAAACTATTGATGGAGAACAATGGCTAATTGAATGTAAAGTGAAATAACATGAAAACGATTAACGTAGGACTATGTGTAATTATCAATTTATCACTACAAGCAAAATAGGTTTTAGTGACGATTATATTTTGTTAGCATAATAACTTTTATCGGTTTTGTCTCTATATATTGAAAATGAAACCGGCCAAATCTAGAGGGAGAATGAAAACGTGGGTCCGACATCTTGAGTAACTGAAGGCAAGTGGCAGTTGCTAGTTGCAAACATCAACTGTCAGTGTTCTTTCCGCGTATAAGTGCCAGGCATCTTCAAAGTTGGTTACTGTCTTTATCTGCAAGAAACTTCCTTTCCTTTAAAGACCTAAATAAGACCAATTGTGTCTTGTCGATTTTCATGTTGCGTTTATTTGTCGATTTGGTCGAAATGTTTCTTCCTTTTCTCGTTCAAGTTGGGTAGCATTTTCATGTTTTAATCAAGATTTTTATAAGGGTTTGTTTCTTTTTATTTAGAATACTTAATACTTAAAAAATCACTAGGCTTTTTTAAAACATGTTGTATGTACTTTAAGGTCAACTTCTAAACAACAAAATCCAACCTGACAACATTCAAGCCACTTTTCTACAAGCAACACATATTCACCGTCAAAGCAGTCGTTTATGACCTGTTTGAATTTACCCGTTCCAGCCTTTTTGTAATTACCCGTAACCGCCTCATTTATATTAACGATATATTGTAATATGGATAACATTTTGTTGATAAACAATGTAATGATTATATATTTCTAAATAGACATTTAAATAGGGATTGAGGGGGGACAATAAAAAAGAGGGATAATTTGGAGAACACACTTAATCCATGAACTATGTTTTAATGATACACGTCCGCTCACTTTGCAATAAGCATCAACGTCTTATAAAGCATTTTCATTATGATATCTCACATATTACAGAATACGAACACTGGAATCTGGAATCTCCTTGTTTTGGTACCGTATCTTACAAAATATTGACTATTAAGAAATGAGAAGTCAAAAAGAGAAAAGAAAAAGTCTAATGCAATCTACGTCGTGGCAATAGATGAGCCCTATTTAAATCATATATCTTAATGGGTATCTTTATTTTTCTTTATTAAAAAATACATTTTTAACATGAACAACTTTCCAAGATTTCTAAAAAGGAATAAAAAGTACTATTAAATAATTTCAACTCCTCCACTTTGTCCACCTTGCCATACACTAATAAGCAACATCCTCCAAGTGTTAAATATTTAATTACATGTCCATATTTGTTGTCCTTTTCCTAGTCAAACGTACACTTATTAAAATAACCATAATTATAGCTCCTTTTTGGTACAACATTCCGCCCATCATCTCTGATGCACCGAAACCCTAGAAGGCCGCCGTGCCCGTTTCCGAAACTCCCCCGAAACCGAAACTCCCCCGAAACGTTTCGGCTTTTTGGAAACGTTTCCTTGACCGTTTCGGGGGAGTTTCGTTGACCGTTTCGAAGATTTTTAAGTTTTCATACAATTACGTTTGGGTTTGAATGGGCTTAGGCCTTTAGTTTCCATGCAGTAACTTTAGGGTTTGAAGTTTCCATGCATTAGACTTTCTTTCTCATCTCAACAACATCAATTCATCAATATTCTCAACATCATCAATTATCTCTTCTCAAGAAACACAAGGATCACGAGCTACGGATCAAGATCAACCTCCATTGTGGCAACATGTTAATAAACTCGAAAAGATAGGTACGGCAGGAGGAGCATGGAAATTCTCATGCAAATATTGCGGTGACATTAGACAAGGATCCATTTTTGAAGTTGACAATTTACATGAATCTATTTTGGATTTTCTTTAGTATATTTTTATTTTTTTTATAGTTTTTAATTGCCGTTTCTATGCCGTTCCCGTATCGGGATTTTTTGATTTTTCCCGTTTCCCGTTCCCGTATCGTTTCCGTTTCGCGTTCCCGTTTCCGTTTCCGTGCAACATAGATCATAGTCAACTCTAGCCTTTTAATATAGACGATTAAAAAATATGTAACTTTTTAAGTTTGTTAAATAAAATTTTGCCTGTTAGTCATAAGAATAATAATTGTTTTGTGATAAGTGACTTGTACATAGGACCCATTTTTAGTAACAGCTGTACATAAAGACATTATCCACTTTTGTTTCATTAACACTTTTCTTTTGGTCCCCTCTTTCCTAATCTGTGTACTTCAACACATGCACTTTCCGTGTTCTTTGCGCACACCCCACAAACACTCATACAACACACATATATCTATCATATATATATACAATATACAATATTTGTGTCACTCAAAACAAGTTAAAACAAAGATTCACTTCACTCACTACTCACTAAAATATTAAATAACGGTTATTTCAGTTTAATTTACTACTACGTACTTTCAGATGGAGATGAACAATTATAACGGATATTATGATCAATTTGGGTACGGGTTTAAAGATTCGATAGGCGACTCGACGTCGTCGGAGATGATGTTAGCGTCTAGTCATCCGAAGAAACGAGCCGGAAGGAAGAAGGTGCAAGAGACTCGCCACCCGGTGTACCGAGGAGTAAGGCAAAGGAGTTCCGGGAAGTGGATTTGTGAAGTTAGAGAACCGTTTAAGCAGTCAAGGATATGGTTAGGGACGTTTCCAACTGCTGAGATGGCGGCTCGAGCTCACGACGTGGCTGCTTTAGCGTTTCGTGGACGTTCTGCTTGTTTAAATTTTGCGGATTCTTGTTGGCGGCTTCCAACTCCAGCATCGTTGGATCCGAAAGATATTCGGAAGGCCGCGGTCGAGGGTTCAGAGATGTTCCGTGAGGAGGGGAGTGGCGGTTCGACGACCGAAGAGGGGTCGGGTTTCGGAGGATATGTGGAGTATATCGATGAAGAAGAAGAGTTTTGTATGCCGGGATTGATTGTGAATATGGCAGAGGGACTAATGTTGCCTCCTCCGCAATCGTATTATGGTGGAGATGAGGTGGAGTACGATGGTGACATGTCGTTGTGGAGTTATTGACCGTTAATAAGAAGTATTAAGAATTAAAACTAGTTAATGCTTAGAGGAAATAATTTTTCAGATTTCCATTTTTGGCTTTGCTTTTGTGTATGTGAGTGTGGGGTACCATGAAGCATGAAAATGTGGTTGTAAAGGAATATAACAAGTATAAAAATATATCTTTTTTGTGTAATGCTACTATAAATCAACAATTGTGTGGACTTATAGAATTAAAGGTTCATGCTATGGACAATTGTATGTGGTATGTTTGGTTGAATCTTTGGTTGACTTATTAGAGATTATTATAGATTGAGTTTTGTTTGTGGTATTTTTATAACCATCTATTGAAAAAATAAGTTTTCATAAAATTTAAAAGATAAGGTATTTAAGAAGGATTTTAAAAAGACTTATGTTATGAGGTGCAAATTTATATAAATATTTATTAAAACGGGTCAATTGTTTGGAAATGTATCGAATTTTACATCAAAAATTATTGTATACATATATCTTCTAAACCATCTATTGTATTCATTTATCTTCCTAATTTGTCTAATGTCATCACGATTTAACATGTTTAAAACGTTGCCGGTTACTTTGAGTTTTTGAATGGTTGACCATCTGACGTGGACTATCATGTCACCTTTCAAAGTCAAAAAATAAAATAAATATTTTTTTATAGGATAACGAACTTCCCCCACCAAACCCTCTTTTTCTTCTCTGCAACGTGGAAATCAGATTTAAAACCTCAAAACCGTTAAGTTTTCCATCCTTAAATTCAAGTAATTTTTGATTTTTTTTCAATGGTTTGTCACTTGATTTCGTTATATAATTTTTTTTTAATATGTATTTGTTTTCGATTGCATATAAACTCCTACTATTACATTGACTTTTATGTGAACTTTTCTTTTGTTAATTATTTTTATATCTTGAATTGATGTTAGACAATTAGTTTATTAATTTGTTCAATCACGCTCATGCTAAACTTAGAACCGTGATTGAGCATGCTTTTGGTGTTTTGAAAGCACGTTTTCCCATCTTGAAGAGAATGACTCCGTATTCTTTGGTGAAACAAAGAGATATTACTATTGCATGTTTTGCTATTCATATTTTTATACGAAAAGAAGGATTAAGTGATGATTTTTTCTCCGAATATGATCGAGGTGAAGTAAATGCTAACGAGAATGTACAATATGGGGACGAGTACGATGAGGACGAGGTTCAACCACATGGAAATACAACAGATCAACAATATATGATCAATTGTCGAGATTAACTTGCAGCACAATTAATGCAAAAATGTTAAAAATGTTGTTTGAATATTATCTTTATTTGAAAAATGTTGACACTATGTTTGAACATTTTATGAATGTTTTTATTTAATACGGTTTATAAATGAAACAGTTTAGTACTAATATAGTAAAACAGATGTTACGAAGGAAAAAAGAACATAGTATATTGATTCAGATTCAGAGTTTTGGACCACCTCTTATTATTCAGAGCTGGTATTCAGATTCAGAGGAAAAACCTTTAGTTCAAAAGAACAGCATCTTACAGCCATGACATGATATCCTTGGAGTCATCTTGTTATTGTTAAAAAGATATTGGCTCTGGTTACTCTTCATCAAATTACATACCTTAAAGAAACCTTATGCACTCGGTCTTGGAATTATTGTTTTACAACACTGGTATTAATTACTTTATAACTTAATTTATCACTTTACCTCCCCAATCTATTTAATTTTTATTTTTTTCTTCTATATATATTGATTATATTGATAGATATATAATATTAAAGTTAGAAAAAGAAAAGAAAAGAAATGTCTAAAAACAAATTGTCAAAAATTTTAGGTAAATAAAAATATCCGAAAAAATATTTTCTACAAATGTTTAGTTAAACATGACTATAAAAGTTTAATTAAAAATTAAATAAATAATTATTTTATATAAAAATAAATTAAATTAATAAAAAAATTTATAAAATAAAGATTTTAAAGTAGATGATTGGAAAGTTAAAATTTTTAATAAAAAAGTATGTTTAAAAGATGTTTTATTTTCTCTAAATATAGAGACGTAGACAGAGTAATGATCGACATAACTCTTTCACCTTTCTAGTTTACCATACCTTGAATCAATGACGTCCTCTAAGTGTTTAAATATTAAATTGTGTTCATATCTCTGTCTATTTAGTAGTCAAACATATTAAAAATAATACCAACATATTGGTCTCCTTTTTGGTACCACATTCTTACATCATGGTCAACTGTAGCATTTTAATAATATATTAGTTGTACAAGTTATTCTATTTCATTTTGAAAATAAAAGGAGCCACCAAAAATTAGGCGGACCAAAGAAGAACATAAGAGCTTCTAAAAAGGAAGTAGTACAACAAAATTAAAATTGCCTAAAAACTACAATCAAACTTTACAAGGAGAGGCTGTGAAAAAATTTCTTTAGGAGCTAACACCCATCTCCTCCAATCCAAGTTTGTCTTTTTGTTTCGATCGGAGATCCAAAGGAGAGAGAGTTGTTGGATTTACGAGAATATATCTTCAATGAGAATCGTATCTTTATCTCCCCGAGGGGCATGAGTAACCCGATTTCTCCATTTCCATAAAGACCACATCAAGACATAGAAAACACCTTGCAACGCCTTTCCCGCCAATATAGAATTTGTTGGGGCTAAAGTGTGAAAAAACACCTCTTTGATGGAGAAGTGAGACGGGTTGTAATACCCCACCAATCGCAACACTTCACTCATGTACTCCGAGTGACGTTACAGTCAATTAGAACGTGATCCACCGTCTCTGTTGGCAAATTACAAAAGGGCAAAGAATCAAAACGGGGGCAATGCCTCGTGAAGCAATGGCTGAAAAGGTCGGCAATCTATTGTTTAGAGCATACGGTATAATATTGTTTAGAGCATACGGTATAATACGGTACAATCACAAACCATCCCCAATTCCGGTTTCGCAAACTACCATAATCTAACAAACCCATTATTATCACCCAAAATACCAAATTTTAACCAACAACAACAACAAATTTTGAACACTTTTTTTTTCGCAACAAACTACACAACAACAACCCCAATCAATGTTCAACCCCGAACAATTTTTTATGCATCAACAACTTTTGTTGCAACAACAACAATCACAATTTTTACCGAAACAATCACATTTTTTACTGCACCAATCACAATTTCTACCACACCAATCACAATTTCCACCTCAACAATCACAAACGCTTCAAGAAACCCAAGAAATTGTTCAAGAAACTGAAGATCTTATCGAAGAAACGCAACGACCCAGAACATCTAAGCCAAAAGAGAAAAAAAGTGTGTAAAAAGGTGTCATGGACCACGCCCGAGGAAGTACTTTTGGCGAAGATGTGGTGTCACATTTTGGAAGATTCTGACATCGCCAACAACTAACCGGGGGCACGATTTTGGAGACGAATTGTGTCGGGTTACAACGAACAAGCTAAGGGACTAGGTTTGGTAGAGAGAAACAAGGAGTCCCTGAATAGCAAGTTCACGGCAATGAGTGGAGCAGTAAAGAATTTTATTGGCCACTATGCGGAGGCTTTACGACTTCGGAGTAGCGGGTCCGACGATTCAAAGGTTTTAGAGGCGGCTCATGAAATGTACTTTGACAAGGAGGGTGGGCCTTTTAGGCAAGCGGCGGTGTGGGAAATTTGGAGAGAACATAGCAAATGGCGTGTTTTTGCCAAAATAGAAACTACAGTTACCACCGTCAACCTTGAAGACGTTGATATTTCGGATGATATTTTCGCGGATAATCGAAATGAACGACCACGCGGAAAACAACGAGGAAGTAAAAGAAAAAAAATCATCCGACGCATCCGAAAAGACTCAAACTTCATCGTCGGCGTTTTGTAAAGCGATTGCTTCACAGTTAAAAAAACTTACAAAAACAAAAAAAGATGTCGGAAAAACAAAAAAAGAAACTCTCCAAGTCCAAAAAGAGGCGGCTCTCGAACAAAAACAAGCGGCTCTCCAACAACGACAAGCGGCTCTCGAACAAAGACAATCGACTTATACAAGTGCAAGAAGACGATATGTTGTTTCTTCAAACGAGTACGGAGGGGATGCCATAAGGACAAGCGGAGTGGATCGAGAGCGAAAAAATGAAAATCCGAGAAAAATATGGAATCATTTAGTTTTTTAGTATTGTTTTAGTTTTAATAATTTGTATTGTTTTTTATTTTAATAAAATATTATATTTATCTTATTTAAATGTTTAAAAAAAATAAAAATAAATAAACTGGGGGTCACACATCTTCCACAATCATCATTATCACTCCACCAAAAACTCACAATCATCATTCTCGATGCCATGTAAGCAAAGAAATTCCACAATCACCCACAATCGTGATTATCATACCGTGTGCTCTTACCGCCCTCCAAACACAAATGTTGACTTTTTTAGGGACCCAATTATTCCAAGAGTGATTACGGCCCATGGAGAACGGACCAGGAATCTTTTGTTCAACAAGAGAGCTCAGTCTATTAACTGTGACGTAACCATCTGGTGCAAGAGACCATTGCCACTTCTCTGGACGTTCACCTAATAACAAAAAGGAACCAAGGTAGTTTTTAAATCAGCTAGCTCATCAACAGCTCGACCACGAGGCTCACATCTCCAAGTCCAGGAACCGGTCCAAACATTGTCAAGAAGAGTCAATCTATCAACTATTGTACAATTTTTGTTAAGCTATAAGGCGTAAAGTCGAGGATACACATCTTTTAAACATCGACCATTCGCACTCCATACATCCTCCCACAAACGAATATTAGTACCGTTACTGAGCTTATGACAAAAAGACTTTGGATATGGGACACCCGTTTTATCAATGGCATTACTACTACTCTAAATTAAGGCCCAAATACCTCTACGCAGACCAGATCCGGAACAAGAGTCGAAACTCCCATCAACACCATGAAAAGCTATAACCACTTTACGCCATAGAGCGTCTTGCTCCTTCATGGAATCTCCATCTCCATTTGCCGATAAGCCCAAGGTTTTTGGCCTTAAGACCTCCGATACCCAAACCACCCGATTCTTTATTACACATAACACTTTCCCGTTTGAGCCACGACAAACTTTTAGAATCTTCCTTAGATCCCCAAAAGAATCGACGTCGGATGGATTCAAGTTTATGGAGAACCTTTTCGGGGGCACGGAATAAAAATAGGAAGTAAAGTGGTAAACTTCCGAGTACCGCTTTAATGAGGGAGAGTCTACCACCTATAGACAATAGTCTAGATTTCCAAGTGCACAACTTTTTGGTAAACTTTTCGATCACCACTTGACAATTATCTTCTTTTGTCATGTCTTTTCCACCCAGCAAACCCAGGTATGTGAACAGTAGCACATCGTTTTTGCAATCTAAAATGGTAGCAAATCTATCGACTTCCGACTGGTCGATACCAATCCCATAAAGTCTGCTTTTTTCGATGTTGATATGAAGACCCGACATATCTTGATAGCATTTTAGAATACGAATCAAATTTTGTGCCAATTGTTAAATATTATTAGAAGGGTGTAAGACTTCGAATCACTAATATAACCATTAAAAGAAATTACTAAATATAATTATACCAATTGTTTTGTACCAGGAGACAAGTGTGGCCCTAGTATAAAAAGAGAATTAAAGTGGCAAATAAAAAGTGTATTTTTCAAACAACAGAATACTCACACGTGTTATACTCTGAAATCAAACTAGAACATAGTTTTAGTAACAGCTGTACATAAAGACATTATCCACTTTTGTTTCATTAACACTTTTCACTTACTCCCCTCTTTCCGTGTTTTTAGGTCACCCCACAAAATAAACACATAACACACACATAAACATATACATATAAATTCTATATGTCAATATATTTGTGTCACTCAAAAGTTATACAACTAACTTTCACTTTACTTATTCAAAAGTTATAACGGTATTTTAGTGTAACTTAACTATATACTTTCAAATGGAGATGAACAACTATAACAACGGATATTATGATCAATTCGAATACGGGTTTAACGATTCGAATCATTCGATACAAGAGTTTGAGACCGGGGACTTATTTGGGACTTCGGATGAGGTCATGCTAGCATCTACTCATCCTAAGAAACGTGCCGGGAGGAAGAAGGTGCAAGAGACGCGCCACCCGGTGTACCGAGGAGTAAGACAAAGGAGTTCCGGGAAGTGGGTGTGTGAAGTCCGAGAACCGTATAAGCAGTCGAGGATATGGTTAGGTACTTTCCCGAGAGCTGAAATGGCTGCTCGAGCTCACGACGTGGCTGCGTTAGCGTTTCGTGGACGGTCTGCTTGTTTGAACTTTGCGGATTCTTCGTGGCGGCTTCCGACTCCAACCTCGTTGGATGCGAATGATATTCGGAAGGCTGCGGTCGAGGGAGCAGAGATGTTCCGTGAGGATAGTAGTGGTGGTTTGATGACGGGTGAGGGGTCGGGTTATGGTGGAAATGTTGAGTATATGGATGAAGAAGAAGAGTTTGGTATGCCGGGATTGATTGCGAATATGGCCGAGGGACTAATGTTACCGCCTCCGATGCCGTATTACGGTGGAGACGAGACGGAATACGGTGGTGATATGTCGTTGTGGAGTTACTAAACTTTGATTTTCAGAGTTGAAGCTGATTAAAAACGATTTTGAAACAATTTTTCAGTTTTGATATCTTTTTTTTTTTTTTTATGTGTGTGTATGTGTGAGTGAACATGAAAATATGGTTGTAAAGGAATTTACCGTTAAAACTACAACTGATACTAGAAAACGGTTATTATTATTAATTTATTATAACCGATACTAGAAAGAAAACGGTTATTATTATTATATAAATATAGTTGGGTTTTTTTTTTTCTAAAAAGGACAGTTCTTTGAAAGTAATATAGTAGTAATATATTGTTGTTTTCCTAAAAAGGACGGTTCTTTTCAAAGTTTCTAGAAGAAAATTGCAACCAGTTACTAGATTATGAGAAAAAAGAATACATATAATAAAATGAGTGTTATAATTATTGAATAATTCTCACTTTCTGATATTTAATTTCATATACAAAAGATATAAAGCAAAAATGAAAAAAGATTTCATAAAAATTAGAAAATGACTCATAAGGCTCGAGTTCGATTCTCACCGTTTCAATTCTCATTTGATAAATAAAATAAAAGATTCATAATAGGAAAATAAAGGAAGAAAATGGAGTTTGCAATTATTCTAGGCTCAAGCCCACTTATACCATTTTTAAAGGAGCACAACCACAAATGCGAAACAAAAAAAATTCAAACATAAATACCAAGAATGAAACAAAAAAGAGTTTTCATAAACATAGTTTCAACGTTATGTTTAAAAAAAAAAAATAGACATATCGCAATAAATAAATATCATTTGCATTTGGGATACAACTCTTTTATACATGTCTTAACTTCTTAAACATAGGTTTGGAGACAATATTTAAACGAAGCAAGGAATGTTACTTTTCCTTTTTCGAAAAGACAATTATTATATCAACCGCATAATTATACACTTTTTATCCTTTACAATACTCGAACCCACGGCCTATGGGTCAAGGCGCAACTCACAGACCATAAATTGTATTGTTAGACTTTCAGATTTTGTTAATAGACACCAAATGGCTTGTAGCGTTACGGTGTCTAAGTGACTGATTGACAAGTCATGAATTCATGTCCAACAAAGGAAAAAAGTTTGAATATTTTGTGTGAGTGTAAGGTAATTTGCCTTTCTAAAAAAGAGTTGTCAATAGACAAAATTTTAAAATTAATGACTAGATATTTTCTAAATCGTGTAAGAAAATCACTTTCCAGAAACAATATTTCTACACTATATTGTCTCGGTATCACAAAATAAATTTCGGATAAGAAAGAGAAGCAGTTAATCGTTGAGACAATTAATAATCAATCAATTAACTTTCTAAGTGTTTATTTCATGTTCGTTCATTGCATATATTAACTTCCAGGAATTCTGGAACTTATTGACCGTTACAACCATAAAAAAAGGGTTTTGTGCACATGAAACATCTCCACTTATCTGCATATGAAGATTTCGTTTTAGTTTTGGGACGTTGTCCCATTGACCCCCACTCGTTGACTGTGCAATGAGACCTTCACAACGGGTATGCCCAAGAACCCCAAGCGTGCACTCTTGTTTAATATGTTATTATGCTAGAATCACACTAATATACCCAACAGGAATTGCAAATAAACATCTACATAGCTACGGAAATAAATATGATGTTACTTTGTGTAAACGGAGGCAATAAGTCCCATCCACGAAGAGCTGCGAAGAAACATCTACATAGCTAGACAACAAGAATTGCAAATAAACCTTTTTTACCGTCCCATTACATAAGAAAATATATACCGAGTGATAAAACATATATGAAGTTAACTAACATCCCAAATGGAACAATAACGCAAATATGTCGCAACATAAATGAAGTTAACAAACATCCCAATCAGAAAGTTCACCCACTTTGAGAGGTATTATCCATATTCTCTCGAAGATCATATTCAACGTAGTTTATTATTCTTCTAGCTTCTTAATATAGACTAATTCTGTTATGGTTATATATAATTGCGATATTTCCCCAATATGGTTACAAGTAATAATGTTCTATTCAATGCCCCTTCGTAACTCTAATGTAATAATAATATTCTACTTTGAAGTCATAAACATGCAGATTTCTAAAGGTAGTAATAACTGTGTACGAGTTTTCTTCATCATGTTCTAGTGTATGTATAAGTTTAGGAAAGTAATATCTTGCTCGAGAGTCTCACTTAATTACCTCTTTCAGTCTTTTGTGATCCACCTAGATGGTCGTTTAGTGGAGGCATAAGCGGAAAGGAGGAAAATTCATCACTAAAAGTTCCACTGATGTTGTTAGGTCTGCTGCGATTAAAGAGAAAAGTTATAAGTTCTCTGTCGTACAATGACTACATGAATAATGAATTAAAGAGGAGTAGCATATAATTGTGGTTGATTTCTGGGATACTCGAACTTGCAAGAAGTAATTATGTATTACATAGAATGATTCACCTGGCAAGTATGTTGCAGTAATAATCAAGGCTGTAAGGTTGCTCAAACGAAATCTCAAATAAACCTCTGGTCAATCTCTATGTCTGAAAGTTTGTGTGAGTTCTACGATAGCCAGGCTCTCTTTCTGGAAGCTTTTGTGAAATTCATCTTCTTCGATTCTGTCATCTCTTTCCAGTTCTAATATGTCTTCACGGAAGTTTCCAAGTTTTACAACAAGAAAACTGAAAAACAATATGGTCTCTTGACTCTCTGCCCTGATTCAAGTCAAAGACATATATACATTGTCAGTCACAAAATGTACAGGTTTGTTTTCTCTTTTACTTGCATGTGTTACAACCAGAATAATCCGGACTCAATAAGATGACCTAAATTAAATGTGATGACAATTACCATCATCAATCAGGGGCATGACAAAAGGAAGTTGATTAAGCATTCAGACTACCGGATCGCATGTTTACGTAAGTATCCATAAGACAAAAGCTCAAGCTAATCTTGGCAATTTTGACCCATTTACTTATGAATGGGTCAATTCGGGTTATGTTTTTCTCTAATGGGTCAAACGAGTAAATCAAAACAATTAGTCTCAAGGAAACGGGTCAAATGGGTTGAAAGTCATTCAAAGTGTATTTTGGATGCATAAAATCTCTTTGTTTAAAGCACTAGATTAAAACAACTTTGGACAAAAAAACGTTTCAAGTCAAACCGTAGTAATAATACCCATTTTTGACATATAACCCGCGAGGCCCATCATGTCACGTCTAGTTTATATCATTAAACAAAACATAATAATATAGAGAAAAAAAAGTTACATAGACAAAAGTTGAGAAACGTGAAATGGATTCTTATTAAAACTGAAAGATACATAAACAAAAGCTCCATACAACAAAAGCCAAAAGGAAGGTCCGCATTAAGCGGTTACAGACACCAACTTCTAAATCCGTAAAAACCAACGGCCTGGAGCTTTCAAAAAAAAAAAAATCTTAACTAAGAATCCCTAAAGAAACACCCGGAACCCATATTGACACACAACTTTAATACAAGGAAACTCGCTATGCAAAGTGTTTTATAAAAACACTGGCATGCCAGCAAAAAGGCAATAGCACTACCTTAATTATCAAACAAATACCAGTTTACAAGAAACGTACTGGACAATTTTTTTCTACTTTGCTTTTTTAAGGAGTGCTGTTGTTCTATGTTCACTGTCATCATGAATGAACCCCCACCAAATATAGGATATCGGAATAGCAATGGCATGTGAAAGTGCATCAGCGTCCAAAAAACCCCAAAAGGGTGGAAAGTCGTAAATTTGAAAGAAAATAATTAGAACTTCTCCAAATGCCACCAACCACATCTTCCAACGAGATGGATGGTTAGAAAGACTAGCCCAGACTCCCCAAATGAGTAACTGTGCTATTCCCATGGTAAGACAAACCGTCATATTTAAACCTGAAATAAAATTGTTATTAGCTTTTTTATATGTTACATTCTTATATAAAAATAGAAGAATGGGCTACTCACCAAGGTCAAGTTTGTAGCAGTTCAAATACAGTATATGGGTCGTCACAAAAGCGATTAATGGAGCGGCAACCATCACCCGAGTAGCTTCACTTCTCACATTGAAAGCTCGTAGTATAGCCACTATAAGAGAAAATCCAAGAACCGCTGCAGCAGAGGAATAATCAAACTTTTCCGTCATTTCCACATCCCTGTAAATCCAACCATTTGCACAAATACAATAAGAAATAGTAAACGTATGCTACTAATTAATCAAAGGGCTCCTTAAATACGTTGAGCTGATAGTTGCTACTTTTTGACATATAACTACATACCTACTGTGATAAACCGCACTCCAAAATAAGAAGTTCATTGATAATGTCCCATATACATGCCACAGCCCAGTGTATTCATAGTACGTTTGCCTAGTTGGCTTTAAAGGCAACTTGTAGTTCACAAGGATGAAGAAAGATACCCATCCATGAAATTGCACGGCAAGATTGAGAGCAGAGAGCGCCACTGCAACAGGTTCCTGCACTCAAGATATTTTATATGAAGTAACGTATAATAATCAAATAGTCGATATAAAGGACAACACTTTGTACCACCTCAATGCCAAAAGCACGTTGGAGCGGCCATTTCCCATGATACTTGACAGGTCTAGCTCCATCTTTCTTTCGTTCTTCCTCCCTAACAAGCATACATTGATATCGGCAGCCACTAAGACAGTCCCATTTTTTCCATTTTATATATAGTGGCTCTTGTAGATACCACGGATCACTAATAGACTTCCTATCAGATGTCAAATTGCAGTGTTGGAAGCATATTTCCCCCACACATCCAGTAATCTCGCATTGTTCAACACAACCTCTGTTCAACCAGAAATTTCAAGTAATTAATACATCTTATTGAGTCCGAGGAATGCATAAAAAGGTATAAAAAGAGACTAAAACGTCCATTCTTTTGCTTTGTTTGTTTAACTGTCAATTTCTCATTTATCAACTTCCTCCGTTACCTAATTCACATTCTATTTTAAGCTTGCCATTACCAGATCCGACTTTCATATAAATTAAACATCATTTCATTTAGATATATTAACACGAGAATGATATTTGCATAAGTTTATCTTGCTTCTCAAAATCATAATACTACGCACAACTTCTGAAACATGACGACATGTATGAAGATCTTATCGTAATCATATCACATAGACTTTATTACATAATCATTTATAGCTATAATAAATTTTTATATAAATACTACTACACATTAATTAATTTCCCGTTCAGAACCGGATTCATTTAATCTAATCATCTCATACTCTTAAAATCGAAAACTTAACATAACAGTCAATTTCAACAACTCATAAATCAGACAAAAAAACGCGGCATCTTGCATATGACATGTGAAGGTATTGTCCTGCCCATACCATATACCTTATGGTCTAGCTAGGGTTCATTATCTCCATTTAACCATATCAAACAGGACCACACATATTCATAACTCATTTTCCTTGATTAACTACTAATCGAAATACCGCAAATAAACTTAAATTAACTACAAATAATGAATCAAATTCATCTAAAACTACATGTTTCACCTTAATCAAACTTAAAACCTACAATAAACTAAATAATCAAAAAAAAAAAAAAAAATTAAACTAAAACATTCACAAATTAGTGAATTACATAAACATAAAACTAAACTAACTAGTGTAGATTCTAAAACATGAAATAACACAATAAAAATAAATAAATAAACAAAACCAAAATTTTCACAAATTAGTGAATTAGATAAACAATAATCTAACTAACATGAAATAAATAGATAAAAAAAATCTGAAAGAAGAGATGAAAGACTTACATATAAATCGGATCAGAATCACCATCACTAGAACAGATACCTGAAATCAAACAGAAAAACGCAACAACAAACACCGCAAAACGACGACGTATCGCCATCGGAAAAATGAAACAGTAGAAGAAAAATTCAAAATGAAAAAAAATAAATATGAAGGAATCTGGAGCGAAAAACGAAGATGATTTGATTGATGATTTATGACACTTGTTATGAATTTATCAAATAAAATAAAAATAAAAATAAAAATGGAAAATGGAAAATAGAAAATAATGAGAGGACGTGGCGAGAACGAAGATAGATAGAGAGTGGGGGAAAGGAATCTCGTGAAGAGAGATGATGGACACGTGGAGGGCTGATATCTGTCAGTAATTTGTTTGGCTCTCTTTTATTGTGTCCCCACATATTTTGTTGATTTGATTTGATTGTGTGAGCTTGGGAAATGAGTGGTTCACTACATCAGGACTGCTTTCCCTATACCTCACGTCTTGGATGAGTTAGTTAACTAGGGGTTGTTTGTTTCTGCTTATCTAACCGGTTTATAAGCTTATGAAATTTTTCATAAGCTTATAAGTCTATTTTTTCCTGCTTATGCGCTTATGATTTTTAATAAGTCATAAGCTCAACTTCATATGATCATAAGCCGGAAAAAATAGGCAAATAGCTTATTAGCTTATGAAAAAATTACATAAGCACATAAACCCGTTTAATAAGCCGAAACAAACACCCCCTTAAAGTTGTAAGAGTTAATTACATGGGTCGTCCCTATGGTTTGCACCATTTTCACTGCTCGTCCCTATAACTTTTTTATTACACCACTCGTCCCTAAGTTTGAATTTTGTTGCTTCGTAAGTCCCTATTTTGGATGTGCCGTTAAAACAGCCGTTAAGTCATCTCACGTGGATAACACGTGAGGGTATTTTCGTCTTTTTACCTATCATCTTCCCCATTTTTAATATTCATATCCAAGAATCCCAAAATCAAAACCCAAATTGAAACACTAAAACCCAGATCCAATTAAATAAAAACCCAGATTCCAAAATCCAAATCTCAAATCACATTTAAACCTAAATTCAAAATCAAATCTCAAATAAAAACCCATATTCAAAATCCAAATCTCAAATTACAATTAAAACCTAAATTCAAAATCCAGATTCTCCTATTAATGCTCGATTATCCGACCTGTCCTTGGCTAGCATCGAGACCTGTCTTGGTGGCTACTGATGAGGAATTCAGACTATTATTGCAAATCTTGAGTGTTGTCGGTTGTAAATCATCAGTAGGAGAAATTCTCTCTATTAATAATATCTCACTTGAAAAATCCAGCTTTGTTTGTAAAATTTCTTGACGAGACTCCAGCAGCTCGGGTTCTTGTTTAGAAAAATGGTTTTGGGGGTGCAAATAGGAGGAGGAGGCTAGGCGTTGTAATTCTCCAGATATATCCGATATAGCATCATCATCATCATCAGAAAAAGAAGACAAAGACATGAAGGAAGAATAGGAGGGTGTTGGTGATTTGGTAGCAGCTGCAAGCTCTTGTAAATGAAGATCGATGGTGTTGTTTGTGTTAGAGATGAAATTGGATCGAATTGTTCTCATGGACCGACCCATATATCTATATCTACTTGCTGTTGCTGATGCTGATGAAGAAGAATTCATACCATGACAACATTCTTCTTTTTCAACACAAAACATTTTTATTAAATTACTTGGGTTTTAATTGTGATTTGAGATTTGGATTTTGAATTTAGGTTTTAATTGTGATTTGAGATTTGGATTTTGGAATCTGGGTTTTTATTTAATTGGATATGGGTTTTAGTGTTTCAATTTGGGTTTTGATTTTGGGATTCTTGGATATGAATATTAAAAATGGGGAAGATGATAGGTAAAAAGACGAAAATACCCTCACGTGTTATCCACGTGAGATGACTTAACGGCTGTTTTAACGGCACATCCAAAATAGGGACTTACGAAGCAACAAAATTCAAACTTAGGGAAGAGTGGTGTAATAAAAAAGTTATAGGGACGAGCGGTGAAAATGGTGCAAACCATAGAGACGACCCATGTAATTAACTCAAGTTGTAAACTACAAAGAATTTTCTTATATGGTTTATTCATCCACAAGATCTTTATGTTTTGTAATCTTATAATTGTTAGGTATAGACTAGATTTGTCTTTTGAACTATGATCGTGTCCAAAGGGCGTATATTTCATTTAACTTTGTTGAAATAAATTGGAAGGAAAAAAAGATTTTTACCATTTTGAATTTATACAAACCGGAACTAACATCACTCGTATAGTTTATTTAATAAGGTAAATATATACTTATGATCTTTGACGTCTCCTTTGTTTTTGTTTAATCTAAAATCCATAATGTTATATAAATGATTATTTTATGAAATTTCAAAACTTATGTCATATTACAAAGACAACTTATTATTATTAATATTTAAATCAATTAAAGAATAAAATTCCAATATATTATATATTATAAGGTAATAAATTAATACACTACATGATAACTATTTGATTAACAAATTCCTAAAGAAAATACAATTGAATTGACTTTTATGTTGATGATTTTAGACTCACCCTTATTTATTTACAAAATTAAATAAGTCTTGTATCAATATTTTAAACAGTGGACTAAGCATAGATAAATTAGTGGTGAAGGGTATAGAATAGTTGAATAAATATAGTAAAAATTAACATGTAATTACGTCTATTAAAATGTAAAAACTATTTAATGTTAGAAATCTAGTAAAAATATAAATAAAAAATTAAAAAAATTGTATAAATCACGCGTGTTTATAATTGTTCACATGTGAACGTTTTTTTTTCAAAAAATGAGTTCATATATGAACGAATTTTTTTTACGTTATTTTATATGATCTTTTTTAGTTTTTTACGTTTATATCTACTTGATTATTAATCTCCAAAAGAGTTTGCATGTGAATGAACAAAGTGAAATGTGATTTAACACTTTTTGTGAAAGTTCTCCCAGTTCTCGCAAAAAAAGAGTTCTCACATGAACCATTCACTATATATATAATTTTTAAACTCGGATATATAACAAGTATCATTAGACATTAGACCTATTTTCTCTTCGATTCCTCATTCATTCTGGTTAATAACATTGCTTCACATCTCAGGTCGTTGGATCATAAATTACATAATACTTTCGTTACTTACGGGTTTAGAGAAAGCGGTAGTCGCAAATACGATACCAAACGTCAGTAGGATTGTCCGAAGCATGTGATATGAGATATGGGCGGTGAAATCATATCAAAATAATTGGTTATTTAAATAATTCCAGAGTCGCATGTTGTTTCTTTAAAATTGACTTGATAATTGGTTTCTGTGTTCAACTGTCCATTGATGTACTTTTAATTATTAATCTATCATTGTTTTGATAGTTTCAAATCTTTTATTATATTTGACGGATATAAAAAATTAGAAAGTCTACACTAATAAGTGAATTTGTATAAAGTTTTATTTAGTAAATAATGCAACATATGAGAAGGGGTGTGAGCATAGGCAATAGAAAAATCAAAATTGCAAAAATTAATCAAAGAAAAAAATTTGACTGTTTCGTTTTTAGTTTATGAAAAATAAAAAAATTCGGTTTGGTTTTGGATTTATTCCAAATATCAAACCGAAACACCAAAACAAACCATTTAAAATATTTCTATTAAAATATGAACCATTTATATACATGTAAGTATTATGGTAATTTTTATGAGTTTAGGTCAAACACGGTTATGGTTCTCCCTTTGTTTAGTTTATGTGCTTGGTTATCGGATAATTTGTTATCCTAGATGTTGACTGATCGAGTATTTATACTAAAAGAGGTGCATAAAAAGTTACATGACAAAATATCTACCATTAAGTGAGTTGCAAGATTTATTTTAATCTTTAGATCAAAATAATGAACATCATCATTTACTTTTTTTCAATTTAGTCCTTTTATTACAAATACAATTTTATGCCTTCAATTTTAATACATATTTAAATAAAATTAGTTTGACACCATTATTTAAAAGCTAAAATATTTAATATATTAGTTATTTATTCATAAATTATTCATTAAACTTGGTTTCATTATATTACAAAAACACGTCACATAATATTATTTTTAAATTTTTATTCATCGCTTTCTAACATATGGATATTATTAACTATATTTTATTCCTTTTATATATCTTTACTTAGATAATGCCAACAAAATTACTTTATTTGTTAACCCATGTCAATACGAATTAAAAGTGGAGTTGTAGCCAACCTCATACGTATGGTTCACATTATTTTATTTTTTCATCCTTTGTTAACCCATTCCAATATGAAATATAAATATGGAGTTGAAACAAAACTATATAATATTTAATAGCACACTTTAATACATATTTAAATAAATTAGAACACATTGGTATAAACGAAACGACATAATAATTGAAAATACATCTCATGTTTTCTTACATGTTTAATGATTTTATATACACATAATATTTTCTTAGTTTTCTATATGTCATAACTGCATTATAGATATCCGATAGAGTTCTCTACATATATAATTTAAAGTTGAAGCTGAAAAAACGTGTATATATATAAACGAAATGATAAAGATTGAGAAACACAACTCATATTAATGATACACAATGTTATCTCAATTTTTCATATATTATATTTATATTTTTCAATATATAATTATCCACGTATACATGGAAAACAAAGTAGTTTGTTTTAAAGTTTGTAAATGATTTAATATATTAATATTAATATTAATTGGAATACATTAGTATTTAGTAATTAGTAATTTAAGTTGTTTTTCTTTATTGTATTAAACTAGATTTGTTAGGATCAATACTTGAGTTTCAACTTTCAAGTAATCAATTTCGAAGGGGTTTCTTAAACTAAAATCAGTCCTAACCAGAGAGTTCATCCCCTCACTTATATAAGAGTGAATGGGTGAACCTTAATCGCTCATTCTAACAATTTTTTCTTAATGAATGTCGTATACACATTGTCAATATGTACTCACATTTTTTTCTTCTTTCTTATTTGATAAGCGTCGTTATTGAAGAAATTTTCTTATATTCCAAGGATTTTTCCAAAATTGATGAAGTTTAGATTCCAACAATAGATATATTGTATAAGATAAATTATTTTAACTAACATTCTAGCTTGTTACGTTTTAGCACGTACTTATACCGAACATAAATTTGAAAATTGATCTTGAAATGACCAGAACTAAACTACTACCAAATAAAACTTACAACATGACTTTATTAAAGAAGTGAACCATATATAATGAAAACTTTATAAATTTTTACTCACAAGATCCCCTAAGTTTATTGATTAAAAAAATTATTAGTTAATAAAGTATTAAAATGCAATGATCTTCACATGGAGATTTGTAAAAAGATATTTAAAAAGTTTAAAAATTAATCGAAAGAATACCATTAATTCCTAATCGACATCATTTTGATGTTGAAATATTTAATACGGTTTTGGATATGCATATTTAAGAGTTTGATGATCGTTTAAGTAAGGTGACAACTAGTTTGCTAGACAACATGTCCGGTTTGAATCCTTGTGATTGGTTTTTTAAGTTTGACATATCAAAGATAATATCATTTTCTAATATGTATCCTAGCGATTTTAGTATAGATGAAAGGAGGTGTCTTGCGGGTGATCTAAAAAACTTGTATAACACTTTACAACAAGACGAAAGATTTGCAAACTCGTATGGCATATGTGACCTTACTCGTGTGATGGTGGAAACTAGAAAAAGCCATAGTTTTCCTTTGATCTATCGGTTTTTGAACCTAACTTTGGTTTTATCGGTCGTAACCTCAACTGTTGAAAGATGTTTCTCCAAAATGAAGCTTGTCAAATCGGATCTAGGCAATCGAATAGGTGACGAATTTCTGAATAATGTTCTAGTTTGTGCAGTCGAAAGGAAAAATTTTGAAAAAATAACAAATGAAGATATAATGAAGAAAAAGAGAAACTTTATTGGTTGATTGCTTAGCTTTATTAATTAGCACGCATTTTTCATTTTTTTTTAATATATAATCAATGAATTTATATTTAACTTCTTTTTCTTTCTGAAACTGGTAAATATATTAAAACAATCTAATTAATAAAAAGCTAGAAAACGGACACAATATTTTGTACACTCTTCAACTATTTATCTTGATTTACCCCCAACAACATGTGTATCGTTACAAGCAACAAGATTATAATACGTGTACATTATGATATAGCTACTTTTAATTTATTTAAAACAAAATATTTCTTTTAGAAGAAGAAAAAGACCAAGAAACAAAACAAGTCTTCCGACCAAACTTCATTTTATGTCATAACTAGAAATGAGACAAAAACCACAAAAATCCAATTCACAAGTACCCTAAACACACTAGAGTCTTATTATAAATAAATTCAGGCAAAATTATAAGTTAGAGTTTGGCATATAAGTTTCGCGATAAATATTAAAGATATAAATTGTATAAACCGTAGATGGTAAATATGAAACTATGATTTGATCAATGGACTACATTATATGTCTCCGACTAATAAAACACCTTAAAGATTAGTATAAGTGAAATGTTACATATCAAGTTTCGCAATAAATATGAAAATGCAAATCTTTTGTGATCATTTATAAGTGAATAAGTTGTCAAGCCGACACTACGAACTAACAAAACATCAAGTATTAACAATTGAGTTTTTACGATGGCATACGAATACACTTGCACGTTGTACAAATCTAGTATGAAAACACAAAATCTTTTTATGACTTTAGAAGTGGAATAACGGAATGCAACATAACACTCGAAGAATGTATGTCTCCATTCTCCATGTTAACATTTGCCTTGATAACCTTTTAATTTGTTCGGAAATATCCACCAATAATCCACCGCAGAATGTAATGAACTAATTGTGGGTGTTCGTCAATGCTCTTATTGACAACCCTTTGATTCACAAACAATAGAGACCTTGACGGATTAATAAACCCGTTTTGGATCAACATGTGAACTCTCACCCGAGTTTTTAAAGAAAGGTAAGGTTTATGTCATGGGTACCGTTTAAAGAATAAAATTACCTTAAGAAAACAGACGGCAACAAGAGGGAAAAACTCAATATTCCTAAGCTCGAAGAGCCTAATTTTGTAGTTGTGGAGTCATATGATAATTGTTTGAATTTAATGACAAAAAACAAGTAATTAGTGTTAGATTTGTAAAATAGAATAGATTGTGTACTGAAATTGTAATTAAGCATTAGATGAAAGGATGTGATGTTTGAAACACCACCACCAACCGTCGACAACTGTTATAACCGCCAACCGAAAAGGTGCAATGGTTGGAAGGTACCGTTTGGTTTAACATAAATAGGTTGTTATGTTCGGTTTGTAAATTGTTGTATATACGATGACTATATATATTTTTAGATTCAACCAAATACCTGAGAAGTTTATTTTTAATATTGTTTTACTTTTAATAATTTGTATAAGTTTCTATTTAAATAAATTGTATTAGTTTTTATTTTCATAAAAAGTTATATTTATTTTATTTTAATGTTTAAAAAAAAAAACTGGGGTCTCACAGCTCCCATAACTTAAATTATCACTCCACCAAAAAATCCACAACTTGAGTTGTGGATGCCACGTCATTACAAAAATCTCACCACCATCCACAACTCTAGTTATCACTCCCCGTGTTCTAATAGATTTAGGATTATATAAGATTTTAGCGTAAGATATATTAAATTATAATATAAGTTTTTTTGTATATTATTATTAAAGATTAAAGGATTTTAATATATATAATTATATATATTTATTTTGTAATAGTTTTTAAATTCTAATTCACAAAAATTTAAAACTATTTACCCAAATATTAAATACGTTTTATAAACTTTTTAATTTATTTGGGAAAGTAACAAGTAAGAAGGTAAGAAAACCGAGATTTTGTAAAAAGATTGGACAACACCAAGATAGAGTAAATTTTCGTATGAGTACGCAGTAGACAATTGTAACAGGCAGGTTACCTAAGTAAGTAAGTAAGAGAATCCTTAGCGTTTCACAATAAGAGAAACCTTTGTGTTTCACAGTAAGAGAAACTTTTGAGTTTCACAGTAAGAGAAACCGTTGATTTTCAAAGTAAGAGAAACCTTTGTGTTTCACGGTAAGAGAAACTTTTGAGTTTCAAAGTAAGAGAAACCTTTGTATTTCATGGTAAGAGAAACTTTTGAGTTTCAAAGTAAGAGAAACTTTTGTGTTTCACAGTAAGATAAACTTTTAATTTTTAAAATAAGATAATCCTTTGTGTTTCACAGTAAGAGAAACTTTTAAGTTTTAAAATAAGAGAAACCTTTGTGTTTCACAGTAAGAGAAACTTTTAAGTTTTAAAATAAGAGAAACCTTTGTGTTTCACAGTAAAAGAAACCTTTGTGTTTTAAAGTAAAAGAAACTTTTGTGTTTCAAAGCAAGTAAAAAAATGATCATACGATCAGAAGCAATAAAGTAAGAAGTAAGGTTGATCACGTTTGGTGATCACAAGGAAGAAAGAAAGTAATAAAGCAACAAAATTTGCCAGAAGAAGAGAGTTTGTTCAGATTTTCTCGGGAATTACAAGACCAAAGAACTGCTAGACACGGTTCGTTTAATTCGCCTCGCAAAACGTGAAACTTTGTTTAGATTTGCCCGGGAATCTAGAGACCACAGGACTGCTAATGACAGTTTGAAGAAGACAAATGAAGTACAACGAACGAGATCAATGAAAATGCGATCAATGATTGAAGTAGTGATTGAAGTTTGAAGACTAAAGAACAAAGAATTATTGTTTTTTGTCATTAGGGGGGAATGTTGGAATTTAATGACCAAAAACAAGTAATTAGTGTTAGATTTGTAAAATAGAATAGATTATGTACTGAAATTGTAATTAAGCTATAGATTAAAGGGTGTGATGTTTGAAACACGACCACCAACTGCCGGTAACTGTTATAAACCGCCAACCGAAAAGATGCAATGGTTGGAAAATACCGTTTGGTTTAGCATAAATAGGATGTTATGTACAATTTGTAAATTGTTGTATGTACTATCTATATATATATTTTTAGATTCAACCAAATACATGTGAATGTGACGTTTGTTTTCATTGTTCCCCACAACAATAGTAATGTATTGATCTCTGGGTGTGTAGGATCATCACGGTTCATATATCATTGATTTAACTTTCTTCACTCATTATGGCCGCCGTTACCAAAAGTTCCTGACTTTTTGCAAGAGTTTATCATACCAATTGTTAAGACCTCACATAAATATACGCAGAATGTGATGACTTTCTATACGATGCCTGAGTATAAAGAGTGGAAGGAAAATTTGTTGCACAAAGCAAAAGACTTCGAGATAAAATACTATACGGTTTGTTTATTCAAGTAACAAGTAATTATTTATATAAAAACTTTATGCTATTTGCAACTTATCGTCATAATGTTTTTATGCTGGCTGGGAACAAGTAGTGGTAACTGGTAAGGAAGGGAGTTGGTGCCTATGGATCCTTGGTATAAATGGTTCAAGGGAACAATTTAGAAACCAGCATCAAAGTAAACTGGATACACCAGTATAGAACTCGTTGATGAAAAAGTGGGCGAGAATGTACTACTGAGCTCCCAATCAGGCGATAGACTCAAGAATATAAGGAGTTTCTTGGCTTCACTCGCGGGAAAGGATAAGGTTCCTTCCATATTAAATATGATAAAAATAGATATAATAGTAATAGGTAAAGAAAAAAAAGGTTTGTTAAATTGAAATAATAATAGTTAATTACCAATATCGTTTGTGGTTATTGTAAAATGTACTCTTAGTCTCAAACATTACGAAAGTGCATTCACCATCATTGTAGGAAAGTTTCGAGTTCATTTTCGTCATTATTAAAAGTTAAATTACTTAAATACCATTGAGTAAAATTACTTAAAAATCACAATTCTTTTCGATTTGATTTGATTGTAATTTCGAGTAAAAATGAAAAGAAAAAATAGACATGTATGTAAGAGATCTATATTTGGTTAAAATAATTTATGAATTAAGTTTTTTAAAAATATTCAAAACATATTTTCTTTCCAAATCTTCTCATTAAGAGAAAAATGATTTTTAAACGTTTAGTTCGATTTACGATATTCTTTAATTAACCAATTGAATAAAAAGAAAACAAAAATATCTTACATTCCACACACACCACACACACGCACCACCAATGGCAACTCTCCCACTCTCCCTCCCTCTCCACCCATCCCTCCACCACCGCCACCACCGCCGTTACCCACCGTCACTCCGTCACCACCACCATAACCATCTCTCCAAAACCACCAAATTCATCACCGCCGCTTACATAACCGGTCCAGCATCAGACGCAATCATCTCAACAGATGATCCTAAAATATCCGATTCAATCGACTCCGGTCCAGACCCGGTTCAACGGTTCAATGCAATTAGTTTAGGTTTATTATTAAAACTTATTTCCCGCCATAAACTAAGAGTTGCTGCTTCTATCATTAGTCTCGTTTGTTGTACTACTTGTACTCTTTCAATGCCTATATTATCAGGTAATTAACTACCCGTTCTAAAAAAACCGTCCACCTTTCTATTTATGTTATCCATTGCCTGTTTTTAAATACTAATAGATTAAATGAAACTGTCCACCTTTCTATTTACGTTGTCCATCTTGTGTTTTTAAATATGGATAAATAAAATAAAGTATAATTTTAGCTCTATACCGTTCATTTTTCTATTTATGTTTCTATTTTTAAATACGGATAGATAAAATAAAGTATAATTTTAACTCTAAAGGAACCCGATGTAATTAAATTAAATTAATCTATTTATTATTATTAGGAAAATAGTGATTTAGATTTAATTAAGAGGTGTTTGTTTGAGTTTATTTAATTTCGTTTTATATTTCATAAGTCTATTTTTTCCGGGTTATATTTATCCTTTATTAGTTTATTTCATAATAAAGGATAACAACTTTATAAGCCGGAAAAAATGAGCTTATGAAACATAAGACAAAATGAAATAAACTCGTAAGTCCAAAAATAAACTTAAACAAACACCCCATGCTTAAATAGTAATGATGATTTTTGTGAGGTACTTGTAGGAAGGTTTTTTGAGGTATTAATCGGTGCAAGACCGGAGCCTTTATGGCAGTTATTGAGTAAGGTTGCGGTTTTGTATACTTTGGAGCCGATTTTTACAGTTATATTTGTTGTAAATATGAATACGATATGGGAGAAGGTTATGTCGAGTTTACGAGCTCAAATATTTGGAAGTGTATTGATTCATAAGGTATTATTATCACCGGTTTATATCTTATTGTATACATTTTACTTGCATTTGAGGATTTTTGGTTAACGCGTTTTATCTCATTTCTACAGGTGGAATTTTTTGACAAATACAAGGTATGAAGGCACTAAAAATGACAATAAACTGGTTGTTGTTTTTTTAATGGCGATAGCTATTACGATTACTAGCTTATCGTTTGTAATTTGCCTATGATAGGTTGGTGAACTCACTGCTTTATTGACATCTGATTTGGGTTCTTTCAAAAACATCGTGAGCGAGAACATTTCAAGGGATCGTGGTTTCAGGGCATTAACCGAGGCAAGCTACTCTACACTAAGCAAAAGTGAGCTTATGCTTATTTCCATCCTTCTTTCTCAATGAGAACAGTGAGATTTCTTATAGAAAAGGAAAACGAGCCTAAATAACAAAAACTGCTTACATCTGTGTTTTTTAATTACATGCTCCCAAAGATTGCGTAAATCTCCCTTTACTTGTTTTGGCCATTAGTTAGTAACCTTAGGCCTTAATTTACTATCGTATTAATTATCTTAATTTACTCTCTTAACGTTGTATAACTTTCATCCTCTTTCCAGGTTGTTGGGACAATGTGTTTGCTGTTTGTTCTGGCACCCCAACTTGCCCCGATTCTGGGTGCACTTATGCTTGCAGTTTCTGTTTTAGTTGGTAAGTTATTAACAGTCGCTTCTTTGCCTAAACTTTGTTTTGTAATGTATTCTTCGTTCATAATTGGAATGTGATGAAGGAAGATTAATTCCTCAATTCCCATGAACATATTTGCTGTGTTTGGCTGGGTGTAAAGCTCAAAAGTGTTTGACTATAGTCTAATGTCGAAAATATCCTTCAATTCCCACGAACATTTATGTTTCTGTTGTGTTTGTCCAGCTGTATACAAGAGATCAACGGTGAAAGTGTTTAAAGCCTATGGGATGACCCAAGCTCTTATCGCTGATTGCATAAGCGAAACTTTTTCTGCAATTCGTACAGTGAGTTTATTTTTTTCGTGAAAGTGTTGATCCTTTTTACTTTCTGTGACTTTGTGGATGGTTAAAGTGCTACCATTTCTTATATTTTTAACAAGTTTGCTGATGTTTTTGTATTAGCCAAATAGGTAAACTCGATAGTTCATACTGCATTTTATGATATTTGTTGTTGCTTGCAGGTAAGGTCATTTGGTGGAGAAAAACGCCAAATGTTAATGTTTGGTAGCCAGGTTAGATACTTGATAACCTTAGATGTTCAGATCATATATCTTAAACATATTTCAAACCGTCTGATATCCAGATTATTTTTTTGAGCAGGTTCTCGATTATCAGAAAAGTGGCATCAAACTTGGAGTTTTTAAGTCTATTAATGAATCAATAACTAGAGTTGCGGTGTATGTATCTTTACTAGCATTGTATATTCTTGGAGGGAACAAAGTTCAGGCGGTAAGCAGTTTTTTTCATTTTTGCTTGTCTAATATTACTAGAGGTGGCAATATGGGCGGATCGGTCAAAGGTTCAACATGGGTTTTGGTTGGAATGGGTCATTATTAGTACAGGTTGAAACGAGGTTGATTGGGTTTGACCCACAAACATCTCGTGTCCATTTCTAAAATTTTTTCATTAATACTTAAAACGTTACTAGTAATTACAAAAACAGTATTATTACTATACTACTATAAATATTCGTATGAAACGATTTAGGTGGTTGTCAACCTTAAAAAAAGACTTTCGACGGCTTTTAACCCGTTTCTCTTCTAGCTAATATTTTTAGATGACCCGTTATAAATCACAACCCAAATCATATGGGTCAAAAAGTGCCCCATCAATTATTCGATGAGCCTTAACGTTTTCTTTGCTCAAGGTCTTTAAAATTTTGATGTTCATAAATTAATTTTTTTTTCAGGGTGAGCTCTCGGTAGGAACTGTTGCTTCTTTTATTGGATACACTTTCACCTTAACATTTGCTGTGAGTAATCTTAGTTCATTGCTTTCATTTTCCAAATTTCATCTGTTATTTCCAGCTGATGGGACATCTTTATTAGGTTCAAGGACTGGTCAACACAATAGGTGATCTTAGGGGGGCTTCTGCTGCTACAGAGAGAATTAACACTGTCTTATCCGAGTCAGAAATTGATCAAGCTCTAGCTTATGGTTTAGAAAAAGACATCAAGCAAGAATTAGGAACAAATGATAGCTTAAAAATGTTTTTCATCAATGACCCAGATGATAAAAGGCGATCTCAGAACAAGAGGTATATGTCATCTTTAACAGCAGCCAACAGTGTCCGTAGTCTTGCAAGTTCGGGTGATATATATCTTGAAGGTATCTAGTTATCTACTGTTATTTGTCTCGTTTCAGATGTTGAAGTTTGAAATTAAGATTCTACAACTCACTCTTTTATTGTTATTTAGATGTCCACTTCTCGTATCCCTTGAGGCCTGATGTACAGGTCCTTAGTGGTCTGGATTTGACACTTAAATGTGGAACCGTTACGGCTTTAGTGGGATCAAGTGGAGCTGGAAAGAGTACCGTTGTACAGCTTTTGGCACGGTTTTATGAGGTATGTATCAATGAAATATGTTTGCAACCGTCCCCCGGTGGTGGCAATATGACCAGGTTGGGTAATGGGTCAAAACAATCGTTTTTAGAATGGGCAGTTACGGCCTAGTTCGGGTTGTGTTATCCCGAATACAGCTATTTTTTTTCTTCTTCTGTTTATTCAATAACTTCTGTAAAGAACTATTTCTTAATATTATACTGCAACAACAATATTATTACATTAAAATAAAATTTAAATAAAATGTTATACGTGGGCAACTCTCAACCCTTTACCTTTTAGCTGTTTTATATGCGACTCATTTAAACCATTTGAGATAAAAACACAACCCAAACCAACCCATTCATAAGTAAATCGTATGAAATTTCCCCTTCTACGATAGATTATAACCAGTTATCCTAATTTTGTAGCCGACTCGGGGTAGGATAACAGTTGCAGGAGAGGATCTAAGAACATTTGATAAAAGTGAATGGGCCCGCGTTGTCTCCATAGTCAATCAAGTACGCTCTTCGATTTCTGAGTATCTAATTACACTCTTAATTACTCATTTGACCAAATACGTGCTTTTAATTTTGACAGGAACCTGTTCTTTTCTCCGTCTCTGTGGGAGAAAACATTGCATATGGGCTCCCAGATGAAAATGTTTCTCGAGATGATGTTATAGCAGCAGCCAAAGCTGCAAATGCTCATGATTTTATAATATCACTCCCCGAGGTTTATCTTCTCTAAATATACTCCAAATCATTTCACGCAATTATCGTTTATTTGAATATTTGCTTACCGTTTCTTAAATATAGGGTTATGATACACTTGTTGGTGAGCGAGGAGGTTTACTAAGCGGAGGTCAGAGACAGGTAAAATATTATGTATGATTTATGAATATACGTGTGTGACTGAATGTGCAAAACCTGCTGAATATTTACACCGATTTGCAGAGAGTTGCAATTGCAAGGGCTTTACTAAAAAACGCTCCTGTTTTGATACTTGACGAGGTAACTTATTTATTCAATCTTTTCTGCGTTAAGGTGCTATACAATTCAAATGACCCGACTTTCATGTTGGTTTTGATTATAGGCGACTAGTGCTTTAGATACAGTCAGTGAGCGGTTGGTTCAAGATGCTCTAAACCATCTAATGAAAGGAAGAACAACATTAGTAATTGCACACAGATTAAGCACGGTTCAAAATGCAGATCAGATTGCTCTGTGTTCTGAAGGGAAAGTTGCTGAGTTGGGTACCCACGCCGAGTTATTGGCTAAAAGAGGCGATTATGCTTCCCTTGTTGGCACACAAAGGCTTGCATTTGAGTGAGAAACAACAAACCACGTGTAACACGTCTTTCACTCTAGCAAAATGAATGGGTAGAGACCACATGAAGTTTTAATAAGGAAAGCTGCATCTCGAAAATAGAAATGTGAACCTTAAGTACTCATTTGTACGAGTTTGTACATTAATATAGGTAATGAAAAAAAAGTTACAGTTTTGCTACCAATAAGCATAATTTGAAAATGTCGATGTAACTTATACTTCTCTAGGAATGTTGAAGCTATGACAATCTTATTTTCTTGCATCGTGTTGGATGGAAAATTACATAAAAATTGCATCTAATGTTTATCTAACAACATTTCAAAGATGATAAAACGAAGTTCATCGATATGCTATTACTGAGAGGGATTTTACATGTTTACTGAGAAGAGCTTGTGGCTGCCTTTGGGTTGATACCGAACCTGCCAAACTCAGAAATGTCCAAACCCTTACTTCTATACAAGTATAACCCTTATAATTTCTTTAACTTCTCGATATAAATCTCAGTCCTCCGAAAAGGTGATTGTAGCGTTTAAAATAGCAAGACATTCATTTGGTAGATCAAGAAAAGAATTCATCAAAAAATCATCGATCTGCTCAACAATTGCAACTCCAACTAGCTTGCATCTCCCTTGTTCGTCAAGTCTCTCTCCACTTCCGCTCCTTACAGTTCCTTTAGATTCTTCTGATGTCAATAGTGTCTCCACCAACAACGGTGGAGCTTTGTATATACTCCCGATAGAAAACCAGAATTTGGCTTTGAATTTAAGATGAACCTATATCAAGAACACAATTAGCAACGTTATACTTTTTAACTAAAGTAAAGTTTCTTACGAAATGATGCAACATGCCAACATACTTATATGCAAACGTGTCAAAAATATATCGAGTGGGAAAGAAACTCTACCTTGCCAGTTTCTAGGTTGATGATTCCTCTAAAAATCTCGGGTACAATGTCAATTTTCAAAAAAGGTGGCAACGGCAGTCCTAAAAACTTCGTTGTGGCAGTCGTTAACGACGGTATATAAAGCGTTTTAACATCAAAGTCAACCGACGTCTCGCCATTAAAATCAACTCCCACCATCTTCTTCCCTATCCCACTCCCCTCTCCCCCTTGTGCATTATATTCAAAATCAGGATATCGCGATATACCAAGTTTACAATCTCCTAAACTCTTAAACTTAACACTATATACATCCGGATTCGACCCCGTTATGACAAGCGGTTGTTGACCTTGAGTGTTGTAAGAACATAAGAATGTTATAGGTCTAGTTTGGAAGTTTGGTTTGGTTATGGGGATTTTGAATAGGATTTGAGGATGTGAAGAGTGAATTTGGCAACCCATTTAGAGGCTAGTTTTTAAAACTTGAAAATTATGTAGAAAACTATTTTATTTTTAAGAAGTTGATGTGGGAATTTTGTGGTTATAATGTTATCAATTTGTTTGGTTTTTTAGCCTTACAAAATAACCTTATCAATTATCATACACATCTTTATTATAGTTTTGAAAATTTGCAGCTATTTCCCCTATATTATTTTTTGACTTAATTACATAAATCATCCATATGGTTTATCCAAAATTATGGATTTCGTCCCTAAGTTTAAAAAGTTGCATAAATCGTCCAAGTTTAGAAATTAATTACGCTTTTCGTCTCTAATTTCTAATTTGCACCCGTAATTGGGGCAAACCTTAGGGACCAAATCCGTAATTGAGGACAAACCTTAGGGACGAAATCCGTAATTGAAGCAAATCTTAGGGACAAAAAAGGTAACTAGTTTCTAAAAGTGGATGATTTATGCAACTTTTTAAACTTAGGGACGAAATCCGTAATTTAAGATAAACCTTAGGGACGATTTATATAATTAACTCTTATTTTTTTAAAGCAACACCATAATTAGTAAGCTTCACAGAGTCTAGACAAGAAACGAAAAATAAAGCAACTAAGTAAGCAGAGACCAATTTCTTCCTCATTTTTCGCCGAGAGGTCACTACCTATAATTGTAGTCCATTTAGCATATTTCGTTAGCCTATTGTAAAGCCTGATGAGCTTCCTACACGCAGGGTTTAGGTGTAACGTACTCTATTTATACGCTTCTTGTGTTAAGTAATATCCTAAAAGAATGATAGGACTTGAACTTCCACACAAAGATGCAAATGAGTTTGTTTTTTACAATAAAGTTTTATGTTGTTTCGAGCTTCTGGCATATGCCAAACACATATAACTGCTTTCCATTACCCTCTTTTGTTTTGATGAAAATGTTTACGTTCATGTGATGATAGCTTCTGGCATATGCCAAACACATCAACGTCACATTGTTTTCATCGCAAGTTAACAACATTGATAGTACCGACTCCAAATGTGCACCTATGTGATTTAGGACCGTCCTTATCGTAAGTCACCCATGCTGAAGACGCTACACCCAAATGTTGACTTTTCATGTAATCTATTTGATCTATTTCTTATTAACGTTCCTTGACTTTCTAAAATCTTCTCCTTAACCACTGTCTTAAGGCTCTTGACCTTAACCACTGTCTTAAAATGTTTTCCTCCGGGAACTAGGGCCGGGTCCATAGTTTATTTTATAACAAATTGTGTACAAGTGATTGTGTGTGAATAAAACAACTAATCTTAAATGTTACTTGATCGAAATTCTTCAAGATTCCAATGTAAACATGATGGAAGCCTGCCTCCGAAGCAGTGTCCTATAGATTATGTGACTGATTATAACTTACTACGACTATTTTTTTTTTCACTTTAATAAAGTATAATCAGTCACATAATCTATAGTTTGGATTTCATTTGTCAGACAAAAACATTGTCCTTTTAATCGCAAGTCACTCTTCTAAATAATCCCACAAATAAGATACCGATTTTCCAAATACCGCTAGTGACTTTATTTAACATACTTATGTGGATTTTCACTAGCCATAACCTTTTTATGTAAAAAGTTTATTCTATTAAATTAGAGATAACTCATACCGTCATACGAGTGCATAAAGTGTAAGTGTGTGACGTAAATGGTATGATAAATGCAACAATATTTATCTTTTATGCGGGGTAAAAACGAGAAAATCTAACAATAAATACATCGACTTTTCCAAATTAATAATTATAAACACATCAACGGCGCATCACTTTCTTTTTCAGAATTTTTCACAACTCTTATAGTGAAAATACGTATCTTTTTTATATCTCGTAATTTCTTAAAACCTAAACTCTCTATATTAGCAAAAAAGAAGGTGAAGCAAAGAATAGAGCAAAATGATAGTCTTGGCAAAGTGAACTCCGAAGGAATGAGGCGGGAGTGATGTTTTTGGCAAGATTAGGGGTGCCACATAGACACCTTGACTTAGGGGTGTTAAAATTTCGACTCTATCCGACATAAGTTACTCATTTTTTTCTGCTTCAGATACATATATATCTTGCAAATGATCAATTGATTCGATCAAGGATTGACTTTGTTTGAAAATGATTATGGGGTCAAATTTGTGCTTAATCCTTAGTGTAAGCTCGAGCTTGTTACATCTCGACCGATCGTTAAACCTTGAAAACAAAATGAGCTCGAATTCCCTTAACTAAAAATAAGCCGAGCTCGTTTTAGATCAAATAAGATGAACATAGTATCTCCTCTTTCAAAAAGAAAACACTTTTTGTCATACGAAAAATTCACTTTTTTAAAAACATGCACCAAAAAAGTAAACCCATCATGTAAACTCTAACTATAAATCTAAAACTAATCCCTAATTAAATTAACTACAAATTAAAATTAAACACCATATGATTACAATTAAGATTTTGAAGCTTCATTTTGATCCATAAACTGCAACTCCCTTTTATCATAAATCTCCAACGAAAAATCCCTCAAAACCGAACTCGAACTAGCCGGCGCCATCATCGTCTCCACTTTCCCCACCTTCTCCTCACTCTCACACACCACCGGTGTTTGCATTTCGCCCACTCCAGGTTGGTGTAGAGCGGAAACAAACACCGGGGTTGCACCCGCAGGTATGGCCCATAACTGCGGTTGCATATAAAAAGCCCCACTACCCGGCCCACCCATAGCCCACACGGGCACAAGTCCCTGTGGCGTTATTGGCGCCTGTGGCGTTATTGGCGCCACAGGGGCAAAACCGGAATTATTATTATTAATATCATTCATATCATAAAATTCACTATTACAAGCCCTCTTTCGTTTTTTTTCCGTCGTCATTGCTTCCGTTAGTAGTAGACGGTATTTTTAACGTGCCGTTAACATTAACCGCTATCGCTGGAACCGTTCCGGTTCCAGTAGTTTCAATAATCGCCGGTTCAGCATGTTCCAATAACCACCGGATTGTTTCGCCGTCTGATTTATGACCTAATTCTCGAGTCAACTGAAATATCCTTGCCGCACAAGTGGCCGGCATACGTATTCTCCGGCCACGTCCTTCCACTTTCGTATGGCGGTCTTTCGTTGACCGCCGTGTCGCCGCCGTAGTGGTCACCGGTAATGGAACGTTTTCCGGTGGCTCTTGTTTCAACTCCGGCGACTGTACGGCGGTGATTGTTTGATCATTTGATGCCATTTGAAAAAATTTAGAAATTGGGGAAAATGATAAATTTGAACGATTGGAGTGATGAATTTGAAATTTGGATCAACGGAAATTGAATTTGGGGATGAAAATGAATCGGATTGAAATTTGGAGAGAATAAGAAAGAAACCCTAGATAAGAGGAGGCCCACTCTTATCTTTTTTGTGAAATTTTTCTTACAATAAGAGGGGACCCTCCAAAATAGGTTTATAGTGAGATATGGACGGTTAGGATTTCATCTTTTGGTTGTTATTGTTGTGGTGTAGTGACACGTGTTGGATATACATGTGTGTTTCTGGGGGTGTTTTGGGGATTATTCTAGACCATAAAAAAGGAAAATGAAAAAAATGTTATAAAAATTTATTCATTTAAATAAAATCCCCCTATTTGATAATTCACTCCATAAAACTTATCTGGTTTAATGGACTTGTTAAAAATATAAGTTTCGACAAGTGCTGAAAATATAATCCGTATACAGTTGCTTATTGAATATGTTTTGGTTTATGATAAACAAAACGACATTAATACTCTTTTAATTTAATTACATATATGTTATATATAAGTTTCAGTCCCGACCGTAAATTCAAACTTAAACTTCAACTACTTAAGTCAAACACATTCTACATATTAGGGTTAACGTAATGTTACAACATATTATTCATAATAAGACTTCTCTTAATATTTATGTAAAATCGATTTTTCAGTTTACTGTCGCTTTAGTAGACATTAAAACTGACTGATTATCGTCAACATTGACACTATTAGTTAATATTTTCGAACCTTACGTATTATTTAACTCTTATATTTAAAATAAAACCTTAATAAAACAATATTATTTAAAAAAAAACACACAAACATAAAGGAAAGTTAATTGCCCAAACCTATGAGTAATCGACGGAGTCGTTGGGGCAGTCGTCTTATTGAATTATGTTGGACCATGGCAAATACCTTATTTTCCAGTGTCATCGTTGTTAATCAAGATGAAATTATCCTAAATAAAGTTAAGGATGTTGAGTTTAGTCAATATCTTAAAATATTATAACTCGTATATAAACCCATCAGATAAGTTAATGACATTTTAGTCCGCATGTTTTTGTTGTATGTTCAAAAAAAACTTGTATAGGTTCAAGTTTCATAAAAGACAAATGCAATATTGGTAGTAGCGTTCGGGTTAAAGTGGCACAAGCTTAACAATTGATGGAATCCATTCCATTTGTTACAATTTTCATTTTAACATCACGTTCATATTAGATTATATGGTTATTAGTGAGCTTAGCCTTATCTAATAGTCTATGAGTTAGGGTTTCTATGCTTCGTGATCCAATTATATGAGTTTCTATGCTTCATTTAGTTGTTGTTTTTTTGAATTTTTCTTAATTACATATTTATATTCAAAATTAATAATAATCGTATAGTTATAATCTTTCAAGATCTGATTATACCCGATTGGAAAATAAAATAAACTACTAGAACCCGACTCTAGTTTCGTGCTAGTTAGGTTGCTCCATTAAATCTAAAAACCTAATTGAACCCGATCCTAACAGTGGTTATTAACATGTTAGTTTAATTTATGTCTATTTGTTTATTTGTGAAAAAAACTAGTTTAAATTAATAAGTTATATAGAATCACGAATATGCTCTCTATATTCTATAACCTACATAGTATAATTTAATTATATTTAAAATATTGGAACGTGAGTGTTTGTTTGAAACATAAATAAATTAAGTCCGAAATTTCTCAAAAATATTGTAATGAAAATTATCTAGAAAAACCATGTAACTATAGGGTTGTCGTTATTATAACTATTAACATAAAAGAAAATGATAAAAATAGACATATGATATTTGTATAAAATATTTGGACATGTTTTATTTTGTTATGACTAGAATAAATGGAGTTTGTTAATCATAGTCTCGGGATTATAAATAAATAATTCAAACATATATAATATGGTTGTATTAATGGACGGTTATTGATGAACACAATAATGATTATTTAGATAAAAGACAGTTATTATTAATATATAATATAACTAGCTTATATTTTTGCGTAACTTGCGATTAATCTTATTAAACTAAAAACATTAAGTAAATTGAAAATTATTAGTTATATAATGCACTTTGAGATGTGCCCTCATATATAATTTACAAGGTTGTTATTATCATAACCACTAACTAATATTATTGTTAAAAATGAATTAAGATTGTTAGATTGAGATAAGTTGGGAGCACGTGAGTGTTGAGGAAAACACGTGCGGGTGAGGAGTAAAGCATGTGATAGAGCTTAGGGATGTGGGTCCATATTGATAGCTTTTGAGGCGGCCATGGTGGGACCCACTGCTCGGCTATATTTGTGGCAAAAGTAGGGACCGCAAAGGTTGTTAGTTTCTGGTTGTGACACGTGTGTTGTATTAGCTGTAAAAGAATGTGGCCTTGTATCTCGGTGCTCTCATGTGTAATGGTTATCTGTTGTGTGGGCCAAAAGCATCACACAGATTTTATAAAAAAGTTGAAAATATACCAAATTTCACGAAGGTGTTTCTTTTACCCCTTGGGGGTTCGAATCATGGTAGTAGCAACTTTATTTTATTTTCTTTAGTTTGAAAAGAAATAATAACATGGTTAAATCGGGTTTTGGGATTGGACGTTTGAACGGTTCCTTACCTCCGCTTGAACTTGTCCTAGTACTCGTTGACGAACCGCTTTGAAACTTTTTCTATGCATAATTACAAATATGTTTCTTATAATTTAGTTACTGAGTCGGTCCTAGCGTTAGGTCTAATGTGTGATCTATTATGTCCAACACTAGGAATGGCAAAATGGGTGAGTCGGGTCGGGTTGGGTATTGGGTCAAAAACAGGTTCGGATCAAATGGGTTACGAGTCAAACTGGTCATGTTTATATTTTGAGTCAAATGGATCAAGGGTCAAACGGGTTGGATCGGCTCGGATCAACCCCTTATTTTGATAAAATAGGATCCCTCCAAAAAGCATCAATATTAAAAGGTATTTAAACCAGCTTCCAGAAAAAGGAAAAAAAAATCAAATTTAACCATAACTACTTGTCTATTTGTGTCAAACATATTACATATCTATAAAGCATTCACAAAATATCATTAACTCATAGCGAATGATTTAATTAAATTAATTAATTTTCACCTAATTTAAATAGATAATAGAAAATCCCAAAACTAGGGTTACAAGATGATACAAATTTATTATGAATTTAAAGTTGGAAAAACACTCATTATAGAGGTAAGAGGTCTAAGATTTGATAGTCATTGTCTATTCTTTAAGTAGTCTATATACTTTTAATGTTCTTCGTATCCTCTAAACACTTAAAATTTCCTATAAAGTCTACAAACAAATTGTTGAAGGATATATTTTTTCTTTCTAAAAGTCGCAAAGAAAATGATTACTCTAAGCCATTACTTATATGAATTCTAAAAGTCTATCGCCGAATGTTATGTATGAGGATTTTCAGTTAATTTCACTTTTCATTATTTAGTTGATTTTAGCTTTTCATTACCTGAATCGAATTCAAGAACAATCATGGAAAAGTTGGAAAAGTTGGTTTGACGAGTTAAAAATAAAAAGAGAGACGAAGGATTATGTTGAAGCCACGTTTTTTGCTTTATGGAACTTCAGGAACAAGTTGATTTTCTCTCCCAAGAAGGTCTATTGTAGTGATGTTTTTAACATGATGGTGTCACAAGTCTTTTTATGGTGTAATAATAGGGGTATACGCAAATTTGATTGTCACAAGTCTCTTATGTAACTGGTTTTTTTTACCTTCTTGCTAATTTTAATATATTTGAATACAGGCACGGGGTGATGACAATACCGAAACTTCTTGTTTGTATTTTTGCCGTTCAAAAAAAAAGAACAACCATCATGATTCCGTGTTATCCACGCCCACACGTCGTGCGTGCTATAAACCGTGTGTTCGTTTCATTGGGAATCTTTCACACTTTTTTTTCTAGAATCTTCAAAAGTGTGTCCCTAAATTTCTATTAGGTCACACCCCCTTCTTATCCTGTTTTATTTTGAAAAACATTGAGCTAGAATATGATACTTTTATCATTCATGTTAGAGTCGTTGTATCACAAGAGAGGCAACATGTAATATCGGAGGAAATATACCTCTTGATATGATCATATGACCATTTATAGGGGTATTTAAAATAATCGAAATCGAAAAACCGAACCGTAAAAACAACTAACTGTATTGATTTTTAGGTTACCCGAACCGATTATTTTTTAAATTTCGGTTCGGTTAACTGGACCGATAATATTTTAGGTTTTTTGGTTCGGTTACGGTTCATGATTTTAACAATAGATAGTTAACCGAAAAACCAAAAATATTTAAAAATTATTTACTTTATATATATTTATATGTTTACTCTGTAACATTTAAATTTTACTATGTAATTAACCAACCGGCGGTTGGAGCTCATGCAACATCAAATTCAACTTCTAACGTAACGACAACTTCCGGGAAGCCGAAAACCACACCAGTAGTTAAGGACTACACACCTGTTGTTCCGTATCCAGCATCGTTGAAGAAAGACAAGGAGTTGGTGACTTATCACAAGTTTCTCGAGAATCTTAAACTTCACATTAACATTCCCTTCATAGATGCGATTGCTCAAATGCCAAAATATGCAAAATATCTAAAGGATTTGGTCACTAATAAGAGCAAGTTGGAGGAAGCTTCCAAGGTCACGATGAACGCCCGATGTTCGGCCTTGATGCAAAACAAACTACCTCCAAAACTTAGCGATCCAGGCGCTATTTCTATTCCCTGTTTAATTGGTAACATGTATGTTAAAAACGCGTTGGCAGATTTAGGAGATAGTATTTCATTAATGCCTTATTTTTATGTATGCTATACTCGGTTTAGGAGAACCACGACCCATTCGTATGTGCATTGAATTGTCCGATTGGTCGGTTCAATATCCTAGGGGAGTAGTTGAAAATGTCTTAGTCAAGGTCGATAAATTCGTATTTCCATGTGATTTTGTTATTCTTGATATAGTTGAGGACCCTAGAGTACCAATTATTTTAGGATGTCCCTTTTTAGCTACATCTCACTCGTTAATTGACGTTTTTAATCGGAGGATTACCATGCAAATAGGAGAAGAGACAGTTGTTTTTAATGTGAATGAATCTATGGAGTATCCTTCTGTTATTTAAATGCATATGATATTTCGGATGATGAGATTTAACAGGAATTATTGGATGACGAGAACTTGGATTCATTGCTTAACGAAGGATGGACTGGAACTTTGAAACTCAGCAGGAGTTAGCTGAGTTTGATCGGTTGATGGAGGCAGTAAAAATGGCATTGGGCGAAGAAACGAATGAAAATCCGTCCAGTTTAATTCAACCGGCGGTCGGAAGGTCTGGTAACGAATTTTTGTCGTTTTCGGCTCATGGAATTCCGTGTTCGCGTTCTGAGGTTCTGGAAATTAAAACCTCCATTGAAGAACCTCCTAAACTGGAATTACAGGAACTTCCATCACATTTGGAGTACGCGTTTCTCCAAGGTATGTCTGATTTACCTGTTATTATTTCTTCTTTACTAACGAGTGGGGAGAAAGAAAGTTTGTTGCAGGTTTTGAAAGCTCACAAGGAAGCCATGGCATGGAAAATTACTGATATTAAGGGGATTAGGCCATCTTTTTTCACTCACAAAATTTTGATGGAAACAGATATTAAACCGGTGGTTCAATCGTTTCGACGTTTGAATCCAAAAGTAAAAGACGTTGTGCGAAAGGAGATTATTAAGTTACTTGATACGGGCTGATTTATCCTATCTCGGATAGTCCTTGGGTGAGTCTGGTACATGTGGTGCCGAAGAAATGAGGAATGCAGTCGTGGCAAATGAAAAGAATGAATTGATTCCTACTCGTACGGTAACAGGGTGGCGTGTTTGTATTGACTACCGTAAGTTAAACGATGCCACCCGAAAAGACCATTTTCCCTTACCCTTTATTGATCAAATGCTTGAGCGTTTAGCCGGTAAGGCATTTTACTGTTTTCTAGATGGTTTTTCAGGTTATTTTCAGATACCTATCGAGGCAGAGGATCAAGAAAAGACAACGTTCACATGCCCTTTTGGAACGTTTGCGTATAGGAGGATGCCATTTGGACTGTGTAACGCATCGGCTACTTTTCACCGTTGTATGATGGCGATTTTCCACGACATGGTGGAGGATTTTATGGAGATATTCATGGACGATTTCTGGGTGTTCGGAAATTCTTTTGACGAATGCTTGAAGAATTTGGATAAAATGTTGGCACTGTGTGAAAAGTTGAAGTTGGTGCTAAACTGGGAGAAGTGCCACTTCATGGTTCGTGAAGGGATCGTTTTGGGACACAAGATCTCGAGTGTGGGGATCGAGGTGGATCGAGGAAAAATTGAGGCCATATCAAAATTGCCTCCACCTACAAAAGTGAAGTCAATAAGGAGTTTCTTGGGTCATGTATTTTTTTTATCGTCGTTTAATAAAAGATTTTTCTAAAATTGCACGACCCATGAATCAATTGTTGGAAAAGGATACTAAATTTATTTTTTCTGATGCTTGTTTAATGCTTTTAACATTTTGCGTGAGAAATTAGTTTCAGCTCCTATTATGATTAGCCCGGACTAGACTTTACCATTCGAGCTCATGTGTGATGCAAGTGACTATGCCGTTGGAGCTGTTTTGGGACAAAGAATTGAGAAGCGTTTTAAACCTATTTATTATGCGAGTAAAACTCTCAATGATGCCCAAGAGAATTATACCACTACTGAGAAAGAACTTCTTGCAGTTGTTTTTGCATTTGTCAAATTTCGTTCTTACTTAATTATGTCTAAAACAATTGTTTTTATTGACCATTTTGCTTTGAAGTATCTTTTTAGTAAACAGGATGCCAAACCACACTTACTTCGATGGATGCTTTTGTTACAAGAATTCAATATCGAGATAAGGGACAAGAAAGGAGCGGAAAATTTGGCTGCGGATCATTTATCGCGCTTGGAAAATCTGGAATTGGAGAAATTGGACGAATCAATAATTCGAGATAAATTTCCCGATGAGGATTTGATGGCTGTTAAGGTAAGTGACAATCTTCTACGGTTTGCACTTTGCAGATTATGCTAACTATCTGGTTGCAAGGACACTTCCCATGGATATGATTTATCAACAAAAGAAGCGATACTTTTATGATTTGAAATATTATTTTTGGGAGGATCTGTTTTTGTTTCGATCATGTGCAGATGGAATCTTTAGGAGGTGAGTACATGGAGAGGAAGCTATTCGGATTTTGGTGCATTGTCACAAGGGACATACAAGAGGTCATCATGGTGCGAACTTTACGGCTAAGAAAGTATTTGACTCGGGATTTTAGTGGCGGACAATTTTTAAGGATGCTTAATTAGATGTGAAAACTTGACACTACTTTGTAGATCTTTTGAAAACTTTTCGAACATCTCAACCATTCAAGCTCGGAGACTCATTTGTTTTGCATACTCATTATTAAACCACCTTCGACTAATGTCTTTTGTAGAGCTTTTTATAAGGACCTGATGACATCTGAAAATGAAAAAGCTGCATCAGAATCATCGTTAATAGTGGGGGGTAACTTGATGAGGCTTGAAATCGAATCATCGAGCCTTTGATTGATGATGTCCGAGATCTTAGGCAAAGACTTAGATATGATTACTCCCTGAAAACGAGTCAGATGATTTGCCAATCCTTGAATTCTCACAACTGATTTGTTAAGCGTGGACAATAACGGGTCAGTTTCAAATAGTTTGGCTTCTACTAACCGCGCTTCTGCATATGATTCAGCACCATTCTTGTTCCGAACACAAATGTAGTCCAACCCCATGTTCAGTAGTTCTCCTGTAACTTTCCTGTATACGCCATCAGGGTCTTTATCGCATTTGGTTATTACCGCTAGCGTTCTTTTCCATGTAGCGTCCATGAGTCCTGACAATTTAATGGATCCGCAAAGCGAAAAACTATCCCAGGCAGAAACAACATTTAGAATCATGTTTTCCTCAGGCTTAATGTATGTCATGATTATAGCTGAAAAAACATAAAAACAACAAATTATAAACTATGATTTCTCGGACAATTGATTGATAATAATAACAGTAATATTTTACGTCAAAAGAAACATAATACCTTCGAGTTTTTCCTGCGTATCAATCTGTTGATGACCGAAGTTGTTGTTAACTTGACCAGGCAAATCGATTAAAGTCCTATTCGGAACACCATTCTTCTTAACCACCAATGATAATGGTATATCACATATATTGTCATTATTCCCCTCAATCTCTAACGTTGCGTTAGATATAGCTTTCGATATCTCACTTTCTTCAACCAAATTCTCAACGAACATGTCTTTACGATGATATTGTAATACGAACTCCGGTTCAAGACATAAATGAGTTTGAAAGTTTATAATAAGAGGTACCCTTGTGTCCGAAGGCAAACTTATCCCCATAAGCGACTCCAACAAGCTTGATTTACCAGATGAGCGGTCCCCCGTGACAACGATAGTTGGACGAGGTATAGTATTTTGTGTGAGGTTGAGGGGACGGATGACATCCATAATTGGACTTGTGTTGTCGTTGTAAGATGTTTCTAGAGGTGACAAACATGTTTTCTGATCATGGGCTAGGCCCAAAAGTTCGTTACTCGTTGCGATGTCGTCGGAGTCGGTATTGTGACGCTTTAAGCATCTGAATGTGTCCTCCATTGACGTAGGTATGTAGAGGGTCGATTACTTTGGAGAAGAGAGAAGAATGGAAGTTAGAATTCGCGGAATAATGATATTGGTGGTATTGTAGATAGGCATGTATATATATATATATAACAAATTTAATTGGATTTTAAAATGGAATAAGATGTTTCCTTATATATACAAGAAGATTTGATTAAGGAAACTTGATATATTAATATTCTTTAGCTTTTATTTATACAACGAGAAGAATCAAAATCTATCAGAAACTGTTATCGTATCTTCGAAAGGACAAACCGAGACGTCTTTATATGGCTCGAATGGCCGAAGTAGAAATCGTTACTACCTAATTTTTATATTAGCCCGAACGATTGAGTTAGAAACAATTACACTTAACATAATTTTATTGAATATAAAATATTTGGCGCCGTTACATCACGCGTATCTTATAGTAATATACATAATATGTAACCACAAAAGAAATATTTCTAGCCGCACATTGAAGTGAAATTTGAATTCTATTATTTAAATTTCCGATTCAAATAAGAAAATTGCTCATTAATATGCTATAATGTGACTTTATTTTTGGAAATTCGTACTGTGACATGTTATAGGTTATGAGTCTATACTGAAAACAGATGAAGACGTGATATATATGTACTTTTAGTTGTTAGATAAACTTCGATTGCTTAAATTCTTTATAGAAATGATTAGCATCAAATTAATATATGCTTATAACCAAACGATTGTGGGTTAGAGTCCCACTAAAAACAAATATGTGAATAATTATAGCATGTTTCTAATATTCGTCTACAGAAGGAAAAGAATAATATTTGCTTATAGATTTATGAGTTTCTTTTTAATAATAATAATTAAATTATAAATTAAATTAAGTTTAGATTATCTTTATTTAAGAAATCATTTCGAATTCAACTTGTAATGTCCGTGAATTACATGAGCTACTTATATCTAGCAAGGTTCTAAATAACGGGTCATGTTAGCGTCAAGGCGCGGGAAAAATTACGAAAACATGCAAGGCGTGGCGGCAAAAACACGTGGCCATGGCGAGCCATGACTTGCCTTAACGCGAGTTTTTTGTAACGTGTTATGAAAATTAAAAAAAAAAAAAAAGTTTAAAAATAGTTAAAATGGCTATAAAATCATTCGATCGTAAATAATTGCCCTAATTGAATATTTATAAAGTACATATTGATGTTGTTTTGGCTTGACTTTTTATGTGCCTTTCTTTCTTTGTTTAGCAAAGCAACAAATATTATGTTACAATACTATCCTGTTTTAATTTTATATTTATACATGTTTCACAGGCTTACCAAAATAAGCTAAAACTAGGGTTTTTAATTTTTTAATATTATATAATGAACACATTTTTTATTGCACTGGCTTGACTTTTTATGTGGCTTTCCTTTTTTTATTTCCCATAGTTATAAACAAAGGGAATACAAGATAGATGATGAATAAGGAAACCCAACTGAATTTGTGGTCTGAAAGTAAAGACATCTTTACATCACCATCCCAAATAAAGATCCTTCATGTTTCTTTTTTACCTATAAATTTCTTCCAAAATCATCAACTTTTTCTCTAGGGTTTCACTTTCTTCACAAAACATTCATAGGGTTTGCAGGAAATGGTGAGAGGAAAGGTTGAGTTAAAAAGAATAGAGAACACAACAAGCAGGCAAGTGACTTTTACAAAGAGGAGAAATGGGCTTTTGAAGAAGGCTTATGAGCTTTCAGTTCTTTGTGATGCTGAAGTTGCTTTGATTATTTTTTCTCAAAAAGGAAAACTCTATGAGTTTTCAAGCAACAAGTATGTTCTTCTCTCTCTCTCTCTCTCTCTATATATATATATATATATATATATATATATATATATATATATATATATATATATATATATATAAATAATTGCCTAATTGAGTGAGTCTTGAAGTGCTTTTAGTGATAGATCGAATTGGTTTGTATATGATGATTTGCTTCAAGGGATTCCCTCATTTCAGTAAGATTTAATCTAAATAGAACAAGTCAAATGATTATTTTTAAATTGAATTTAGAACTACTATGAGAAAATGTACACATAGTATAGTATATAGTAGTATAGTACAGTAGGTACAAGTTCCATTAACCAAAGCTGCAAGCAACAATTGTAGTTTAATTTTCAAGCTCTGATTTGATTGTGGAGTTTCATTAGGACCTTCTTTTATCAAAGGGTAGTTTATTTTAACACTAATAAAATTATCTTTTTATGCTTTTAAAAATATAGTTTATCTTTTTTAGTACTTACAACTAAAAACTAATTACATAACTATTGAAAGTTAAACATCAATTTTCATAAAGATCATAAACCAACTTCTAACCCAAATTAAATCCCTACATAATGAAAGAAAGAAACGCAAATGATCAATAAAAGCTAAATATGAGTAACATAGAGATATATAAAAGATATTCATCTAGAGTCAAGCACCTCCGGTAGGAAAAAAAAACTAGAATTACAAGTCCGGCTAGAATGAGACATTAACCAAATTCGGTCTCTATTAAGTCAATTCCTACGTAATTGTATACATGTATTGAAAGCTTAGGGTGTGTTTGAATTGAAGTGTCGGAATGATAGATTGAGAATGAGAATGATAATAGATGTTTGATATGAGGACATGGATTAATGAAATCTTCGAAACAATGGCTTTCTTAAACCCTTATAAATGGATGGGTTTAGATCTTAGTTACAAAAATAACAATATTGACTTGCTAGTGTATTTTGTGTGCTAGGTGGATCCGAATAAATAAGCACATATGTTCTTTATGTTGTGAAACAATATAAAGAACAAACAAAAGAACAACAATAGAGAAACATAAGAATAGAGAATTGTATTATTCATCTCATATAGAAGTATGTATTTATAGTTACAATATTGAGTAATCTCTAAGAAAAAGATATTTACTAATATAATAAACAACTATATTCTAGAAATATGGACATACATACCATAATTATTCATAAGACTCCTCCTTGGATGTCCATTTAAAAGATTATGCCTCGTTAAAACCTTACTAGATAAAATCTAGTGGGACAAAAATCTAGTAAGGAAAAAGAGTACATAACTTTTCAATACGTTTGAGGATGTTGTCTCATTAAAAACCTTGACAGAAAACCCAGTGGGACAAAACCATAGTCAAGAAAAAAAGAGTGCAACACGTATTTCTCCCCTTGATGATCACATCACACGAGCCCCTCGAGTTGACATAATAAATATCGTCATTTCATAATACATATCCAGTTGGTGATCGACTAATATGATGATCAACCAAATTTTTGATCTAATATCATCCATTTCTCAAAATAATAATATCTCATATATAAGCATATTAATGCTTCAATATTAATCAAAATATGGTTCTTTGGGACCATTAATATCATCATCATCTTTTAAATTTCGAATTGAGACATTTCAATAAAAGTGGTATTACAAATATTTGAATGCTCAATGTATGTATATTATCGTAGAATGCATATTCAACACTTTGATGTTAGTGTGCAAGGATCTAATCCTTCGCATGGTCGATATATGATTCAAGACAAAACTTATATCTTTCAAAAGTATTTACTTTCTCATTACATATATTATTATTCAATCGCCTTTAGACCGTTCTCATCCATAACACCGATTTTGGTGTTATGGAGTGCCACGTCAACATAACACCAACATAACATAACACCACTAAACCCCCTCAACCATAACACCAAAATCTGGGATCCACCAGTTTTATTATTTTTCATTTTCTTTCCTTTTCTCATATTATTTATTCAATAATAAAAAAAACTAATTGCATTAAAACAAAAGTATATTAATAAAGTTAACAAGATTACATTAAAATTTTAAAAACCCAAATTAAAACATACATAAGTATATAGATAAATAGAAATCATTCTTTGAAACGATAGTCATCAGGAAGCGTAGCAATGTGTTCAACGAGATCGCTTCGAAGACAATGGTGTATATCACGATCTCGTATCTATTTCATTACTCGGATTTGTTGTTGGCACCTTTCGTGTGAAGTTCGTTGTTCTCGTGGTATTGGAGTATAGTATTTCTCGCAGTCACTGATATTAAATTCATTGTCTTCGATAATCATATTATGCAATATGATGCAAGTATACATGACTCGCTTTAACTTGTTTACCTCGTAGTATCTTGCGGCTCCTTTTAACACCCAAAATCGCCCTTATAGCACGCCAAATGCTCTTTCAACATCCTTTCTTGCAGCTTCTTGAAATTTTTTGAACTTCTTTCGCTTTTCGTCTGGTGGATGAGAAAATGATTTCACAAATGTCGCCCACTCTGGATAGATTCCATCCGCGAGGTAATAGCCTTTTTCATAGGCATTGTTGTTTACCACGAAATTAGAAGGTGGCGCGTTATCATGGAGGAGTTCCCTAAATAGCGGCGAGGCATTCAAAACATTGATGTCGTTGTTAGAGCTCGCGACACCAAAATAAGAATGCCAAATCCACAAATCATACGAGGCAACCGCTTCAAGCATTACGGTTGGGTATCCATGATCACCTCGTGTGTATTGGCCCTTCCATGCGGTTGGATAGTTCTCCCATGCCCAATGCATACAATCAATACTCCCAAGCATCCCAGGGAACCCATGTTTTTCTTCATGTTTTGCATAAATACGTTGAATATCCTCTTGTGTTGGATTTCTTAAGTAAACGTTTGTATATAAATCCATAACACATTTACAAAAATGATCAAAAGCCTCGTTTGATGTAGTTTCCGCCATGTGTAGATATTCATCAAATGCATCGGAAGTGATTATGCTAAAATACGCATGGCGGATGAACATTTTTGTATAGCGGTAAAACTAGGTTTGCCCGTAGCATCAAGTCGGGATGTAAAATACTTAAAATGACTAGGAAGAGGAACTTTAGAATACTTAAGAATACCGTCGACTATTCGAAGAAATAGCGGCTTGCTCATCCGGTATCTTCGTCTGAATTGCTCCGGTGTGAAAATGCAACATTCGTTGAAATAGTCTTCCATTAGGCGTTCGTTTGCCCCAAGTCGATCTCTTTTTATAACTCTTCTTCTAACCCGAGTGTTTGAGGTTTCGATAGCTTCGACAGCTTCCTCGTGATCGTAATAAGTTTTTCCGGCCATCGCCGCCATCATGAAAATTGTTTCATCGTCAGAAGAGTCGGAATCGGACAAATTCATTTTGAAAGCCATTTTAAGAAAAAAATAGGATAATAGATTGTGGTTTTTTGAGAGAAAGAAGATGATTTGGTGTAGATAATTTGTGTTTTGGTTGGGTATTTATAAGAAAAGAAAAAAATAAAAAGAAATAGCCGTTAAAATAGTCGTTGGCTAATTTTTTTTTTTTTTTTTTTTAAATCTGCTCAAACGGTACAAAAGAAAAAAAAATAACAACGCAGCGTTGTCGGAGCAACACCGCGTCCTAACCCCCCCCCCCCCCCCCCCCCCCCCCCCCCCCCCCCCCCCCCAGCCATAACGGCGTTATGGGGGGGTAAAACGCCGCGATGAGAGCGTTCTTAGAATCTCATCACGAGTTCAAAATGTATTTAAACATACATCATAATTATAACATAGTTAGATCCGGATCCCTTTGTAAACTGTGTGCACAAACATAATCATTTCATAGCTATATCAATATAAATTATTATGGCGATTGTATCACACAAACCATCATTACTTCAATCGATATAAGGACTTTTCATTTAATCAAATTGTGTTCTCGAGAACTTTTCTTATATGCTTCATGCATTTACATCGTGAGACATGCTTCACGCATTTTATATCCTTCAGGGAATCTCAATACCAAGTGAGCTCTTACAATATTCATTAGACGCGAACCAAATATCTATTATATTGTCAGACTTATCAATACAAATAATTGCATCCACCACTTTATAATACATCTAATTGTAATTAAACGTTAGTCTTTTCAAAAATCATTATACATCAATCTTGCCTTATATCAAATAATATTGATTCAACCAAAGACCACTTTATAATACACATTCATTTGTATAGACTTCCGGTCCCGATATATCTCTTACTCCGAGAGACTTCAATTCTCATTTAATACTTGCGTCTTTTCCATATTTGCCAATCAATTTATCTCTGCACTTCTGGGCATATATGCTTTCACGATCCTCTTTAATATTCAAAATATCTAGCGCTATATTATATAAAGATTATTCATGACGCCTATTTCATTTTTATTTTGATTCCAAATTTTCCTAGACATGATATAACATATTGAGATCTCTTTATAGAATAGGTACCTTAGGTTCTTCTGAAACCATCATGTCTATACTCTTCAAAAGTATATTTTGGGTCTTTATTACCTCGATTTAACCATCTTAAGTCCTTGCTCCTTTCTTTATTTCGAGGATTTTATTTGGAATCGATTATTCTACCACGCTTCAGGTGTGCCATAGATTTATTACTAATATTATGTTGTCTTTCTAGGACACGTCTTAATCGGCGCATTAACAACTAATACATGTGACATGGTCACCTTCTTTGGTCAGTACCATTGTCTGGCAAATTCTAAATATGGCTAATGTTATCCAATGAATTTCGGGTTCATATTTTTTAGTGTGAGGATCAGTAATTCATTGCAATCCTTCTCAATCTTAGCTACACATTCTCTCCCCCTAATGTTTGAATAACTAATTTATTGCAATCATTAATCATGCCATAAATAAATCTCCCCTTTATGGCATATTAAAGTGTAATTATATATGTATTTATACCAAACATATATTCCCAACATTTTTTTAGGTCCCATATTTATGCGTTGTGGTGGAGCAATTTAAACATATAAGTATAATCAAAATATTTTATGGGAATTACTTATGACCAAAAATCAATCGTAATGGGGGGTAATCATCACAAATATTGGCTTGATGCGAATTAGTGTTCTTTCATGTAAATATGTGGCCCCAAATAAAATCTTTGTATTTTACTCTCATGATTATTGACTTTGCAATCAAGTGAAGACCCTTGATAAGCGTTTCAACAAAAACAATTTGCGTAAGACATACCAATGTCAACACTTATTCCAGTAATCATTTACAAAAAAATGTGAAATATATTCACCACTATTGTCAATAAGAATATGATAATCTGGAATAATGTGTTCGCTGTCTTATTAGATGAGTCAATAATCATGCAAATTTCAGGTTGCGACTTTTATGACCATTCAGACAATGCATCGATTTTAAACTCTAAATGGCCCATGATATGGATGGATATGCCTATCATACCCCTTTTATAATTTTCAGAATTATGGGATTCAGTCCCTACTTTATTTAGCAATTAGGTAACTTGTTTTTAGAGCAACAAACATATGTAAAATCTGATATTTTAAGAATCTTCATGTTTTTGTATACATTTCGCATATCACTGACTCGAGATGGTCAAACCGGTCATGACAATCCTATAAATAATCAAGGTTCATAAACTTCAGGTTTATGACTAAATAATCACGGTCCATTAATTTCAGTTTTATAACCAAATAATCACGGTCAATAAACTTTCGGTTTATGCCGAAATAATCACCGTCCATAAACTTCTGGTTTATGACCATATGTGTTTAAATTACTCATGAGTTTTTATGCCATATAATACAAGAAAAATATAATTAAACTTTTTCTCATGACAAATTTATATCTACTCTTCATAAGCGTTCAATTAATTTTATAATCTTTAATATATAATAAAAGAGGGGCCTTAAATGCCACATGGCGAAATAAGGTCCCTTGGATGAGTTAGATACTTTGATTTCAACCGTTAGATTAGATTGATGATGTCATCAATATTTTTTTCAATTTACACCCTCTTACAATACATAATTACATTTTCTCTTCAATTTCAACATTATTACAATAAAAAACATGTCTCTTATTGGACTATGATTTACCTTATTATTATTATTCTAAAATTCTTTAATACAAAATATTAATATATGTGTATTAACATAAATGTATATATATTATTATAACTATAAACAACATATGTATAAACATAAATGTATATATTTGTTATTATACGTGTAATATTGTATTCTCATAATAATTTAAAAGAATGTTTTATAAACATAAAATTTACGATTCAATTTTTATTTATATTTACCCGCGCTATCGCGGGGCAATAATCTAGTATCCAATATAATACTCACATTAGAATACAACACTATGGAGCTATACACATATTATATACTAGATTATTGCCCCGCAATAGCGCGGGTAAATATAAATAAAAATTGAATCGTAAACTTTATGTTTATAAACACTTCCTTTTAAATTATTATGAAAATACAATATTACACGTATAATAACAAATATACATTTACGTTTATACACATGTTGTTTATAGTTATAATAACATATATACATTTATGTTTACACACATATATTAATATTTTGTATTAAAAGATTTTAGAATAATAATAATAATGTAAATCATAGTCCAATAAGAGACATATGTTTTTTTATTTTAATAATGGTGAAATTGAAGAGAGAATGCAATTATGGATTGTAAGAGGGTGTAAAATGAAAAGAATATCTGATGACATCATCAATTTCATCTAACGGTTGAAATCAACGTATGTTATTCATCCAAGGGACCTTAATTTGCCATGTGGCATTTAAGGCCTCTCTTTTATTATATATTAAAGATAGTTTAATATTACGGTGATCAAATTGTGATTAAATGTGCATAGTATTATCTCACTAATAATAAACTCATAAATGAATAAGTACACATATTAGAATGCATAACAAACTTTATAAACATATATCACGGTTATATGCATCATATTACAACTTTGAATTTAGGCATAGTAAGTTTCAAATTATAATCTAAATAGATAAAACATATCTCAAATACATAACTGTTGCTTTGATTATATGTACAATTACTAATCGAGTAATATATCAGTAATTGTGTAATTGATGTATATGCTTTGCCTTCTCTCATACATCAAAACAAACACCTTCTAAGTCTAACTGTTTATATTAAAATTTCTTTTTATTTAAGTATAGAAACATATATGTAGTCAATGATGGTTAGCAAATCAATCTATACGGGAAATTTAATATAAACAATTCATTATATTATTTAGGTACACAAAAAAACGTACGGATGAATAAATAGAACAACCTCTGATAATAGGATAGGCAAATACAATATACTACATAAACTCATAACAATTAAATCAAAAATATGACATAGTAGATCCACCTTTTATACATATACAATTAACTTCTTTTTTTCTCTCTCTCTCTCTCTCAAATATAGGTATTTAACTACATATAAAGTCAATATTTATTCTTAAATAAGATTATAAAAAAATAACTCATAAATTTAGATATTAATCAGAACTATAAGATTATTCAATTAAGGTTTAAAATTTATCTTTTAAATTTGAATAACTTGAATGGAAAATCAAACCTAGTGCATTTGTCTTGGATGTCAAAATCATTAAAGTACAAGGAAATTTTTTTTTGGTTATCTACCTATAGATATTTGGGCCTAAAGCTATCCAACATAAAAACTTCATGGTCAAAATCGTACCTCAGTAAACTCAAGTCTAGATCCGTTATAATCAAACATGCGATTTTAATAAATAGATCTAACAAAAGATAATTAAAAGTTATGATTAGTATGTTGGACTTATATTATTTGTGACCCTCATTGATCATTTATCCTTACTGATATGATGACTGACACTAACTGAAATCTGTGTCTAGTAAATATTCGATGGACGTATTTACCTTACCGACACTATAGATTTCCCATTAGGTGATCGGAACTATGAGAGCTCAATAATAGACACTTATTAAACACCAATGACTAAATGTTAAATACTTCTAATTTGAGTATCTATATAAAGGCCATCATAAACCCTTATTTGGGTTGGTCACTTATTACACCATATTCCATCCTAAAGTGTTTTCTCTCCAAAACCTTAATCCCATCCTAATACGATCATCTTGTTTTGGGAATCAATGGCAAATATGTTTAACAACATCACAGGATCATCAGGAGGTATTTTAATAACATGAATCAATCTTAATTTAATCCAACATGTGGTATCAGAGCCAGGTTCGTGATTATCCATTGGTTCATGTTTATTTATTGCCTATCTATTACTATTATGATTCTGGAAATTATCTGGCCGGTGATTTTGGTTTTGGATGGAAAAATTAGTGTTTTCTGGACCTGGCGGCGGACAGCAACCCTAATTTTCGATGAACTTCGTCCGTGCGGATGAAGGCTCATCCGTATGAACCTGATTTGTTCATACGTACGGATGAGTCTCATACGTACGAATGAGTTTCTTGATTCGTGCGAACCTAACTTGTTCATTAGCACGAACCAAAGATTATCTCATGCGAACCTGATTTGTTCATACGTACGGATGAAGTCTCATACGTGCGAATGTGTTGCTTGATTCGTGCGAACCTGACTTGTTCATTAGCACGAACTAATTATCATTTCGTGCGAACCTAATATGTTCATACGCACGAACCTGGACTTACATCCGTACGAATCAATACTTATCCGTACGAATATAATCTCATCCGTACGGATGACTACAGACCCTAATTTGGTAGGTTTTTTTAGAGTTTTACTGGTTGCCTTATTTGCCGTCTGACCCAAAATTAGTCGTCTAACTTGCCGACTGTATTAAAAATCGTTTAGGTTTTGGGGCGCTGCCCCAAACCCCGCGAGGGGGCGCAGCCCCCTTGACCCCTGCTTTACTGTCGTGGTAACTCTGTCACCTTATTTATATGTGACCTTATTATACTTATGCACTAATATTCATGTTTTCATCTTTTGTTGCCCAAAGGTCAAAGATGATTCCTATGATTGCATTTTTCCTTTAGCATAATAAACACGTAGGATATTAATTCTGCCCAAAGGTGATTTAATATACTTGTGTGCTTGAAAGGATTCTTATTATGCCTTAAAACACGATGTTCTATTTTGTTGCCCAAAGGTCAAAAGACAAACACTGTGTTGCATAAACCTTATGCTCATAATTTTACTTAGATATTAGTTATTTCTGCCCAAAGGTGATGTAACATCTAAGTAGAGCCTTACTTTAGCTTATTATTTTGGTGTTTTTTAATAGGCTTACCTATCACTGGCTTCATTACTAATATGGTCTTAGTCTTTAGGAACGTTACTATTAGGTCTACTTATTTTAGACATTACTCTAGTTCTATTACCTTAAGGGACATTACTTAGTCTGCCTTATATAGCTAACTCTGTCACTATAAAATCTTCTAAGACTCGTATCATAAATCTAAATCCTCCTTATTCTCCACTACAGTACCAAACTTCGGCATTGAGGCACTTACTGGTGCTAATTTCACTTCTTGGAAGGATCAACTTTACTTAACTCTGGGAATGCTCGACCTTGACTATGCTATTCGCCATGATGAACCCGCTGCTATTACTGCTGCGTCTACTGCGACTCAGAAAGCGGACTTTGAGAAGTGGGACAGGGCGAATCGGCTGTCACTAATGATGGTCAGGAACTCTATTCATCCCAGCATCCGAGGAGCTATCCCTAATGAAGACAAAGTGAAAACTTACCTCACATCTGTTGAGGATCACTTTAAGGGATCGTCTAAGGCAACTGCGAGTAGTTTAATGCTACAGATGCTAACCCTTAAGTATGAAGGTTCTAATGGTGTCCGTGAACACATAATGAAGATGGTTGATATGTCTCATAAGCTTAAGAATCTGGAAATGGAAGTCTCAGATAATTTTCTTGTGCATTTCATAATGACTTCCTTGCCTGCTCGGTTCGACACTTTCAAAGTGAATTATAACGCTATGAAAGATAAATGGTCGATAAGTGAACTGATTGCTATGTGCGTTCAAGAGGAAGATCGTCTTAAGCACATTCAACCTGAAGCTGTTCACCTTACTACCACTTCAAACTTCAAGAAGAGGAAAGGTAACTACAGTAATAAGACTGAAAATAAAGTCCAAAATCATGGTGCTGCTACCTCTGGCCCTAAATCCTCAACAAACAATACTAACTGCAAATTCTGCCGCGCCAAAGGGCATGGACAGAAAGATTGCTCTAAATTCAAGGACTGGCTAGCTAAGAAAGGTAACATTCTTTACGTAATATTTGATTCCTTTACTACTGATGTTCCATTTAATACATGGTGGGGTGACTCTGGTTCTATGGTCCATGTGACAAATTCCTTACAGGGATTCCTTACAATCCAGAAGCTACCAAAGGACCAAAGAAAACTTAGAGTTGGAAATGGTGATCTCTTAGATGTCGAAGCCATGGGAATTTTAAATTTACATATGAATACCGGAAAGTGTATTAGATTAATAGATACCTTATATGTACCGAGAATTACTCGGAACCTTGTATCTATATCTAGACTTGATCTTGAAGGTTATGTAATTACTCATGGTTGTGGCAGGATCACTTTTACTCTTAATAATGAATTATTTGGTTGTGGTTTTTTTGGATGGATTACTGTATAAATTAGAACTAGATCATAATTTCTCACAGTCTTTGTTGTCTCTTAATATTGATGACATAACTAAAACAAAGACAAAATCACCTAAACAAGCAGAGAATTCCTCCACATTGTGGCATAAACGTCTCGGTCACATCTCACGAGATCGCATGACACGACTCGTCAAAGAAGGAATCTTACCCTCTCTTGATTTTAGTGATTTTGAAACATGTATTCAATGCCTCAAAGGCAAAATGGCTAAAGGGAATAAGAAAGGAGCCACCAGATGTTCCAACTTGTTGGAAATAATTCATACTGATATTAGTGGCCCATATCCCGCATCAATAACAGGACATACATCATTTATTACATTCATTGACGATTATTCGCGTTATATGCACCTTTATCTGATTAAAGAAAAATCTGAATCCTTAAAAACTTTTGTCGATTATAAAACTTTGGTTGAAAACCAACTTGATCATAAGATAAAAGTTGTCCGATCAGATAGGGGAGGTGAGTATTACGGTAAACATACTGATATTGGTCAAGCTCCCGGTCCCTTCTATAATTTTTGCAAGGAACAGGGCATAATTAACCAATACACCATGCCAGGTTCTCCTCAACAGAATGGTGTTGCTGAAAGGAGAAACCGAACTTTAATGGACATGGTGAGAAGTATGCTTGCCAACACTAACCTACCCCAATTTCTTTGGACTGAGGCCTTAAAAACAGCTGTTCATATACTCAATAGGGTTCCATCAAAATCTGTCCCTAAAACTCCTTATGAGATCTGGACAGGTAGGAAACCGAGTCTAAAATATATGAAAGTATGGGGCTGTCCTGCCGAAGCAAAAGTCTATAACCCTAACTTAAAGAAACTGGATCCTAAAACCCTTACATGTTTCTTTATTGGTTATCCCGAGAACTCAAAAGGTTATCGGTTTTACTGTCCTTCTCACTCTACCCGCATCATAGATACGCAACATGCCACTTTCCTCGAAAATTCAGAGATCAGTGGGAGCACGACAAATCCTGATTTAGATTTGCAAGAAGTACAAGAAGCGGGGGGAAACCACTCGTCGGTTATTATGATTCCTCCGATAACTCCTTTTGTACCCAACGCTGCTCCCGTTACGCCTGGATCTCCTAATGAACCGGTTGAACCTCCCATGCCTCCTAATCTAAACGCCGAAGAACCCGTAATTCAGCTCAGGAGATCATCAAGGGCTCGCAGAAACACAAATTTTGATGATTTCCAAACTTATCTGGCTGAAGTCGAAAACATTGGGAAACTTACTGATCCAACCTCTTACCGAGAAGCTATTAATAGTGATCAGGCCACTCATTGGATTGAAGCCATGATTGAAGAGCTCAAATCCATGGAGCGTAATGGCGTTTGGGTATTGGTTCCACTTACTAAAGGATCCAAAGTAATTGGTTGTAAATGGGTCTTCAAAACCAAATTAGACCCGAATGGAAACGTCGAACGCTATAAGGCCAGACTGGTTGCAAAAGGCTTTACTCAAAAGGAAGGAATTGATTATCAAGAGATCTTTTCCCCTGTCTCTCGTAAAGATTCCCTAAGGATCGTCGTGGCACTCGTAGCTCATTTTGATTTAGAGTTACATCAGATGGATGTCAAGACCGCTTTCCTAAATGGTGACTTGCAAGAAGACGTATTCATGCAGCAACCTGAAGGATTTATTCCAGAAGGTAAAGAGCACATGGTCTGCAAGTTAAACAAATCGATATATGGGTTGAAACAGGCATCACGACAATGGTACCTTAAATTTGATGAAGTCGTGAAATCTGATGGCTTCCTAAAGAATCAAGTGGATCAATGCACCTATCTCAAGATCAGTGGGAGTAACTTTATTATCCTTGTTTTGTATGTGGATGATATTCTGCTTGCAAGTAACAACTTGGATCTGCTACATGAGTCGAAGCGAATGCTTTCGCATAATTTCGACATGAAAGATCTCGGTGATGCCTCTTATGTTTTAGGTATCGAAATAAATCGAGACAGACGTAATGGTGTTCTAGGTCTTTCCCAAGGGGCTTATATTGACCGTATTCTAGAACGCTATAACATGCAGCACTGCACACCCACTGTGGCTCCGGTAGTTAAAGGGGACGTATTTGGACCTCATCAAACTCCGAGCACTGAAACTGAGAAGGCTGAAATGAGGATGATACCTTACTCATCTGTAGTTGGGAGCATTATGTACGCTCAGGTCTGTACTCGACCAGATATCGCTTACATCGCTGGTATGCTGGGGCGTTACTTATCTAACCCCGGATTAGCACACTGGAAAGCGGCTAAAAAGGTTCTACGATATCTGAAAGGGACCAAAGACTACAAATTAACTTATAGAAGAAGTGACAACTTGGAAGTAGTAGGTTATTCTGACTCTGACTTTGCTAAAAGCAAAGAAGACCATAAATCTACTTCTGGGTATATTTTCATATTAGCTGGCGGACCAATCTCTTGGCGGAGTCATAAACAGAAACTGACCACGACGTCTACTATGATGGCTGAATATGTTGCCGTTTATAATGCAACCTGTCATGGGATGTTGTTAAGGAACCTGATCAGTGGACTCAAACTCGTCAACTCAATCTCTAGACCATTGAAGCTTTACTGTGATAACTCAACTGCTGTAACTTTCTCGAACAGTAACAGTTCGACTGGCGCTGGGCTGTATCTCGACACAAAGTATCTGTTTGTACGCGAACGGGTTGAGGAAAATGTTCTTTGTGTTGAGTACATAAGTACACATGACATGCTAGCGGATCCGATGACCAAAGGTCTTCCTCCTAATATATTCGTAGGACACGTGTCGAATATGGGGCTTACAAAAGACTTAATTTAATAGCATGTTGTACTTATTGGTCATTATTATTTATTAATGAAAAATTTTCCTCCTTATTCAGATTTTGTTTGTCTATTATTTACACCTTATGCGCATAACTGTGTTGGACATTATTATAACAAAATTTGTCTTAGTTGGTCTATCATTGCTTATTCAGTTTTGAATTTGAGTCATAGTTTGACTAGTGGGGGTCCTGAGTAGATGTTCTTCTCTACGACTGTACTTATTGACTATGATTTCGGTTTGAAACAAAATGAGTATTATCTCGTACGGACTTATTAGTACTCATAGATAAATGATCTACTTGGTCAAGTGGGAGAATGTTGGACCCATATTATTTGTGACCCTCATTGATCATTTATCCTTACTGATATGATGACTGACACTAACTGAAATCTGTGTCTAGTAAATATTCGATGGACGTATTTACCTTACCGACACTATAGATTTCCCATTAGGTGATCGGAACTATGAGAGCTCAATAATAGACACTTATTAAACACCAAGGACTAAATGGTAAATACTTCTAATTTGAGTATCTATATAAAGGCCATCATAAACCCTTATTTGGGTTGGTCACTTATTACACCATATTCCATCCTAAAGTGTTTTCTCTCCAAAACCTTAATCCCATCCTAATACGATCATCTTGTTTTGGGAATCAATGGCAAATATGTTTAACAACATCACAGGATCATCAGGAGGTATTTTAATAACATGAATCAATCTTAATTTAATCCAACATAGTAGTCTTACCTCAATCATGGTAGTAAACTTTGAAACCCAAATTGAGAACCCCTACATAGTGATTACCTCAATCATAATTGGGTGATCTTCTGATAGAGCGTGCTAATAACGTGTTGTGAAAAAATTATAAAGGACAAATAAAAAAATTATAAAGGACAAATAAGAGAACAATAATAAAGAAACATAAGAATAAAGAATTGTATTATTCATCTCATATAGAGGTATGTATTTATAGTTACAATATTGAGTAATCTCCAATAAAGATATTTACTAATATAATAAACAAATATATTCTAGAGATATGAACATCCATAACATAATTATTCATAACACTTTATTATTTTTTTGTTCAATTATATTATGTACTTGTGTTCTTGAGTCATTGTGTGATCATTTGTGCTTAAATGTGATTTTCCAGAATTTTACTGATAATTTCAAATTAAAGTGCACCAATATCTGTTACTTGAAGAGATTAAGAACCATCATACCAGATGAGATTAAATGAAGACGACCGACTAACATATGTTCTCATCGTTCTTATAAAATCTATTTGTTCTCGCTTGAACCCAAATCTCTTATATTTATAACTAGGGGATAACATATATGCTATTCATTTGTGGTCTGGACAAATTTTTGAAAAACATTATTTATTTTTTCAAGTCTTTACTTTTGTATATTTCACTTGTGTGTGTTAGAGACTCTAAGCAACACCCAATGTTCTTGATTTCCTCATTTATAAACAGATCATCAATATGGAACAAACAAAACTCATTTCCAATTTCATATGTATGTTCCAAACTTATTTAACAACTCAAATATGTCATACCCTCAAAACTTAATATATCCTTTATTCTCATGCTCAATAGTGTTCATTCCGTGTTCATAAATTTTACATTTTAGAGTCCCATGATATTAGCAATGATGTCTAAATGTCTAATGTTGATATCTCGCACCTAAATCCCGACAACACATCATAAAACGTATTTCGTGTCACCAAAGTTGAATATTATATTATTCGAATCTCACATCACCAATTTGTTGATGATGAATTGAAAATGGGTGAATGCTCGTTGGATGATGCAAAAAGTTAATCACACGTGCGTAGACAATCTATTAACTTTTTCAAAATTAAGCTCATTAGGGTTGGCTCGAAATTGAGGTTAGGAGATGAAGGATTGTGGTTTCCTCTTCGATTTTCTATTTTTTCCATTTTGGATTTTCAGTCTTTCATGTAGTGGAGTAAAAGTTCATATATGTTATCTTTTTATGAGTAAGATAAAACTTAAATGTGAATTAAACACGAAGAAAACATAATTTACTTGAAAAATGATGAAAATTTCTATCCTAAAATTGATAAGAACCTAGCATGGTTAGTCTATGGCAATAACAATCGTATTTGTATCAGCCTGCAGAAGACAACTGAGAAGTATCGCGAACATGTTAAAAAAGATGAAAATTGCAATCCCGAAACTGAAGGACATACTCAGGTCAGATTGTTCAACATTTACGTCTCATAGTCACAACTGATATATATATATCATATACCAGCATTTATTAAACAAATTTACGACTAAACATATCACTGTTTTGCAGCAACTGAAGCACGAAGCTGGCATCATTCAACAAAAACTACAACAACTTGAAGCTTCACAACGGTTCTTGTCTTAGATGTTACTTTTCTTTACCACCAAAATTCTTATTTTTTACATTTTCCAAGTTTATAAGCACTATTGTTCATATTCAATTTGGTTGATATCGTTAGGAAGTTTCTGGGACAAGACTTGGTATCATGTTCATTCGACGAACTATGTGAGTTAGACAGTAAGCTGGAACATACGTTGAAAACTGTTAGGGCGAGAAAGGTATGTATAATCACACATTACTTGTTTAAGGGTTAATTGACGGTAAATAACAACGTATGTTCATACCTTTGCCAATAATATTACATTAGTAATGTACTTTGAAAATAATAAATGTACACATACTTTCAGTTTTTTATCAATCATATATTCCGACATACTTTTGGTTTTCTTTAACCAAAAGTATGTAGGTATAGTACGTAGAGCGGATTGGTAGAAGTGTGAGCGTATTTTGATTATATTTGTTTCGATTATTAATGTAGGTAGTTTCTTTGGTTGATTTCAGGCTCAGTTATTTAAAGAACAAATTGAAAAACTGAAAGCAAAGGAAAAATTCCTTTTGGAAGAAAATGCAAGATTATGCCAAGAAAGCACAATTTTAATGAAACAGAAAGAAGTGGCTACATGCAACCAAAGTAGCCTGTTTTCAGAGGTTGAAACCGAACTGTTTGTCGGCCTGCGCCTCTCTCAGAATGCTCGAGAATTGAAGTTCTTAAGTTTTGATCAGCAGAACTCGATATAAACTGCATTGACGGTCTATATTTTTAGCAGAAAAATATAAAATGTCAACTCTGATTCATATATAATAAGGTTGATATATACCAAAGAAGTATTAATATACATAAAAAGATAACTGCTTGTAAATGATTTAACCAGAGGTTATAGAATTTTCTTTATATACATGATACCTTTCAAGATACGTAAACACCGGCTACCCCTCTAGTCACTGGAGCTGTTGATATTACGACACACCGCACTTTTTGGTTTCATCTACCCCAGGCACTCGGCACTCACACAAAATACTCTCAAAATTCATTTACAAGTAAGCACTTTTTCTGGCACGAGGTTGCTATGCATAAGTATATAAATGTCGAGCACATAACATACCGGAAACTTTAATTTTTTTAGTCTAGTCATTTTTGTTCTTACGGACTGCTACATCTTGATCTACTTATAGTAAGTTTTTTTTAGTAACTTTTATCTAAACTCTTTTAATTTAACAAGTAGCTTTAATTTTATTTTAAATACTTCTAAAATCTTCCGCTCTAACTATTTTGTCAAACATACCATCAGTATAACGAATAGGATGGAAAATGATCCATTCATTTATCATCCATGTCAACATACTTGCGCAAGCTAGATGTCACGTTAGCAAACCGTAACTAGTTTGACATGTAGCAATTAAATACGTTATACATATACAATTTTTCCAAGGGAAAAAAGCTAATATAAAATATAACTTACAAAATGACATGGAAAATGAATTGAACCAATCACATAACCCTATTAATTCTCTCTCATACTTTTTCCATCCACTAATATTATAACACATCATTTTGTAAGAAATATTTTGTAAACCTTTTGAGTGTCTAGACTTTCTCTAAATTTTATTTGTGAACTTTTAGCAAAACCGAAGAAACATTCACATAAAAGTTACTACAAATTTAAGAAAAATGTCAACCATAACCGTAGATGTATTGTATATCACGTTCTAAAGACTATGGTTATCAAAATTCAAAATAAAAAAATGTGGCTAGGAATATGGATTGGTTTTATCCTTAAAGATGGGTTTGGGCTTTCCATCAAGAAAATTAATTGGTTTTATCCATCTCTATGGCCCAATAAAATCATGGTTTTGGCCCAAATCCATTGTGTTTAGAAGAAAAGGAAAAATAATATAGTTAATTACATAAATCGTCCCTATGGTTTACTTCAAGTTACGGATTTCGTCCCTAAGTTTAAAACATTGCGTAAATCGTCCACTTTTGGAAACTAATAACGCTTTTCGTCCCTAATTTCTAACGGACGTCCATTTTAGGGACGAAATGTGTAATTAGTTCACGATGATTTTAACGGAAAATTTTGACGAACATCCATTTTAGGGACGAAATTCGTAATTAGTTTCAAAAAATGGACGGTTTATGCAAAGTTTTAAACTTAGGAACGAAATTCGTAATTTTGAATAAACCATAAAGACGTTTTGTTTAATTAACTCAAAATAATATTAGATTTTGAAAAACAGTAGTAGAAAGTATAATCAAAGTTATGTAAAATGTCTTACTGACTTAAACATTATCGAAATTCATTGTTTCATCTTTCTTATAAATAGTTGGCAGTGTAATTTGATATGTAGAGGTGGAGACAGGGACGCTCCTATATTTTGAAGTGAATTGTTTTTTTTTTGTCAAAATTATATAAATATTCTTAGCATATACATACACGATAACTGACCCCTACATCATCCCTTGTCTGTCCTCATTTTGTTTATTTAATACTATATTTACTAATAGTTCAAACGAGAAAATTTTGTCCACGCGTTGTGGCGGATATTAAAAACATTGGTTTCAATGTTTTACATAGAAAGAAGGTCATTTTACCAAAAACATTTGAGATTCATAGCTATCCTGAAAATCATACTAATCAATCAACTAATGGTTAAACCCTAAATAAATAATAAGTAAATAAAGAAGTTGATATAAAAATTATCATAGTAAAGTATGACTTAAAGTAATGTGAAAGTTGATATAAAAATATTAACATAATATTATATTTTAATGTCATATTAAATAGTTATTAAAATTAGTTGGTTTTAGATTACAATTAATAAAACTTTATATCAAAATAATATTACATAGTTATATTTTGACTTGATATGTAAAGTTTTATAAAAAAAATTAGTATATCTTAAATTCATAATATAAAAGTATATAAATCTTTTAATATTTGAAACCTGTATCTATTAATTTGACTAAAATTAAGAATAGTTTAAAAAAGTTAAGTTAAAACATATGAAATGAATAAAATTCAAATTTAATAAAAGGTAGGGGTTATTTGTCATTATTAAAATATAAGGGACTAAGATAAACTTTATAGAAAAGAAAAGAAAAGTTAGCAACGGGTTTCGAACCAAGGCCACCTGTGTATAGATGCACCACGTAGACCATGGAATTAGTATTGTTTTTTCATTCTAGCTTTGATACCATCCATTTCTCTCTTCAGTTCCTCATTTCCCTTCTCTATCCTCTTGCAATGCTTTGTTACATGTGAGAACATGAAAGCAATATTATTGTTATAAACAACAAGAGGGTCAGGAAGAGATACATTGGATCCAGACAAACTGGATCCTGCAAAGATTGTCTTTTTCTGCGTGTTATCAAGCTTCTGAAACGAGGGTGATGATCTGATGGGTTTGGTGGAAGGTGGTACTAAGCCTAAGGTTGTGGAGGTTGATGAAACAAAAGTTGACTTTCAATAAGATGTCATTTTTGTAAAGACCTTTGACAAAATTTGATTAAGTAAAGCTTTTAACATAGTTTTGATGATAAAAAGCACCACTTGCCCCACGGTGGGCGTCAAATTGTTTTGCCCAAAAACTACCTAAGGTAATTTCGTGATCAAATTAGTTGTGTGAGGTAAGGTGTTGTGGTAAACTAATGTATGAACATGAGATAAATTATGTAAAACAATAAAAGAATACGTAAAAAGTAAACGAACACAGTTGTTTACGAGGAAAACCCTTAATTCTTTTGGATTGTCGGCATTAAACCTCGGGAATAGATAATAATCCCTTGCCTTTGTTTATCTTATTAATAAAAACGGTAATGAGTATAATGATGAGCACAAATGATCGATTCTAAGTGTTTGTGTGGTAATTCAGGTGAGTATTCCGGTGAGATTGTGTGTGTTCCTATACCGATCATTGCCTCCATTGTTAACAGAATTACAATACCAACTATAGCGAAATATGCGAGATCATCCTAGTTCTGAGATATGCGCAATCTTCATTAGACTCTTTCTTCAACGTTTATTTTAAATCCTTCGTACTTTGACTTGGACCTTTTCTCCAACGGCTATATTAGTTGATTGTAATACCAGCCAAGATGAGAGTAAAATGTATAGAAATATAATAAGAAATTTAGTGATCATGAACTTATTAGTGATCTGTGGTCACGTAGACTGATATGATCCGTGATCGTTTAGATTGTTGTGATCCGTAATCATAAATTGACTTGCAATAACATGTGATCATAGACAAAAATTCTATCCATAACAAATATGTCACGAATTAACCTTCATATTAATAAGTATGATAAATTTAATATATGTTTATATCTATAATTGTTGACATATGTTCCACAATCATAAGTGTGAATAGCACTTATAAATGATAAAAAAAAAAAGTTTATAAATATTTTCTACTATGAACAATTTTTATAATATTTTTCACACTTTCTCATAAATAGCAAAGAACATATGAACAAATAACATTTTTATTATAGAGTTTAGAGAGTCGGAGGAAATCTTATTATAGCGTTATACATAATTTTTAAAAGCTAGACGTGGGGGTCGGTCAATGAGCTGGTTATGTCTTTTATCTTGTATCTACTTCACTCTTTCCTTCCTTCGGCATAATCTATTCATTGTTGATTACTAAAGTTGTCAATATTAAGTCACTGAAAAAGTTCATTTGAATTATATTTAAGTAGATAAAATCTAAATCATAGCTAAATGTGGAGTAGGACAAGATATGTTGAAATTCCAAAAGTTCTATAACCTCCAAAATTGTATTATTAAAAAAAGAGTATTCTATTTATAAGTGTACAAAATAGATTAATAGATAGTAAACAAAAATTAAATCCGAGATACCACTTTAACATGACCCGGCAGTTTTGAGTTTGATTTGAAAAAAAGTATATTTTGATTGATTATTTAACCCTTCATTTCGCCATCTCCATAGAGTATATATCCTCATAATTCATAACTACTATGATTAGGAAAGAAAGAAAAAAAACTAGCCATTTAGGTATCAAATATTATGTGTGGATTACATATAGATATAACTAGTATGGAACTCGCGCAGATATAACGACGGAAAAAGAGTTAAGGGTAATAGTTTGGATAGTATATTCCTTTGGCCCGTATAAAACATTTTACAAGAATTTTTCGTTCCTCATTTTCCACCCTTAAATGAATTACTTAGCGATTATTATTTCTAATATTTTTTATTAGTCTTTTAATATATATATATTAAATGTAAAAAAGGGGGGGGGGGGGGGGGGGGGGGGGGGGGGGGGGGGGGGGGGGGGGAGAGAGAGATTGATCGGAAAAAACCCCTAGCCTCTGTAACGCTAATAAGCACATTTGGGACACAAAGTGTATTGATTTATGGTGATACATTAAACTCATTTGATTATGTTCGGGTAATAAAGAATATTTTTGTCAATAACCTAAAATCAAAGAGAGAAAAAAAAAAAAACAGTGGGCACACGTTCGCTTTCAACTTTGGCAAACCGAATAGAAACAAAACGACACCCAACCGAAGTTAGTGGTGCCATCGGTTTGGTGAATCGAAAGTGAACCAATAATAACCAAAGCTCACCGTTGGGAGCGGTCTTAGATATACTTTTGAATCAAATTATTTTACAATTTAACTTGTGTTTTTCATATAAAAAAAATAAACTTGAACTTCTCTGTAAAAATCTATGTAATATATGTAACAATTTATATTTGTATAAAAATTTGTGTATTCGTTTAACATCCAAACAAGTTAAAAGGTCTTTCGGGAATTAATCGATAATATATAAAGTTTTATAGTGCTTTATTGACAATTAGGTCAAACAATGTAGGATTTACAAAAGATTCCAAATTTATAAATAAATATAAGAGTTAATTACATAAATCGTCTCTAAGGTTTACACAAAATTATGGATTTCGTCCCTAAGTTTAAAAAGTTGCATAAATCGTCCAAGTTTAGAAATTAATTACGTTTTTCGTCCCTAATTTCTAATTTGCACCCGTAAATGGGAAACCCTTAGGGACCAAATCCGTAATTGAGGACAAACCTTAAGGACAAAATCCGTAATTGGAGCAAATCTTAGGGACAAAAAAGGTAATTAGTGTCTAAAAGTGGATGATTCATGCAATTTTTTAAACTTAGGGACGAAATCCGTAATTTAAGATAAACCTTAGGGATGATTTATGTAATTAACTCTAAATATAAATAGTAATGATACAAATAATAAAAGTGATAAATTTTAGTAAAAAGATACACGCACAAGGATGTTAAAACAAATTGCCATGCATTTGAGTGTTAAAAATCAAAAATATTAAAATTGGAAATTAAAATTCATTTATCATGAAGAAATTAACAAAGCTAATGATATTTAAATTTGAAAATTGAAATGTTGACCATATTTATTTGTTAAAAAACATTATGTATATATTAAGTCAAATAGTGAAATTCTTTTAATAGCAATGCATGTATAGTCAGTTTACAAAGTTAAATGTTGACCTAACAAATATACTCTATCATATCAGATCCATAAAAATAGTTTAATGTTTTGACCTAACCATCAGCGCATACGAGCTGAGCAGAATTGGTACTAGTACGTATTATATTATTTTGAATTTTAATATATACTCTGTCAATTATAATTATAGCAGCTAATTATATAAATCATTTTTAACGTTTGTTCAGATCGAATGTTTTATCCATAAGATTTTGAAAATGTATGTATCTTTTTTGCGGAAAACCTTTAAAAACAACATTTTGATTCTTGAATAAGTATATCTTGTAAAATCATTTCATATTTAAAAGTATTTTTCATGATAGAATTATTGGTGTTATTCTTATTACTAGGAAAGTGTCATTTAGTGATACGTATTTACTAAAAGGAAAAACGTGAGTAAAAGGTAGTAGAGATTTGGGTTTGAGGGAATTTCTATAAGATGTGATGAACCCAAAGATAAACATTATAGTGAGTCCAAAGATTTGATTCCGATAATAAAACTGGATCTCTTAAATATACTAAAATTAATTTGATTTATATGATTTTCAAACAAGTTGCAATAGTTGATGTTTTACGTATATATAAGTAAAGTTTATGTAGTATTACGATGATTATATGAATGCAAAACCGAGATTTTAACCTACGTATATACATATATAATACGAAAAAAATAGTCACTACGAATTTGGGTAATGTGTTGTCGCCCCTATTACACGTCATAAGGTCGATCCTAGTAAACATGCAAATAGATAAAATGTTTGGGTCAAACTCCGTTTCACTCCTTACTTTGCGGTGTTGAGGGTTAACTTTGGTTCAAAAATCATAAGGTTTCGTTGCTTCGTCAAAATTATATTTTGTTTTGATTAATTGAATTTTCGTAATGTTTTAAATATTCTTATGTTTTATTTTTCATAATAACTATTTATGTTTCAAATGCATCAAAACAACATAAGTAACAAAACCATAATTCTATTAAAAAATAAATAAATACTTAAATATATAAAAGAATTCAAATGTGTGAAATTTTAGTGATTGATATTATCTATTTGGAAGTGATAGATTGAGTTGAGTTTTCATTAAAAAGGTTGAAGAGAATAAAGAAAGCAAAGAAAACATTATTGGTAGGTGGGTAGATTGCAGGTGATGGGCTCCATACACACTTGGACTGTTTAACCAACACGACAAACCAAGCCTATGACCCGACCCGTTTATTAATGATTATTATATATTTTTCTGTGTTTAAAATAAATGTTCATAATATACTTGACCCATAATTTTAGAAAGAGTTAATTATATAAATCGTCCCTATAGTTTACTTCAAATTATGGTTTTTGTCCCTAAGTTTATAATGTTGCATAAATCGTCCATTTTTTGAAACTAATTACGTTTTTCGTCCCTAATTTTTAACGGACATCCATTTTAGGGACGAAATGTGAAATTAGTTAGCGAGAATTTTAACGGAAATTATTAACGGACATCCATTTTAGGGACGAAAAGGGTAATTAGTTTCTAAAAGTGGACGAATTATTCAACGTTTTAAACTTAGGGACTAAATCCGTAATTTTAGGTAAACCATAGGGACAATTTATGTAATTAACTCTTTTAGAAATTTATGATTATTGCGTTAGAGTTTCATCATATAACAAATATCAAGAAAACCAATTTTGTGCCGAAGGAAGTACTAGATAAGCCATATAACAAATTATGAATATGGATTTTGCTATAAAAACTTTTAAAATAAATGTCTCAAAGTTGGTCTTTTTGATGATAAAACAATAGTTTTAAGTGAGGTGCCGAGCGAAAACAAGAACAGAGTACAAAATTGCTTTCACGGCAATTTTGTTATGATATAATTTTTGATACATTGCTTATTAATTTAATTTGAAAAAAGTTGCTTCTTACTTTGTCCTTAATGTAAACTTTATCCAAACAAAATTATTGTTACCTCAGCCCCTGTTTGAGGGGATATATTGGCTTTGTTAGTAAGTAAATAAATTGGTAGGTTCTTTATTGTTAGTTAAATGTTATTGAACAAGCATGTATGTTTATCTAGATTTTTTTATAATAAATATAAATGTTTCAAGTAATTTTAAGTAGAGTAATTTTTTCAACCTTTCTATTTTAATAGTTTTAAATAGGTTAATTAAAAGATTTTAATATATAAGTTTTGTAATTCATAATAATTAAATAAATTATTTAATATCATTTAATACTTGGTCTTAATAACTCTAATATTAAAATTAAATAATTAAACTTTTTAAAAAGTAGGTATATAATTAGTTTAGAACATATATTTTTAATATTCTGATTGTTAAAAAGAGTTTAAGTTTGTATAAAATATTTTTTTCTTCATTAATAAAAAATTATTTTCAACAATTTATATCATAAGTTTTTAGGATTAAGGTCACACAAATACAACAAACCTACAATTTTGTATCAAAGTCATACACAATCACATTTTATTGTCCGGTCATACCCAAACCGATAGTTTTGTGTTAGATATTTTTTTACCGGTTGACTTAAAAATGATGACGTCATTTAGTTTTTAACTTATTTTTTTGTCTTTTCTTATTATTTGTAATATTTAATAATTACTTTTTGCTATATTTTTTTTTCATTTTTTATCTTTTAAATTAATAAAATTTAACACCACCCAATTCATTATAATAAACTTGTATATGTCATTAGTAATTAGTACGTACGTGGAAGGATTCTTGGTGTGTAATCAAATGTTTGACTAAGGCTAAACGGAATAAGGACTCAAACTCACCCTGTCATGTCAGCTTTCTCTCTTCAGAAAACAAACTCACCTTACTCAAGAAATAAGACTCACTATGCACTCACCGCGACCACTTTTAACCCAAACTCAACCCCAACTCACCTTACCTTTTTAATTTAAATACTATTATTTATAAACTAAAAAAATAAATATTTACGAAACGTACGAAAAAAAATTATTAACGAAATTTAAAACTTTTATTCAAACGTTAAAAACGATACATAGAGATATTAAAAACTTAAACGATACATAGATAAGTTAAAACTCCCAGTTATACTTCGCTTTGAGCCTTGCCCAAAATAATTCCCATGCCGCTCGCCCGTTCCCGGTCATGTGATCGTAGTCTTGGAAATATAGCTTCATGTCTTCTTGTTCGGCTCTATACTCCGCAACAACAACCTTCCTTTCTTTGATTTGTATATATTTATCCTGTTGTGCAATCTCAGCAGTTGAGATCTCATTTACCATCAACCTAACAAGTGCTTCGTCATTCGGAGTTGACGATCCTGAAGCTTTCGACCCTTTCTTTTTCAACGCAGCTCTTGCTTTGTTCCTCCCTGTTGGTGGTGGTGGAACTTCGGCCACCTCCTCATCGTCGTCAACAGTAGTATTCAGATTAAAACTGGAGTCTCCAGACTCTGTGTTGAACGAACTAGAACCAGATGACTTGTGCTTCTTGTTGCTTCCCTGAGTGGGTTGGCTGAAATCTAGAGGCTCAACATTTTGAAATTTCGGATTGTATTTCAAAATTTCCCAACAATGCCGATATCTAAACGGACTGCCAACTTCAGTATGATAGATCGTCATCGCCTTTTGAACGTAATCCTTCGTCTGCCGCGCCACTAGTAGTCGTACGTATCACGTTACTGTAAACTCCTTCAAATCGCGACACGACACGTCGAATCTGTTTCCATTTTCCCACCACCATATCGTAAGTCCGACGACCTTCCTATCCTGTTTTGCTCTCTATGTAGTCTAAGATCTCAGTCCACATGTCTTCTGTCCTCTTCGTATTACCATATCCACTGTCTTTAGAAACGGAACGCCAACCTTTACATAACGCGAGTTCTTCCTCTTCTGTCCACACAGTTTGTCGGAACGAACTTTGGGTATCCACCTTATTTTGGCGGGCGCGAGATGCTCTTTTCTTCGGCTTCGGTGGTGAGGTGGCAACGTCTTCTTGTTGAGTTTCTTGAACAATTTCTTGAACAATTTCTTGATAAGATTCGGAAAACTGAGGGTAATAGCAATCTCCGAGATTAAATGCATGAATAGGAAACCTAGGTAGATCATGTTGTGGATGTGATGACGAACCACCCATTTGAGGTTGCGAGAGATAGTCTGGGTGACTAAATGGCCACGAGGGAGATTGGGACGCATAATCAGTAAACTTGTTTGTTTGCATCCTAAAAGATTGAAAGCCACATTGTTCCGATGCCGGCACCGGGTTTCGGTAAGGTTGGTTTGGGTAAGGTCGAAATAAGGTCGGGTTCACGTTCGGTGAGGGGTTTCCTAGATTAAAAGTGTCGTCGGGTGTCGGTGGATTGCTTCGGTTTAGGTTTCTTGGTTGACGTTTGTTGGGTCGGGGAGTGTGTTGGTTAGACATTTTTTTGAAGAAAGTAAGAAAGGTTTAGAAATTGTATGAATTTGGAAGATATGTGTTTAAAAATGGTTGAGTTAGTGGGTATTTATAGGTATAAAAAGTGGGGTTTAAAAAAGTTTTTTTTTTCTAAACAAACCAACGACTCAATTTGTGGGGCCCACCATTACCAAAACTCACCTCATGGTGAGTTACTCACCATTTGCAACGAAAAATGGAGCCAAAGTCACATCCACCGTGGCAACTCACCACGGTGACTTTCCCCTCCAGAATAAGAGTCGCGCGGGACTTAGAAACTCACCAAGGTGAGATCTCGTTTACTCCGTCCAGCCTAATTTAAAACTCTTCCAATGTCTCTTTTCTTACTTTAAATTTCAAACCATCTCCTAATAATTCGCTACTACCAATTGACGAAACACCGGCAAGCATGACGATAGTGGGATACCCTTCATGACAATTTTTACGTACCTTGGTGTGTAGCAGTTTTAAGAACAAGAAATATGTTTTTCCTTTTAGAGGGTGTTTGGGATTTCGTTATGGAAGTGATTTTTAGATTATTGATTTTCTAAATTGTAACGTCGTCACCGTCGCTAATTACTAATTACATGCTAAACGATTTCAACATTCCAAACATGTGGTGTTTGAAATACAACCATCGATCTGGAATTTATCGACGGTGATCGGAGCTCCGGCGACGGTGGTGTGTTCTGAAGTGTGTGTTTTCACGTTTTGACGTATTAAAGGGTTTTGAAGGGAATCTGGGTTAGGGTTTTTACGAATTGAATGATTGAAGAAATTGGGGAAATTTTGGGGAAGATGGAGAGATGAAGGATTGATTGTGTGTTTGTGTGTGTTTGAAATTGTGTTTGTGTTTTTTGACCAAGGAGAGAGAAATAAGACATGACCAAAAGGAGAATTTGGGCAAAATTAAACTTGTGATAAGGGGTAACCTTCCCAACCGGTAACCCCTTGCCGTAAGTATGACCTTTAAAAAGAAAAGTGACATTTGGGTATGACCCGGACAATAAAACGAGATTGCGTATAACCTTGATACAAAACTATAAGTTTGTTGCATTTGTGTGACTTTAACCCAAAGTTTTTATATTAATAAAAAACTAATAATTAGATTTTAAACATAAATTATGCAAATATGAAAAGTGCTAAGTGCTAATATTTTATTATATATTTATTAATAATGCATCGTTATATTACAAATATTTTAAAGATTTGATGTAAAGTTTTTCTTATAAACAAAGTTTTATTCTACTTACCCACCAATGTGGGATAAAAGTTAAAAAACACATAATAAAATAAACTAAATTTTTTTAAATATATATTTTTTTTTATAAACAAAGTTTACAACAAAAACTTTTGAATCAAAAAGATATTATGATATGAAGAATCAATAATAATAACTATTAAAAATAAAACTCTGTAGATGATAACAATATTTAAAGAAATGAAATTAAATAATTTATGTATGATTTTAAATAAATAAAAAGTATTTCCCGTGCATTGTGTTAGTGTTCTTTTAATAATAAAAGTTCAGAATAGATAAATTAGAAAATATTTGGAGTTTCAAAAGAAAAATAAAACATATTACTAATTTTGTGTTTGACTGTTAACGTCTATTCATCATCGTCGCACAGTACGGATATACTTCTGGTATATGTGTATGTAAATAAATACATATACAAACCTTAATTTGAATATAACATGTGAGGTATAACGGCTAGATCTATACATGGGTTATGAGATTAGTAACATCTTATTTAATAACTATATATTAATAATTAAAAACATTTAATATTATTTCCCATTAATATATGTTTACCAAACTGAATCCTTCCCAATCTTCAATATTTATAAGTTTAGTTTATTGATTTGAAAATTAAAAATTATGTATGCACGTTTTTTAAAAAGGAACATGTACTTTGCCATAGGCTCCCAAAAAGTTCGCAAACAATAATTTTACTCTTCTTTTAAGTTTTACCAACCTTTGGAAAACAAATTTCGTAAAAGTTCAAATATTATATGTTTCAGATTTTGTTAAAGATATTCTTATAACCTTTTCTTCTTGTAAATGAAATAAATTCTATTATATTGTTTACAATCATATTGTTTTTTTATCTTTTTTTTAAGACATATAAAGATTGCATTTTAGCAGTATATACTTTTTTTTCTTTTATAGAATTTGAACTCATAATGTCTAAGTCAACGAGTTATTTACATGCGATAATACTACAAGTCTTTTGATAAATACTATTGATTTACGATCAGTAGTTCAAAGATGAAAATACATTAATTATTAACCAAAAACTCCCAACATTAGTTAGTTGTTTTTATTTAATTATACATATCAACAATTTTACTGGATTTAGATGTTTGATATGTAATTTTAAACACATAGTTCCGAACACATTTGGTACTTTTAAACCAATTCTCATTAAATATGGGAAAATATGTTTCTATACTAATATGTCAGTATATCTTGAAATTGATATTAAGAAAAAGAAAAAAATGAGCTTTAGTGTATTAGAATGGAAAATAAGTTGATTAGAGTTTTTCTTTTTGAATGACATAGTATATTAACTGTGACAACCGCGTTTTTAAGGTACTAATTCGGTATTTCAGTTGTTCTTTCATTTATCGTTGCTTTTGTTTTGACCCTTTTGTTATTTGTTATTTGTTATTTCGTTTTATCACGCATTATTTACGTGGTCGGGTTTTATATTACATATCGTTTTGTCCTTCGTGACGAAAACTTTTAGTACCTAAAAGTGCCTAGTAGATATAAGTATGCTCGTAAAAAAGGTATGGGTGACTTATGCCTTCGATTATACGATTAAGATTAACGTTAAAAATATTTTACAAAGTTACTCCTTTAACGAGGTTAACGTTAAATTCCTTACAAATTCAGTCCTTTTAACGGAAGTTAAATGGGCGAAGGACTGCGCCGCATTCCCTAATGACTGAGACGCAGTCGGGGTCTGAACACAAAAAGTTAAAAATGTCTTTTTGCTTTTCTTGAGATTCCATAACTTCCAACCACGTGATTTTTGCGTACAAACTTTCTATTATGGGTAGTTTTGAGTATATTGTGGATCTAATACCATATTATTCCATCTCTCATCCCATAATCACTCTTTTACATTTCTTTTCTCATATTCACATTCATTTCAAACTTTCACCAACTCTTTTATTTCCATTTCTCTCCCTATTTTTAGAAAACATGAAACTTTTAAACACTTTTGGAGTAAGTATTCAAGATAGAAGTTCCATCAACCACCTCCGACCATCTTTTCTTTGATTTTTACAGCTTTTGGTAAGTAATTCCTCATGAAAACTCCATCTTCACTCATTTCCTTCCATATCATGTTAGAGATTTCTAACATATGATTCTCTTATGTAAATTATAAGGTCCCATCTTCCATTTTGTACTGGATTTTTCTGACTACCACCTCGAAGATTCCACATATTGAGTTTTGGTAAGTAAAAATCCTCCATTTTTCTCTATTTTCTTTCTATTTCTAAATTCTTAATCTAATGGTGGGTTTGTTGTTGTGTTGGAGCTTGGATCCTCACCACCACCATTTCGGAGCTCGTTTCCGGGTTTGAGTTCGTGACCACTTTTCCGACGGTTTTGGTTGATTTTGCGGAGCTCTTCGGTACTCTCTAATGAATCATTAATTCTCCTTTTCGTTTTCTTAATTTTTACTAAATTTCGTCTAAGTAACTTATATAAAAAGTTGAATATGGTTAAAATGGAAAAAAACATAAGATTTGACATATTATACATATTAATTTCATATTTGTAGGTTATTAGTTATCATAACATGAAAATGGTATAATATGAACATACATGTGAAAATCGGGTAATTTCAAGTCATATAGGTATTATTAGTAAATTTCTACCGAATATGTGATTATCTTGGACTCTTTGGACAAATTTAGGACTCATTGGATTAATTATACATATAATTGTTATATAAACTCTAATTAGTATTTGGACATATCACTTATAAATATTAAGACTTAATATTAACATCTCTATACTAAAACGTAAAAGTTTAAAAACTCGTTTTTGCCAATGTTGCCCTATTGCGCCGCAACGGGCTTGGTCACAAACTAGTTGCGTCGCAACTTTTTCCCTGTGCGACGTAGTGAGCTTCGTCAGAACCTAAAATGTTGCGTAATTTGGACGAACATAACTATATATACCTATATTATTATACATAAAATAGTATATACAGACAAATATACGTTTTTGGTCTCAAAAACGTAATCGCAATCATAAAGACGATATTTATTAAATATAATATTCGCTAAACGTACATATTCTCGATAAATATACTTTTCTCGAAAACGCGATCTTAATCTTAAATTTTTATAATAAACTTTCCTTTCGTTAAACTTTTATGAAATATTTTTCAAACTATTTTTACTCAAAATATTTAAATTCTTCAAACGATTTTAAATTATTCAAAATGTCGAATGTTGACTTTTAGTCGACTTTGACTCCATCCGAAATCGTTGACTTTGACCAAGCCAACTATCATTTGATGTTGATCTTGGTTGACTTCGACTAAACTTTGGTACGAGTATTCTATCTTCAATCAATATTTATGTTAGTCATTTTCGGCTCAAAATACCATTCCTTTCTAATCGTCATTATTGACTTGAATAAACGATATCTTCTAATAGTCATTATTGACTCGAAATATCGTTACCTTTTATTCGTCGTTATTGACTCAAATTATCGATATCTTCTAGTAGTCATTATTGACACGAAATATCGTTATCTTTTACTAGTTATTCTGACACGAAATATCGTTATCTTTTTACTAGTCACTATGACTCGAAATATTATTCGTTGGAACACTTTTAATCTAATATATATTATAACTTTAATCATTTAAGGCTAAAACATACTATGTTTATAGAGATACTTAGACTTTCGATGTCTTTTATGTTATGGCACTTAGGCGGATGGAGCGTTATTCTCCTGATTTTGTCTACCCGACGTATTTATTGCTGATTCGTGAGTTATTCGTTTCCCTTTTTACCGTTTTTATATTTGGGCATGATAAGCGTGATTTAAACTTAATATATATCTTGATTATGCAAATGTGGATTATGATGCCTTTAGATTAGCATTCTCTTACTTATATGGTCTTAGTGGTAGTATAAGGCCCCATATACACGCATGTTACCTGTTATTGAGCCAACGGTACATATATATAGATCTATATGGGTTTTAGAAACCCTCATCGCTGATATGAGATTTTTTCGTTGTGCGGTCCCTATGAGTCGATGTTATGACCGCATTTTGTAATTCGAGAATGACCTTAGTTTAACGCACTAAGGTGGGGGTTGTTGCCTTTGATTATTAGGTTCAAGTGTATTATATATCTAAGGTTATGTATGCATCTCGTTTGTTTATAATTCAAGATATCTTTACTAATGGTTTTATATATATATATATATATATATATATATATATATATATATATATATATATATATATATATATATATATATTTCAAATTGGGCCAAAACCTTTTAAATTTTATGTTTTTATAAAAATGTGAATAACCCACCAACTTTATGTTGACGACGTATTTTTAACGTTTTTCAGGGGTTTGAGGTTGCTGATTATTGATGATATGCTTTTGTGACTACTTGGATCATTTGCGTATTGATTGACTTAGTTCCTTTAGGATCCATTTGATGTCATTTTTACTTTATTTATTCGAGTATTGTAAACTTTATATACCGAATTTATTTATAAAAATTCGATAATCATTTTATTTTAAATATTATAACCTTTATATCTCTGATATTAATGATACTGTTTATATCTCGAGTTTCTACATAAACGGGGTATGACATTAAAAAAGAGGCCAAAACAAATGTGAAAGAACACTAATGACAACTCCAAAAAGAAGAACCAAAAAAGACAAAAGCACATGATGAAACAATGATCAACAAATAAAACACCACTTTTATTTACTTTTATTTTCTAAAAGTTTTAATCCCATTTAAAAATCTTTTCATTTAGGACTTTTTCATTAGAGGAACTCAAAAAGCTTTGATTAGCATTTAGAAGTGTTATAAACTTAATTGTTTTTTAGAACATGTCGTAAAGGTCAATTTGAAGCATGGAAGGAAGGTTTAATACGTCAAAATTAAGTTTTAGCTAATTAGGCTCTAATTATTGACTCTAATTGCAAAAGTAGTTTATATTTATTAAATGTGTCAAATAAGAATAGTTTATAGTATAAACTTTATACCATCTCTTATCTAGACCTAAATTTACACTTGAAATTCACCGATTCAACCACCCTCTTAAACGAACCTTTCGAACACCTTAGCGTCACCTCAGCTCCACAGTCATCCGCCTCTCTGAACTTTCCCAACTCTCTCACTCAAAAATACAATACTCTCTGATGAGGTTAGTAGGATTACCTATGTATATATAGGTAATCGCTAAAACCTAAATATACTAATAGGCCTTCTTTACTTAAAGCCCGCTACTACAACCAAACCCAGACAGACAGCTGTCAGCGGCTGTCATCTGTCAAGGTCAAATTGTCCTGTCAAGGTCAAATTGTCCTGTTAAGGTCAAATTGTCCTGTCAAGGTCAAATTGTCCTGTCAAGGTCAAATTGTCATGTCAAGTTCAAATTATCCTGTCAAGGTCAAATTGTCCTGTTAAGGTCAAATTATCCTGTCAAGGTCAAATTATCCTGTCAAGGTCAAATTATCCTGTCAAGGTCAAATTGTCCTGTCAAGGTCAACCTATGTCAGCGCCTGTCAAGGTCAAGCTATGTCACCGCCTGTCCAAGTTGTCAGCGTCTGTGACTGCTTTAGTAAGGCGTTACATATACGGTTGATTAATGATTAAGACTGTTCAAGTATCCATGATCATCATTAATGGACAACGTTCCATATACTTGACACTGGCCATATAAATACATGGTCATAATCATTATCGCCCCCACTTCATCATTGATCTCAATACACACACACAAAACCTTAAACACAGAGTTCATATACTCCCACTCTCATCAACAACCTTGATCACCATAGGTTCGTCAAAAACTTGTTGGGTTTGCACTGTGATCATCACAGGAGATCCAAGGTTGATATCACCTCACCTTCGTGTTTGACAATCGTTGCTCGAACATTGTCGCCATCCGTGGAACTCGTTTTTTAAACGGCGTTTCATTTTTCCAAAATTTTTTCTTTTTTCTCAGTAATCAACCGTTTCCATGGAGGCAACACATCCATCGCAGATCACTTCTTCAGTGCCAGAAATAACCACTACTGTGACTACCACTGCACCAGAAGCGGTGATAACTTCACCTGTTCATACCACAATGCCAGAATCATACGTGAATTCTGAGTGGACAGTGTCGGACCTACGGTCGACACGAGGGTATCCCTCTTTAACCAGTCCCCTTTTTTCCACAAGGCTGGCGGGTACAAGTAGGTTTACTTCACCACCGCCAGTGACAGCCATCTATCCGTTTCAGCCTCTTTTGTCCCATGGGACAAGCTCTTAGGAGGATGGCACGGATCAGGTCAGACAACCTGTTTCAAGCTTTCCCCATACCGCTACTCAAGGGGTTCGGGAGGATCCAATTGTGGAATCGCTTAGAAGGTTGGCTCAGAGTACTCAGCCACCACCACCGCCTCCTCCACCACCTACTTCATCAGACCTGTTGTCTCAGTTGGTGGTGGCGTTGCGCCAAGCCCCACAGCCGACGCCTGTCCTACCAGTAGATCCCTTGTCACAATTATTGGAGCAGTTAAGGCAACCACCCATTCACACCCCACCACCACCTCCACCACAGGACACATCCAATGACATGTTGCGACTGTTGCAAACACTAGTGGCAGCAGCTGCACCACCCCGAGCAGCCACTATGCCTTTGTCAGTGGTCAGTTCCAAGTTCTGTGACTGGGTGGCCAGATTCCCACTCCCAGATAAGCAAAAAGTGCCGTCCATCGTTGGTACTTACGACGGTACAAGAGATCCCGATGACCACCTGGCTCTTTTTGAACAGGCCATTATGACAGAGAAATGGCTAGACCCAGTCGCCTGTCACATGTTTCTTGGCACCTTGCAGGGCTTTGCTCGGGATTGGTTTGCTGACTTACCAGACAGGAGTATTCAAGACTTTGCGGATCTAAAAGCGAAATTTGTGACTCATTTTGTACAGCAAAAAAAGCAGCAGAGAACTCACATAGAGGCGCATCTGATACGACAAAGGGAAGGGGAGGGGTTACGTGACTTCATTCAACGTTACACACAGGAATGCCAGAAAATTGTCGCGTTACCCGAAAGTCAACAAATTTCGGGCTTTACCCTCTATTTGCTCCCAGGACAGCTGCAAGAGAAGCTGATCAAACGAACTCCAGTGACTTTCAAGGAAGCCACTGACCGAGCATACGATTTTCTCAGATCCAGGGAAACTGTTACTCTCACAAGGGGAGTTCTTAACAGGAAAGACAAATGGGGGAGTTCATCAAGCGCTAGACCAGACAATCGCCAGGACAACAGGCAAGATAGCAGGCGAGACCATCGCAGGGATTTCAGGCGAGATGACAGAGGTAGCAGGAGGCCTACCCCATATGATCGTGGTACAGGTCCCAATCTAAGTAAAAGTCCAAGCGAGATATTGAAGACAGAACAGGTGGGAGCAACTTTCAAAGCACCTCCTCAGATGTTACACAAGTCCGGAAAGAAAAACATGAGCAAACGCTGTGATTTCCATGAAGACTATGGTCATGATACCAATGCATGTAGAGAACTAAAGGCTGAAATTCAGGCGCGCGTTAGAGGAGGGGAAGTTAGAACACCTTGTACCAGGGGCAAGACAACAAGCAACAAAAAATCCAGCCAAAAAAGCTTATAGTTGGCAGAAGAAGGGAGACAATGGCGATCATCCCGGCCCGCCTGATGGCCAAGTATTCATGGTTCGGGGAGAGACACCGTCTAAGAGGAAAGCATCGGTCCTTCAAAGCTGGATGATGGTTCCTAATTCATTTCCTCCCGTAGCGGCTACTTCCAATAATCCTGTTGTCATTAAGATTCGATTGTCCAATTATGAGATTAACAAATCTTATATTGATACAGGCTGCTCTACTGACATAGTCTTTGAGCATTGTTTCAGGAAGTTACCCCAAACAGTCAAGGACACAAAAAGACCAGCGCGGGCACCGTTGGTCGGTTTTTCTGGCGAAACACACTAGCCTGTGGGAGAAATAACTTTACCGATGATGATGGGGGAATATCCACAGTATAGGGTTGAAATGGTGGACTTTGCCATTGTCAATGCCCCTTCAGAATACAACGTTCTTCTTGGCAGACCATCGTTGGAGAAGTTCAAAGCCATACCTTCCACTATTCACGGCATGGTGAAGTTTCCTACTCCATCTGGAGTTGCTACTATCAGGGGGCAAATGTCATGGCCACAGGAATGCAAGCAAGTCGAAAAGCCAAAGCAAAGCACCAATCGGGCTACACAGGCGGAGGTAACAGAAAATCCAGAGACCAAGGTAGTAATCAATGCCAATTTTCCTGATCAACCTGTCATTATTGGCTCACAATTACCTTCACAGATAAAAAACAAACTCATTAGTTTGTTAAAATCAAGCCTAGATGTTTTCGCATGGCAGACGTCTGATATGACAGGTGTCCCTAGGAGCTTTGCCGAGCACGCTCTAAATGCCAATCCAAACATTGTCCCAATCAAGCAGAAAAAGCGCGGCCTTGCTATTGATCGCAGCAAAGCAGCATGTGAACAAGTCAACAAGATGGTGGAAAGTGGAATCGTCAGGGAGGTAAAATACCAGACCTGGATTGCTAACCCGGTCATGGTCAAGAAAAGTGATGGTTCATGGCGGTTATGTGTCGATTTTAAAGATATCAATAACTACCCACTGCCAGAGATTGACTGGAAGGTAGAGTCCTTGGATGGCTTTCGGCTCAAATGTTTCTTAGACGCCTACAAAGGTTATCACCAGATCCACATGAAGCGCAGTGACGAAGACAAGACAGCTTTCCATACAGACCAGGGCATCTATTGTTTCCAAAAAATTCCATTTGGTCTAAAAAATGCAGGTGCAACTTACCAGCGCTTGATTGATCAGGCGTTCAAGGATCAGATTGGACGAAATGTGGAAGCTTATGTCGACGACATTGTCATCAAAAGAAAAGCGGAGGATATCATGTTGGAAGATATAAAAGAAACTTTTGAAGCACTGCGGAGGATCAATATGAAGCTTAACCCCTCCAAATGCAGCTTTGGCATGGAAGAAGGCAAGTTCCTAGGGCACATCATAACGCCAAGAGGTATTAAAGCTAATCCCAAGAAAATACAGGCTGTTTTAGATATGGTCTCCCCATCCACTAAAAAGCAGGTGCAAAGTTTGAATGGTAAGCTAGCAGCACTCAGCCGATTCCTCTCAAAAGCAGCCGATCGGTCTCTACCATTCTTCCACACTTTGAAAGGCTGTATAAAGAAACAAGATTTTGCATGGACACCTGAAGCTGAATCAGCATTTCAAGAGCTAAAGAAGTTTATGGCCACCCTTCCTACGCTCACAGCTCCTGTACCGGGAGAAACATTGGTGGTATATCTGGATGCTTCTGTGGAGTGTGTTAGCGCAGTTATGATGGCGCAGTGTGGGTCTACCCAAATGTGAAATGCCCGTGTATTTTATCAGCAGGGTGTTGAAGGGTCCAAAAATAAATTACCCGTGCTTGGAAAAATTAGCCCTTGCTTTGGTACATGCAACTAGGCGTTTGAGGCGTTACTTTCAGGCTCACCCTATTCATGTCTTAACAGACAAACCAATCAAGCAAGTACTGGGAAAGCCTGAGGTGTCAGGACGCTTAGCTAAGTGGGCAGTCGAGTTGGGGGAGCATGAGATCTCATTCCATCCAAGAACTTCTATGAAAGGTCAGATCTTGGCAGATTTTCTTGCGGAGGTAGACGGAGAAGAAAAGGAAAGGCAAGTACAGGAGGTGGAAGATTCACCATGGACCTTTTTCACTGACGGTACCTCTAATTTGGAGGGTTCTGGAGCTGGTTTAATTCTTACAGACCCCAATAAAAATGAGTATACTTATGCCCTTAAGTTCGAATTTCCCACAACCAATAATGAAGCAGAGTATGAAGCTTTGCTAGCAGGCTTGAAAATCGCAAGAAAAATGGGGGTGAAAAGCATATCTGTCTTTTTCGATTCACAACTCGTTGCCAACCAAGTCAGTGGAGCATTCGTTGCAAACCAACCCTCCATGCAGTTGTACCTAGAAGAAACTAAAAAGGTAATCTCCGAATTTACAAAATTTACCATTGAGCAGGTGCCCAGAAATAGCAACAAGCTAGCTGATGCACTAAGTAAGTTGGCTTCGTCCGCCTTCGCCCATCTCAAAAAAGAGCTACTGGTGGAAATCTTGAAAGAAAAGTCCATTGCGCGACCAAAGGAGGTTACCACGGTCACAGAGGAAGAATGTTGGATGACTCCGATTTTAAATTTCCTCAAACATGATGTACTACCAGCCGATCCACAGCAAGCAAGAAAAATTCGTATGAAGTCACCAATGTACACGTTGGTTGACAACTGCCTGTTTCGAAAATCTTACTTGGGACCACACCTACGTTGTGTTGGCCCAACCCAGGCTAAAAATATTATTGAAGCTGTACATAGCGGCGCATGTTCCCTCCACGCCGGTCCACGCTCTGTCACTAGTAAAATAATGAGATTGGGGTACTTTTGGCCAACGATGCATCAAGATGCAAGGGAGGAAATCGAAAAGTGCATAGCCTGTCAACAAAATGCTTCTGTCGCCAAATTGCCAAAGCAAGATCTTATCCCTGTTACCACTGCATGGCCATTTTACAAATGGGGGATTGACATTGTTGGGCCATTTCCACCTGGCGTTGGCAATGTCAAGTTCCTCATTGTGGCTGTTGATTATTTTACAAAATGGATAGAGGCAAAGCCCTTGGCAACTATCACAGGGAAGCGGGTTATCAATTTTGTCTGGGAACACATAGTTTGCAGGTTTGGGGTACCGCATGTCATGGTAAGCGACAATGGTAAGCAGTTCGCGGACAATCCATTCAAGGTTTGGTGCTCTGACATGAACATACAACAGGCAATGATAGTTGTGGTTGTGCCGACAATAAGGCAATGATAGCTGGAAGTGACAACTCCAAATCTTGCACCAGGGTAGTCATAACGGGAAAGGCCCTGGCTGCAAATATTTCACTCACCCGAATCATGTTACCATGCGTTGCAGGGTCCAAAAAAGGCAAGATCTCGGAAGAAATATTAGGGAGTGCATCTTTCACTTTTTTGCTGGCAAGATGTCTCCCAAACATATGAGAAGCCCGGTTAAAGTCATTAAGAACATTAGCAACATCAGGATGTTTAAGCATCAAATCAAATAGCTGAGGCAATGCAGCAACTAAATTTTTCCGTTCTTCACACATCTTGGCCATCGCTTGCTTCATAGTCTCTAGCTCAACATCTTTTTGGGCCACCTGCTCATCACGGGCACTCAAGGTTGCTAACATCTCATGTTTCTCTGTTTCAACCTTAGACAACTTGGACTCCTGCTGGGATACGCTCTCCTTAAGCATGCGCACCTCCTCTTGACAACGACTAGCTGTAGTCTGCTCAAGCACTAGATCTTTCTGTAGGGAGGTAATATTATCTTGGTTGTTCTCAACCTGCACCTGCAACTCTGCGCACGACCTCTTTAATTCCCCATGTTCATTGCTTACAAGCTGTCGGACATAATCCCTAAAACAATTGAACATTTTTATATCGGCTGCATCAACTGCACCCCCAGTACTCTCGGTCATAGACTGTGTCATACCAAAATTCTGGCTAGCTGCCACCCTAGTGACCCCAAAAGGAGCGCTGGTCGTGCCAAACATACCGGATGATCCAATTGTGGCGTTTGTTCCAAATGATCCAGTGTTGACCAAAGTAGTATTTGAGGGAAAGGTCAATTTTGGCACCTTGGACGAGGGGATGTCATAATCACTTGCATCTAGACTCACTACCCTTTTACCCAGTCCCAATGTATCTCGGCCATCCAATCTGGAATCGGGAAGTGATGTCGTCCCCAGGGGATCGAATTCCTCTGCATATTCACAATAAGATCGTTAAGCAACAGGTAATAAGTAGGCAACGACTACAATTATAGTGTTACATGTTTCATCCTCGTTATCACTCTCAGCGATAGTCCTGGACAATGACTTTCCATTATCAGTGGCATCTGGGAAAAACAAATAATGTCATTACTTTTTATCATAATAAATACATATGTATAGAGGTTGTGTACATACCTGGTGTTGAGTTTGAGGTAACATTGGTGGTTGATTTCATGTTTGTCCTGGAGCTAACTTGAGAAGTGGCACCAGTTCCTTGATCACCAAGGGTAACATCACCAGGATGATTTTCAATCTCATACGACATCCATGCAGGATCTCCCTCCATAAAATCCATCAAGCTCATGGCTGCAGGGAAACATACAATAGGTCAGTACCTGTAAAAAGCTCATATAAAATCATGTCATAATAATAAAAAGCACCCACGTTGCCCGGTTTCCAAGTCCACTATCACAGGCTTCATCCCTTTATCCCAGTTATCCGAAATACGAGCCAACACCAAAGCACCTTCCTCATAAACTCGAAATACAATCGATTTTCGTAAAATCTGCTTGCATAGCCTTTGGCTTTGAGGCGTCAGGACAGGAGGATCGTTTATCGATTTGTCAAGCCCACTTTTCCATTTAAACAAGTTGCTAGCCCAAATATTTATGAAAGCGGTATCGACAAACACATATCTATATCTCCAATTCTTATGACTAGTGTAACACTCCCGAATAATTTTTTTCTTCCTATCTCTCAACTCTACGGTATACCAATCATGAGATTTAGTCAGCCTATAGCATGTCCTAAATAAAGGTACTGAGGGTTTTATTCCCATGGCCACCAATAACATCTCAAAAGTCATGACTTTTGATACAGCTGCTGGGTGTAACTGTGCAAACCCCAATTTGAAATAGTTCAACACACTCAAATAAAAAGCGGTGGCAAGAAGTCTAAAATTGGAGTGGGAAAGGTAATTGATGTAGAGGGCTACTTTTCCTTGCGGAGGGGAATGGGCTCGTTGGTTTGGCTCAGGTATGGTAGCATTATATTTCCTAAGGCATGGATACTCATCCATAAGTTTTGTTAGCATGTGGTCCTGGACATTGCTAGGGCTAAGAAAAACTGATGGAGTTTCCATCACAATAGAATCTGTCAATGGCACTGGCTCTCCCATGTCAAAACAACCACAACTACAGTATGCCTAATAAATAACAAGGTATATCAGCTATTACTATCTATAGATGTAAACAAAGGAAAGTAATGGTCAAGCAAATACGTACCTGTAAGTAACGACCAACCAAATACACCTGCAGCAAGACAAACAATTAGACTTAGGAAAGAGTTAATTATCTAAAGCTTGTGACATAGTTGCCTAAAGGGTCGGTCTAGGCCTGAAACAGCCGGTCAAGGAGGCTAGGCGATCAAGCGATAGCCGTTGTCTTTTGCAACAAGTTGGGCATTTAATTAAGTCTTGCAATTAAGTAATAGCAGTAAACAATTTTTGCCTGTCCACAACTAGACACCGCCGGTCCACAAGGGGACACCGCCGGTATGGTAGACCACACAAGGGTACCGCCGGTCCACAATAGGGGTACTGCCGGTCCACAATAGGGGTACCGCCGGTCAAATTGATGGTATTGGTGGACAAAGGCCCTAGCCGCGGTCAATTGCAACCCCGATCATATCAATTTCACGCAATTACTTTGTCCCGATCATAGCAATACCACCGTATGGGGCAGCCCCACCGGTATGGGGACCGCGACATGGGGACCGCCGGCATGGTGCCAACACCGCCGGTATGGTAGACCGCCGGTGAGGTGGACCGCCGGCATGGTGTCAACACCGCCGGTGTGGTGACCGCCGGTAGGTTTGACCGACGGTAGGTGTAAACCGCCGTGGGTGCCATATGACAAATTAGTTAATTGGTCACGTAACGCAGGCGTAAAAAAAAAAAAAAAAAAAAAAAAAAAAAAAAAAAGAAGACTTACGACAGATAGTTACGATTTGCAAATCGTTGTTGTGGCAAATCCTAACTCGGGGGCATGATGAGGTTAGTAGGATTACCTATGTATATATAGGTAATCCCTAAAACCTAAATATACTAATGGGCCTTCTTTACTTAAAGTCCGCTACTACAACCAAACCCAGACAGACAGCTGTCAGCGGCTGTCATCTGTCAAGGTCAAATTGTCCTGTCAAGGTCAAATTGTCCTGTCAAGGTCAAATTATCCTGTCAAGGTCAAATTGACCTGTCAAGGTCAAATTGTCCTGTCAAGGTCAAATTATCCTGTCAAGGTCAAAATATCCTGTCAAGGTCAAATTATCCTGTCAAGGTCAAATTGTCCTGTCAAGGTCAACCTATGTCAGCGCCTGTCAAGGTCAACCTATGTCACCGCCTGTCCAAGTTGTCAGCGTCTGTGACTGCTTTAGTAAGGCGTTACATATACGGGTGATTAATGATTAAGACTGTTCAAGTATCCATGATCATCATTAATGGACAACGTTCCATATACTTGACACTGGCCATATAAATACATGGTCATAATCATTATCGCCCCCACTTCATCATTGATCTCAATACACACACACAAAACCTTAAACACAGAGTTCATATACTCTCACTCTCATCCTCAACCTTGATCACCCTAGGTTCGTCAAGAACTTGTTGGGTTTGCACTGTGATCATCACAGGAGATCCAAGGTTGATATCACCTCACATTCCTGTTTGACAATCGTTGCTCGAACACTCTCCAATTTACCCAACTTTTACAAATATTTTATTTTAAATATTAACAAAAAGAAACCAAAAAGTTAAACAATTAGAAACCAAAAGTAAGAGAAAATTCATCAAGCCCACCAACTTGTCAACCATCCTTGCCAAGTTAAAATTGAAAGGGACATAGTGTACTTGCTAAGTTCCACTACCACTTGACCAACTCTCTACGTTGAAGCATGTATGTCGCATGGTCTGATCTCAAAATAACATACAATATTGACATTTCATAAGTTGATAATATATAACTTTGTAAGATGTTTAATCTGAGATGAATGAAAAAAAAAATACTTATCATTTTGGGTAAATTATTAGCGTAAAAATATTTATAATAGCTTTAATTGATACATATTTAAATCTTTAATCTTTTTATATATAATAAAAGAGTGTCTTTAAATGGCACATTACGAAATAAAATCCCTTAGATGTGTTAACTTATTTGGTTTCAACATTAGATGAAATTGATGATATCAACAAATACTATTTTCATTTTATATTCTCTTATACAATTAATTGCATTATCTCTTTTATTTCATCTTCACCTAAATAAATAACATATTTCTCGTATCCTATTTTGTCAATCCTTATTTACTCGTATAATCTCTTAATTAACTTATATCATTAACCTTATAGTTATTCTAAACTCTTCTAATACAAAATATTAAAACTTGTGAATAAACGTAACGATATATTTGTTGTCATAACTATATATATATATATATATATATATATATATATATATATATATATACACGTGTAACATATCTTCTTATAATAACTTAAAAAAATATGTACATAAACATAAAATTTACGAATATTTATCCGTGTTATCGCGATAATCTAGTAAGTAAAAAAAACAAAAAACAAAATTTGATTGATAAAATTAGAGGTGAGCAGAATATTTGTAAAAATGAATCAAATTCGAAATAACTAAACTGAAAAAACCAAACCAAAACAAAAATCAATTTTTGATTTATGAAAAACCAAAATATTTGTTTCGGTTTTACTCAAAAAATCGAACCAAGGCATTTATAACATATTATTAAATAAACTTTATATATGTACTTAATATCATTGTATTTTTCTTTTTGGTGTCAAAATCATTATAAAGAGTATGACCCATTTTTCTAGCTTAACTTATTTTAAATTGTAAGAATTATGTGTTTATAAAAAAAATTCAAAAATCGTGTTGCTTCAAGTCGAAATGGTTAAAACCGATTAAAAGTCGAACTTGACAAAAAAAAAAACCGAACTTGATCAAAAAGCTGAATTTTTGGTTTGTTTTTCATTTTATAAAAAAAACAAGCCGAAACAAACATACTCACCCCTATATAAAATGTTAATATTGTCATCCATTGATGTCAAAATAGAGTAAGAATGTTGACCATAATTAAACTTACCGTTTTTAAGTATGCAATTAGTATTTGACTTAATTAAGATTAAGAATTTACCTTAGGAACTTAGGGAGTTGCATTTTCACATAACCTTTTGACCATATATAAATTATTTGTTAATTTTAGAGATTATTAGATATAGGAGAATACCAATAGGTGATTTGTTCAATCTTTTTTAAATGAGTTGGCTATTACAAAAATTGAAATAACAATAAATGGTAAATTGACTAAATTCATAAAACACCATTATATTTTTATGTGTGACTATTTATATATTTTAAAAATAACTCAAAACAAATGTTGGTTTTCATCTAAACACAAGATTACAATTTCAATAAATAATAAAATTTAATAAATATTATGTTTTTAATAAAACACTAAAAACTATAAGTAGATAGTCAAAAGATGCAATTAATACATTAAGTCGTCCATTCAAAATAAAACGGGTATATGTTTCGGATCCCCAGTAAACTAACTAGTTTAAATCCACCACACTCTTCACCTCGTATTTTTCAAAAATCACACACACTTCACCCAAACACACACTACGTTCACCATTTTCATCCCAACAAAACAAAACATAAACCTGCAAAAAAAACAATCTCTAATCAATTTTCAATTCCCAATGCATGATAGTTTTTGAATCATTTGCATTCTTGTTGTTTTGAGTTTAAAAAGTTTGTTAAAAGGTATGGGAAGAGAGTGGTTATTCAAGTCTAGTCGTGGCAGAGATGGCGGTGGTGGGAAATCTCCATCCACCGCCAGCACTACCACGGCCAAACGAGGGAATGGAAAAACAAGAAAAGAGAAGAATAATTCTTCTTCTTCTTCTGGTTGTATGAGTGCAATCTTTAATTTGTTTGATATTCAACATCATCATCAGTTTCGGTTTAATCATCCGTCTTTTATATTGGAATCGACCATTGTTAAACATCAACAATCTAACTTTGTTCTTCAAGGTATACATTCTTAATTACTTGCTTATTTCAAAATGTTTTAAGAGATTATTTCTTTTATTTTTTTCTTTTTTTTATGTGCACTGCGTGTTGCTAACATCACATATCATTTGTCGCTTTTGTTTGTTTGTTTGTTTTTGTATTTTTTTAGTGCAATTTGAAACGAATAATTGATTTTACAGGCGTAGAGGCACCAAGGAATAGCTTGGAATCACTGGAATCCGGCACGATTGATCGTCCATCGACATCAAAAGTTAAACAACAAACAAACTTAAACATACCAGTAAGTTATTTTTTTTGTTTATTTTCAAGTAATTTCAAAAGAAAAAAAAGTTATTTAATATTGATAGTAAATTATTTTTAATCCTAATTAAAACTTTGAATGTAGATGGGTGGAATTCAAATCAAAACACAACGAACAAGATTTACAGAAGATATATCATCAGAATGTAGTAGTTCTCCTAGTACTAAAACACCTAGTTTAGTTGCTAGATTAATGGGTCTTGATCTTCTCCCGGAAAATTCTTCTCCAAGACCATCATCTTCTTCTACTCCGGCAACTTCGCATCATCGGAGTCGTTCGTTACCGTCTACTCCAAGGGCATCGACCGGAAGTAGACGGTCTGTGGAAAACAAGGACTACCACCACCGGCTTTCGCTTCAAATTGATAAAGAAAATTGTACTAGTTGTCGGGGTCATGAACACGAGTCGTTGCAAATGAAAATGGCTCGGCGAAGATCCGAACTCTTGGTAACTCGGGGAGACGAAGATGGTGGTAGTCAATACGCGAAGGAGATTGCGAATCAAGTGAGGGAAAGAATAAGTCGACGACTTGGTACTGATATTACAAATACCATTTCGTCAACGGGTAGAAATAAAGAGCAAAGACGAGATTCAAATCTCGTCTTACTAAAACCAAAACCAAAAAAACCGCCTACATCATCACTAGCGCCTGTACCAACACACGTGTCAGTTCAGGCGCCAGTGTCGTCAACAAAAGCAAAACAAGAGGACTCTACACATTTTCGGAGCTCGCAAAAGCTAAGATTGTTGGACATCAAGAGCAATCTCAACAAAACAACATCAAACTCAAAGTCATCAAAATCAAAGCCAATGAAAGATGAAAAAATCAAAAGAATTTCTAGTGAAAGATATGATTTGAGACTCAAGAAGTCAACCTCATTACCAAATCATGGTGTTAAAAAAGTCAACAACACAACAAAGTTTCTTTCATTTAAGAAAGAAATGACATCATCATCATCATCATCATCCTCAACAACAAGATTACCTCAAAAACAGGTACATTTATTTCTGATATCATATAATTTGTTTTTATCTCTATATTCTTAGTTATTGCTTATGACAACTTTTCTTCTGAATTTTTACTATTCAATCTAAATATTTACTAAAGTTAATATTGTATTATTTTTATATCAAAAAATCTAAGTGTATATTTGTTAATCTTTTATTTTATTATCATTGCACAAGGTTTCATGGCAAACATATGAGTACTAAATATATGAACACCTAGGTAATAATAAATAAACATTAACCTAAAATTTAAAAGTATTAAAATATTATGTGTGTTCATGGTTAATAAAAGGTAGATCCTTTGCTATCAAAAACTTTATGATTTTCACCTACATTATATTATATAATATATATATATATACATAGGACCTAAGATTTAAAAAGCATAAGTTTCTTGTTTTTATGTCTTTTAGGACAAAAACACTTTATTTTTTTGTGACAAAATATTATTCCCTTGGTCTAAACTAATTGTTTATATCAATTTTTTTTATTTTTTTTAGAAAGTATTATTATCTTATTTAATCAAATTTAAACTTATCTTGAAATAGCTATGCTATGATTTTAAGTTTAATTTACTTTTGTTTGGGGAATATTTTTATTTTGCAGGTGTCCTTGGTAAAGTTACCTAGTAGTTTGAACTCACCGTACAAAGCAAATGACATCAACGTTACAACCACCACCTATTCCGTCGCTAAAGGTGGTCCGTTCCCCGATAACGATCACTTTGATTACATTTCAAGAATCCTTAACCATTGTGGTATATACACGACTACTCTTATCTCATGTGGTCAATGGTATTCTCCTAATCACCCTATCCACCCTTCAATCTTTAACCAATTGGAAAAAGTTTACAATAACGCCACCACCGACGCTATGGCCAGACGGAGAATGATATTCGAATTAGTTAACGAGTTTCTTTTGGAAATTGTGAAGCCTTATATGAATCAAAAACCATGGGTTTGTACAAGACAAATCAACATGGAGAATGGTACTCACTTTTTTTTTAAGAAATATATAATTGTTTTTTTACCTATTACAATAATGTGTCAGAAATAATTTGAGTCAGTAGAGGTGTAAAAACAGTCAGTATAACGTGCTTTATTGTGCTGATGAAAACAATATATCATTTTGACACAATTTCCAAAAGAAAAGGTCTAGAAGAAATTACTGACTCAAAACTTTCAGTCAGTATTGTGTGCTTGAAATTTTTCACTACAAAAACAAATTTCCTTGTTCCCATCACAAAATATTTAGTCACTAAATATCATGAATTTTTGTTTCAGTTATTCCTCCGGATTCATTTACAATGTGTGGGTCGGAGTTGATAAAAAAGCTATGCAACAAAATCAAGAGTTTCCCAACAGCCGAATGTGAGGCATTGGAGGATATCGACAAGTTGATCGAGACGGATATGAGGCAAAGCATATTGTGGTCGACGGATTTTGCAACGGAGGAGGTAGTAAAGGAGATAGAAAATGAGATTGTGGAAACGTTGATACATGAATTAGCAACGAGCAATTAGTGACAGAAAATGAGATCACATGCATGTGTTGTTCACGTGATCAGATGCTATTCGTTTTGGCACAAAAAAGAAGGCACATTTGGAAAGTCAGCTTTATGTGGTCAAGTGAACAACATTGTTTTTTTACAACCTCATGATTTTCATAATTATTGTCTTGTTTTTTTTTCACTTTTTTTTTATATGTATATATAAATAAATATATATATAGTTCCAAGTGTTAGTTATATAATATATAATGAAGTTATTTTCTTTTCTTTTTTTTACTAAAAGTTGCAAAATGGTTATGCAATATTCATTTGTTATTTAAAAGGTTAAACATGAGAAGAAGTTATAAAATAATTGTGTTATGAAATTTTTTTGATTAAAACATTACATAAGATCAAGACAACAAGCTAGTGGTAATCTTTACAAGGCGGTGATATTATAGCGGTTCAATATAAGTAATTTATCAAAAAGTAAAAGTAAAAATTAAAGATCTTATAAACGTTTTGTTTTTAATCCTCATATTATTACATTCTAAAACCAAAATATTAATGTGAAGTAATTTTGGAATATAGGGAAAAATAAAACTATTTTCATACTTAATATGTATTTTCGCTATCATGTACTAACTTTTAATCAAGCGGTCGTGAGTTCAAATATTAACCTACAACAAAAATACAAAAATATAAGGTATGTGAATTTGAATGGAAAATATTTGAAGTAATTTTGTTGTATAAATATGCTATATATATTAACAAGGCAGGGCAATTTGGTTTCATATTTATAGAATATAGAGGTGAATGATGTGTTTTCCATTAACTTACACTTTGAATTATTCAACAAAAATAGAAACCTAGTAATAGCTATGAATGAAAGTGAATGTCTAATACCATTACAAATAACTTCCATTATTATTGTTTTCAAATTTAAAATGTAAGGCTCAATGACAACTTTTTTTCTAGTCCCACATATATCACTGTAAAAAGTATAAGAAGTTTGTATATTTCTTCATCATTCATTCAAATGTTGAAAAGTTGAAAACCAGTAACCACCGTACATATTTCAATATACGAACCTATTTCCCCCCACTAGGAGGGTATGATGCCGGGTAAATTCACCTCGACCCATGATCCTCCGCAAATGCTTAGGACGTAATCGAACCCACGCACTTTTGGCACGTTCGTGGGCCCAGGACGTCATCGTAGGCGGGTACCTACTCAAGCTATGTTTGATCGGTAAAATATCTCCAACAAGGTTGCTGCTGATGGGAATCGAACTTGGTACCTCTCACCTTTTGATGAGAGTTTTATCCCATTTTAAATTATATGTATAATGTAGAAAGAATGAAAAGAATATATAGTCTAAAACAAATAAAAAACCTAATTAATTTTGTTGACCATGTTTGACCGAGTTGGGCAAGTCAAACCTATTGGTGACCGAATTTTCACCGAGTTGGACTGATCCGAGGAATAGGAACGATCCACTGAAAATGCTTCTGGTTATGCTTAAATTGGGCGAGTTTTTTCAACACCGATTCACTTAAAGTTGAAACTCTAACAAAAGAAAGGGAAAAAACGTCATCACATAAAAACATAGTACTGTCATTGAGAGTGATCGATCCTCCATATGCCACATTTTACTACTATTGTGTTTAATGTATGTATGCATGATGTGCTAACAATTAACAATTTTTCGAAGTTACCCGTTAAACATAAGGGTCTGCCACGTTTATCCTGAATGCAGATAGCGGTTTTTGAATGTAAAATATATTTATCGATAAATATATAAAAAGGGCGCTCAGGTATCGATTTAGATTCGTTTATATCAATTTTGCTGAAAAAAGTTTACCAAAATTGCAAAGTATAACGAGTATTTTGTCATTTAAAGTAGTAAGGTGACAAAATTACACTTGGAAATTCTCGACCAAATCAACTAAATATATATTGTTAAAACATATTTAAGTCGAATTTATAGCATTTTTAATGGTTTTCAACTTTCAAAAGTTGCAAAAGTATTAGATTTACGAGTATTTTATCATTTCGGAACTTTCCCAATCCAATTTTAACCGTATCCAATTTACCTGTTAACCAATCCTTCCATCTTTCTACTCGAGTTAAAAACATCGATATCACTTATCAATGATGGCATTACAGAAATTAATGTTACCTGATAATGGTCCAAAATACTAGTGTGACTATTACAGATAGACTGAAAGTTACATGATAATTGATACCAAACAAGAAACCAATCCAACCCTTCTTAAACTGAGATCCTGTTTCCGAAAACCGCCAATTTTTCAATTCAAAAACTCAAATCATCACTCATGAAAATGATGAATGGGGGGGCCTTTTGAGTGGGTCATCATAATTTGCTAAATGGCAAATATGGTTATGGTATTTTTATACCAAGTGTACTCGAAACAACTGATATTATACATTTATGTTATCGAAAGCTATTTCGTTTGTTACATCTCGTTTCATACATTTTTCAACAGTCAAAAGTTGTCTACAAATAGACCAAACATGTTATCAAAATCAACAATGTTTTTCCTTACCACAACAGTGTTGATATACACTGGTACCAAGTACAGATTCCATGTATGGTTACAAAACGTTATACAAATCACGAAAACGCCACCCTTCGTTGTACAACTAAAACTTGCTAATCTGATTTTTTTTTTAAGCAGATAAGGCTTGTACATGGTAGGGCTCTGATTCAATGTACGTAAAAGAAAAAGCAAAAAAAAAGACCGTCTTTATTAACATGTAGAAATGAACATAAGAAACATAGACTCGTTTATCAGCTGTTGTGTTTCAAGATTTTGTGGACTTCTTCACTTGTGGGCATAGCTGGAATTGCGCCTTTCTTAGTAACGGTTATGGCTCCACATGCGTTTGCGAAAAGTAGTGCTTCTCTTAGTCTTGTCTCGTCCTACATTATAATCAAGAATTTTGAATTTCAGAAATATGAATTCATGTTTCTTTTTCCTCTATTTCTAAGTTCCGTTTAGTTGACGAAATGAACATGTAACCCGCAATGAGTGAATAAAAAATGACGAAAATAAACGAAACTTATACAGATAGATACTAACGCTTTATAAAGATAAAATGTTTAGAATCATATTAGGTAGATGTAATTTCTAGTAGATATGCAGAATGGGTTGAGCCCAAGATCGATCCTAGGCCCAGACCGGCATAGACAGATCCCGAAAAGCCCAGTAGTGTTAGGCACGGTTAGACATAAAAGTTGCAATCAGTCTTAATATTTTTTTCATTCTCGTGTACTATGTAATCTCTTTCCCAGTTAAAATCATGTTTACATGAAATGTAAGTGCAAATTTATATATTTTATGCTTTATTAAACAAAATGCCGCAGTTTTAGTAAAACCAAATATTTTTGTAGGCCAAAATCGAGCCTCTTTTTCAACCTTAAGAATCGGGCTTTTTAGCCTTGCAAGAGAAAAAAGGAAACACATAGGCCCGTGAAATGAAAGTGGTGCAAATGAATGAAACTTTAGCAAACTTTATAAAGACCAAAGATAAGATGTCATTAATCCCGCCAAGAGTTGTTAATCTGGTTTACAAGTTGTGATTTGTGAAAAATGGATATGTGATTATGGGTCCTATTTGCTATTGTGAGGAAACCAAATATAATGCCCGTACAATAAAAGAACCAATAATGAATGAAAAAAAGAAGAGTGTGGGTAAATAAATAAAAACCTTATAAAGATTCGTATCCGAAGCTAAGATGCTCAAAATCCCACCAACAAATGCATCTCCAGCGCCTGTAGTATCAACAGGCTTTACTTTAACACCAGCAACTCTACCCTTAAATTTCTGCACAAAAATATGATCGACTATTGTTAGCAGTTTTGAAATTTTTATATACTGGGACCCACAAATATGAAACTTTAAACGATAAACGATTCTTGCCTGTGTATAATATCTACAGCCATCTGGCCCTTCACTAACGAGCAAAAGCTTAAGATTGGGATGAAAAAGCTTATTCAACACCACGTTATCGTCATAAGGATCATCACCTCCAGTCAAGAACGTAATTTCATCCTCACTTACCTGTGAATGCAGATGATTTCTATATCAGTTTGGTTACGGGAAAAAAGATAATAAACATCCAATACACAGGTACGGAAAATTACCAAAGTCACACATTTTGACATATATATTTTTCAAAATGTCACTTTTTTAGTGTTCTAATACATGTCACCAAAATCAAATTTTTGCTGGAATAACTGTAAATGGTCAAAAAAACTACTGAATCTTGAAATTAACGGTTATTTTGGCAGAGTTAATTTTTTAGGAGAGATTTGAGTTTTTGCGAAATTTGACTTTTTTGAAAAACAAAAACCAAAAAGTCAGATTTCAACAAAAGGGTCAAATTTAGCCAAAAGCAAACCAGTAAATTTTATAGCATAAATTTCAATCGTTTGAAGGGCTTTTTCAAAAAATGTATGCGAAAAATCTAAATTGGCGAAATAAACCGACATTTCTAGAAAACCTGAAAATTGACAGTTCAGAAAATATGCGTCAGAAAGTAACATTTTAGTAAAACTTCCCTCATTTCTATGCCCTCAAAACTGATAGATTTACCTTAATAACATCTGCTTGATCCCATATACTCATAATGCCTTCTCGAGCTGCATCCTCTGATGGCCACAACGGTAATCTTAAATTCACATCGTAAGAGAGAATGCTACCAGATTTCTTTGCTATTGCCATTGCAGCTAAATGTGTTGATCTGCATGGCTCGTCTATTAAACTGATAGACCCATAGTGGAATATACTTGCCTGCGTTATATCATTATCGAATAAAAAATTGCATCAAAAATAAATCATATTTACATCTAAAAAGAAAAGCTAAAGATGAATGTGAACCTGCTTGATAAGATTCACATCAAGTTCTGCTTCATGAAGAAGCATGTCGGCACTAGGATTACGAAAAAACATAAATTCCCGCTCTCCATCAGATCTGAGAGTAACGAAGGCCAGTGCTGTTCTTGCTTTTTGGTCAAATCGCATGCCCGAGTTGTCGACTTTGTTTTTCTTCAAGATGTCAGCTAACATGTGGCCAAATTCATCGTCACCCACCTAAGAAAAAACCATAAATGTAAAAACTGGAAACTTTTTGTACGGGTCAAAATAGCTCGGTGGATCCGGAACATTTTTTGCAACAAAATTTGAACCTTTTTTGTAACTACAGCTCGTATTATTACAAAATCATAAATTCTCAATAAGAATCCCATGTTTTAAAGAATTTTTCATAAAAGATCCAATTTTAAGTTTTTAACTATTTCTTTTTATTGTACACCGACCCATTAGAAATAAACATACCTCAAAACGACCATTTACGCATAAAAGGATCGAAAAGGTAGCATATACAAATATAACAGAGAAACATTTTTTTTACCTTGCCTATAAAGGCAGATGAACCCCCCAATCTCGAAATACCAACAGCAACATTAGCAGGAGCACCGCCAGGAGCTTTTTGAAAGGCTGGTGCTTCTGCAAGTGAGACTCCAGAAACTGAAGGTACGAAATCGATTAACATTTCGCCAAAACATACAACAAGTGAACCGTTCGTCTCTGAGCTTCCATTTGAATACAGGGACAAGTCTTTCAAACCATCTGAATGCAAGAAAACTGATTACTAAAACATTTGCAACGTAATTCAGTGATATGATATTTGCTTAAAAGGAAGAATCTTGGAGCAAAATTAAGCATTAGGGGTGGCCTTTTCGACACATTTTTTATGGGTTGATTCGAGTCATGTTTTACCTCAACTGTCGGAAACGGTTCAAATGGTTTTCAAAAGTCTCCCAAAGGGTATTAGATTGTTTTAGATACAAATATTGAAATCATATTTGACACGGTAAATGCTTATAAAAAAAATTTAAACATATGGACAAAAATTGTTGCGGGTGAAACCAATCCGAACACAAAATGACTCATTTTGACTCGTACCCAACCCGCCCATTTTGCCACAATTAGCTTGGATCAATAATTACACTAAATTGTACTGTAATTCTAAACAAGATACTTCAACACATGGAATTTACATGAAAACGAAAAGATATCGCAATCGTTATAAGAACAAGATTACACAAATTGTATGATGTACTGAAAATAGCATACCAACTAAATCGAAAAAATCGTTAACAAATCATTTATAGCGAAACCACCCACTTTTCAAGTTTTCACATGATACCATCTACTTGTATCTCTTTGTCTAACCATAAACCAACAACACATTTCCGCCATTAAAGCAGACATTTCAGTTTTCACTACCAAATTAGATCATATACTCATGCATGCAATCAAATTGAAGCAAATCAAGAACAGATCAAATTAAAAACCAATAATTTATCAAGATTTTAAATACCCATTTATCAAAACAAAAAACCCATAAATAAAATCATACAAATAACATAAATTCAAATTAAAAATCATTAATTTATCAAGATTTTAAATACCCATTTCTCATAACAAGAAACCCATCAATAATATCATCCAAAAAACATAAATTCAAATTAAAAATCATCAATTTATCAAGATTTTAAATACCCATTTATCAGAACAAAAAACCCATCAATAATAACATACAAAAAAGCAAAAATTTATCAAAATTTAAAATACCCTGATTAAAAATACAGAATAAAAAGCAAGAATTAATCAAGATTTATAATACCCATTTAATTAAATAAAAAACCCAGAAAAAAGGTGTAAAGAAAGAACCTGAAATGGGGAAGTCCGCCATGTGGGTATGAATTAGGTGAAAATGAAAACTAGAATAATAGAAAAAAAACTGCAATTTTTTTAAAGAATCTTGATTTAAAATCTAAGATTTGAGAAATGTGTGAAGAATCTTTATTGAGTTTGAATATGATTTAATTTTCTCTAGATTTCAGTTGTCATGTAATAGGGAGAGTACGATCACATAGTAAAAAAAGGTGGGTATATATGACGTTGTTTTGGGGGTTTTATATTCATTTTAAATTAGGTTTTTTTTTTTTTTTCTTTTTCTTTTTCTTTTTATCGATCTTATATTCTTAAATAATTTTATATTATTGTCATTAGAAAAGTTATAAAACGGCATGAGAATGGAAGTAATTAAGAAATATGTCAACTGAAAATCAGATTGTATAATTTTGCATTTGGTGTTTAGTTTGATATCGATATAAAATTGATTTTGTTTAAATTTAAAGTGGTGAAACTAACTAAAACGAACCAAAAAACATTTATTGTTGGGATGGATCAAGTAGAAACCGCTCTTTAATAAACTTTTCAGTTTGTAGCATTATAAACGACGGACTTTGAAGATGACTAGCAGATACCAAGTTGCATATTTCTGACTTTAACAAATAAAAACGAAATACGTTTATTATAATAGGGTTTTTCAAAGTTCGTTGTTTATAGTGCTAAAAATTGGAAAGCTCGTTGATTATTTTTAACCTAAACCCTATGAATTTTTGCTCTACTTTTTTCCATCTTTTTTTTCTTTCTTTTTTTAGTTAACCTATATATCTGACTCGTTTTGCGAGCCGGCAAATCCCATTACGACCACCTGCTTTGTAGGTAGTCTAAAGTCATTGCAGGTGAACCTCCATAACCACAAGTGGGTTTATTTTTTTGCTCCGAAGATGACTTAGGACCTCCATGTATTTTCATCTTTATAGACCAAACTTTTACCACTATTTTCCACCTTACTCGAGTGTCATTGATGAAAATTATACCAATGAACGAAATACTATAATCTAAAAGGATGTCGTAATGGCAATGACAGTAATATAATAAAAATATATTTAAGATCAAAGTTCAAAAATAATATAACAAGGCATATCCTTTTAGATTATAGTATTTCGTTCATATATCCTTTGCATCAAGTTATATAACACAAAAAAAAAAAGATATTTAAGGTTAAAGTTTAAAAAGAAGACTTCAAAATGTAAAACTTTGACAATTGAAGTGGGTCGGAGGGAATAAACCTAAATCAAGTTGTTCATAGTTAGTTCACCATCAGGTAATAAACCCAAGGACAATTCTCATCGTCTTCCTTTATGTGAAGCATATGATTTCATTCGATGAGAAAGCAAGTGTAATATATGTTAAATATAACGATATAAAACGAATAGTTAGATTAAAACAAAAACATGTAACACAAATATCCAAGTAAACACAAAGAAGAAAGGCAATAGAAAAGGTTAAATCGTAAGAGAACAAAAAATGCAATGGATTTTGCAAGAGAAGGCACCATGGAGAGAAACGACCTCAAAGATTGGTTTGAAACCATTGGAAAAACCAATGTTACTAATTGTATTATGTGATAAGGTGATTTCGCTCAATGATTGAAATAAGTTTCAAAAGTTGAATCTTGCATCTCATAACATTTTATGGAATGGGATTGACAATATGTAAAATCCATGTTTAGTATTTAACAAGACGACACAAGTAGGCCAGTCTCGAGAAATGGAAGCCCTCGTGCAAAAAATTGTAATTGAGCCTCTTATATACAACTTTCTTTTTATATAAACAACATTTTTTAATAAAACAAAAAACCGTGAATATAATATTTTGTATTTGTTATAATGTTTTGTTTTTGTTAATTAAGTTTGGATATGTATAAATGTGAAATGACAACAAGAAAATGGCTTCTTCCCGAACCTTGGGACATGTGCGGTAACACATCCCACACTTGTTTTAGGTCGGCTTGAACATTTGACTATGGAGGATTCAAAAGTGAGTTCCAAAATAATATCATATCAAAATAATGAGTAAAGATATGTGAAAAGCATACTTAATTATTCTATACAAATATTACATATGTGAATTGTTTGTAAGATAAAATAATTCAACAAAATTAATAACTAGTATGATGAAAAGGAATGGGATAGATTCTATAAACAACTTGTTGGGTGAAGTATGCCAGATGCAGACCCAACAGCGTTGGCGCAAAATGAGGACACATTAGCCGTTGGTTTATTCGCACGAATATAGCTAAGATTTACGTCTTCAAGTCTTATTCCACTACATGGATTTCCCTGACTACAATCCAGTTTTACCGCGACTTGGCTGGCTGTCGTTCCATGGATATCCTTGTACACAACGTCCTTGATTTTCACCCCAGACACTTGGTTCGGGCAGTTATTACCATTAGGACAATACTTTTGTTCAATTATAATGGGATTTTGGACATTAACCATGGTCAAATGCTGAAAAACAGCACCCGTTACAAATCCATGGCTAGCCCTTGCCCATGTCTTTACTCTTACACCATTTTGAGTTCCTCTAAATGTTGTCATCGTCACTGTTACGTTTTCTACACCAGGTTCATCCTCTACCCACCCTAAACTTCCAATGCTATATATAGCCAACAAAAATTACAATATTAATATGACGAAAAATGTATTAGTTTTATAAATGAAGACGGTTGATTTTTAATATACCTGACTCCATGACCCGGGCCACACGCAACCTTCTCTATCCAAAGGTTACTATTTCCCGGACCTATAGAGATACAATCATCCCCCGTTGCAATTTTAGCATTTGAGATGGTGACACCTATCGACGAGATTAAATGGATGCCATCCGTATTAGGACTAACACTAGATGCTGAAATGCTAACTCCTTGAAGTTTCACATTCACACATCCATCTATTAGAATGTGGAACATTTGGCTGTTTACCGACTTTAATCCACTTATCACAATGTTCTTCGAATTGTATATCCCTAGTGTCTGCACGAACATACACGATTAAAACTAATCATACAATATATCAATATATATACATGTATACGTGGTTTTTATATGATAAAATAGTATTACCGTAGCTCCTTTGGGGCAGGTTTCGCCTGAGGTGGTTTTGCATGACCAAAGAGAAGCACCTTTAGCATCTAGAGTACCACCCGCTATAGTGACCTGGTTAACTCTATGGAATCTAATCCAATCACCAGAGTTGGCAATAGAGTTGTAATTAGAAGGAGCGACGAGTGTACCATAAATCTTTACCGTGATGGAACTGCTCTGGCATCTCTCGCCTGCGAAAGTAATGGCACTTGCAATTAAAAAGTTGCCAGTAGGGACGTTAATTGTGGCGGACTTGGTAGAGTTACATGCATAAGACCAAGCGGTAAGAAAGGCTTTTGTGGCGTCTGTTTTGCCATCTCCTTTCGCTCCAAAACTCGTTACATTGTACGTGATCTTTGCCGTAGCAAGAGATGATGACACAGCCGCAAGCACGACAAAGAAAATAATTCTCATGTTTCTTATGTCGTTGGAGGTCTAGGACATGTAAAGAAAGACCATGCATATATATACATAGATATACATACTTATTATATTTGTATGTATATTTATTTGATTCGATTCTATATTGTGCTTGGTTCATGCTTTAAAATAAATGGCAAAATGATATGATAGTTTGAGCTGTGGGAAGATCGTGCATGGACCTTATCATAAAGTTTACTATTTGGTTATGATAGGGAATAATATATATTTTATTATATTTAAAAAAACCAATAAAAATAACATACTAATTAATGGTAGACATTTATACTACAGAAAGAACCTGAAATGGGAATGTCCCCCAAAGTGGCCGGATATTAATTAAGATGAAAAGTAGAGTCAACAACTCCTAATTCCCATAAAGAAACCATATAATCATGGACGAATTTAGAGGTATCCGTAGTTATCCGAAGTCCAAATAGTAGTTATCCGAAGTCCGAATAGTGATAAATTTTGTTTCATTTAGTGTAAAAAAAAAGAAAATTTTTAATTTTTTTAATTCGGTAAACATTTTATATAAGGACATTTGGAGTAGTGATAAAATTGAATTAACTTCCCCTTCTTATTTTTTGCTTTTTGCATTTTACTTGTTTGGGATATTGGTCCATTTTAATCTTGGTTCCGCCACTCTATACAATATAAATGAATATATGTTGATTTAAGAATAAAACAGATACCGAAATGGAATGGGGGATTTGAAAAGAAGAAGAAGAAATATGTGTAATTGTCCAATATAGTCAAGTTTGATGGAGTGTACTATTGACGACCGTACGAAGCCAATATATATATATATATGGGCAAACTTTTTCATTTCATATATGTATGTATATGTGAAATATCGGGTTTTACATATTCTTATCATAATACTAGATAATTTTTGCTTATATGTATATACAGGGCATTCAAAATCTTGGACCCAACCCAGCAAATCTACCTTTCAAATTACTTGGTTACCTTTTAGTGAAAATAAATACTCTTATAAAAATGGAAATAAATAGTAAAGCATGTACTTTGTATTTACTTAAGAGTGGGGTAAAGGAATACCGACATTGTGTACTTGTTATATTTAGTTTGGTTTTCAAACTACCGACAATACATACTGTGTTTTAGCTTAGCTATATCTCATTCATGGTATATTCATCATCTTGATGTGAAAAATGTTTTTTTCTCGGTTATCTTGATGAGATAATGTATTTGCATCAGCCATCGGGTTTTGTCGACCTTACACGTCCTGATTAAGTATGAGTTTTACAACGGTCTTTATATGGCCTCGAACATGCTCCGAGGGTATGTATTCAGCGGTGTGCCTCGTATGCTACACGACTGGATTTTTATACTTAGCAAAACCAGTTTTTCATTATTTATTATTCGCACGTGTACCAACAATGTGTACTTGTTATATGTTGATGATATTATACTTACTACATCATCTACATCTTTTCTTTAGCGTATTATTGATGTGTAAAATCTAGTTTTAATTTAAACCTACTTTTCCACGCAATTACACACTTCTAGGCAGTGGACCTATCCATATATAATATAGTTTTAAGCAAGTATAGGTTCGTTCGTAGGGACTAATTTGTTTTAAATTCCGAATTAATAATACTTGAGTATTTGTGGGGGGTTTTATCGTAACAAAAGTTTGCAAGTAATTAGTAAAAAGAGTTGATTGATTAAAATCGAACGAAAGATTAATGGATTAAATCAAATAATGAGAAAATATACTTGTTTGACACTTCACCTATTTTCCGTTTAATATTACGAAATCGATTGTTTTCAAAACTTCTAAGATATAATAAAAGTCCTCCCGAATCTTTTACTAACTTTAATTATCTTTAATTACCCCGTTCCTCCTGAATACAGTAATAACTATTAATAATCAAGCAATAAGCAACAAGTCCGTTTTTAGTGATTTAATCTTATAGAATTTCCTTCCGAATAACTCCTCTAATTATCAAGTCCTTCCGAATCTTAACAACTAGACTTACTCACTTAAATTTAATTACTTAAGTTGTGATTACTAAGTCCTCCCGAATCTTAATAATTTCAAATCAGTTATAGACCGACCGATTACTTCATATAACTTGTTAAATCTATCTAGATTCCTCCCGAATACCTAGAATGTTGATTAAACAAATTATATATAAACAACTCTGATAATATACTAAAATTTAAGCAATTAAGGTTCAACGATTAAACACAAAAACATAAACAATCGAAAACGTTAAATAAACTTCAAATAGGATCTGTGGTTCAAACAAGCATAATGGAAATTTAGCTACTCATGTTCAAGTCTAAAACAGCAAATAAAGTTTAAAAAATCATACTGGAAAATAGTCTAAAAACGAAAAGAGACAAACGAAGAAATCGCCGAAACGTGTAGTAATCACCGTTAGCCGAAAACGAAACTCCTAGCTTGAAATCTTGCTTCTAAACGTAATTAACCAGCTCCAGGACTTTTAGAATGATAATTGTATGATTTCTGGACGAATTAGCTCGGTATTTATAAGCAAAATCAAAGCGGAAAACGTATTTGAATACAACTCGAAAAACTGCTGAAAACAGTTACTGCGCCGTTGTTACACCTAGGACGTCGCTGTTATTTCTCTTTTCAATTACCGCGTCGTTGTTACACCTTGTGCGACGTTCTGCTTGTAAAAAGTCACAGCGGCGTTCTAATGCTATGTGCGCCGTCCTGAGCAGTTTTTCACCATTTCTCCACGTTTAAACTCGTTTCTTCCACCGTTTCCACTTCCCGATCATGCAAACCTGTAAAATGGACAAAAACACTTTTCCACACAATTAAATGCAAAAATCCTATTTTATCCATCGTGTTTACTATGAAATGTGACCAAATATCGCATATAAATAGTTATATAAATATGCGATATCAATTATCTATGAGATAAACAGTGAGTTTGTTATGAGCTTATGACTAATTTGGGGTCCTTGATTTACTTTTTAGGTATATCTTTTACACACACTTCTCATGGTATGTTTCTTTCTCAACAACGATATGTTATTAATATCCTTGAGCGAGCGAACATGCTCAATTACAATCCATGTAAGACTCAAGTTGACACTAATCGAAACTAGGGCCCGATCTTTCTGTTTCTAATCCCACGCTTTATGAGTCGTCCTGTAGGGGCATTACAATATCTTACGTTCACTAGACTAGACTTATTATATGTTGTTCAGCATTGTTTATTTATGCATGACCCTCGAGATCCTTATTATAGGCTCTCAAACCTATTCTTCGTTATGCTTGTTGTACAATGGCACATGGTTTACAACTCTACACGTTGACTGCCACCTAAGTTACTACTTATTCAGATGCATATTGGGGGCGTTGTCCTTATTCTCGTCGATCCAACTCCTGTTATTATGTTTTTTCTTAAGGGAAATCTTTTTTCATGGTCCTCCAAATGGAATCCTACAATCCACACGTTCTAGTGATGAGTCAGAATATCTAACTTTCTATCTTCGACGACTATTGTTTTCTATGATAACATTGGTGTTGTTTATATGTCGTCGAACACGCTTCAACATCAACAGACCAAACACATTGATATAGATATTCATTTTGTTCGTAACAAGATTCTTGCATGTCAGGTCAGAGTTCTCGTGTTCTTTTACGTTACCAGTATGAAATCTTTATCAAAGGTCTTCCATTGCCTTTGTTTGCTAATTTTCTCACTAACTTGAGCTTGGAGACTTTTCCTCCAGTTAGATATGCGGGATCACATATTCTATTTGCCGTTTTTCATATAGAGCTTAGCTCAACTCTTACATAATTATATATTTATCTGGTGGTTATTTATTGAGAAAAGATTGTAAACTCTATTTTCAGTTATCTATAGCATAGTATAATTTATGATCAAAATATATTTGCCATTAAATTATGAATCAAAAATAAAAGAATCATTAACTTTTGTTTCTCTTTAAAATCAATAAGAATGATGATAAATGTATACCTAACTATTTAAAATACCACAAATCAGTTTAATTTAAAGTTTAAAAAAAAAATGAAAGTTAACTTTTACATATAATATTAATAGATAAAAAATTATTACATTAAAGATAATTTATAAAGTTTATTACATACAACGATTTCCGTATAGCTTTTCATATATTTATAAATAAGCTTTTGTAATTTATTTGAAAGGATAATATTTGTTAATATCTAAATGATTCCAAGCAAATGTAAAATGGTCTATCTGTCCAAAATGGGTTGACCATAAAAGTGTTGATTATCCTATCGAATAATGAAATTATAAGTATGTATGAAACGAGTCATGTGCTATATAACAAGGGAAGGAAGGGGTAACATGGGTCGATTGCTTAATGAATTTTTTAAATTTTCTCCTTTCTTTATCCTCATGTTTACGCTTTATGAAACTTTCTGTTTGCTTTTCATATAAGTTGGCTTCAATAATTCTTAGAATTTGTTTGCATTTCGGTAAATTAAAATTTGAACAAAATCTGAAAAGATGAATTGTGGTCAAATACGAACAAGAATACTTTAACTGATCCTGAATGTGATTCTATTCGGCAAATAAGTCTCATGAAGACTAGCATAGATAACAAAAGCAACTAGAGTTATACTCGTGCGTTGCTTGGGTAAACGAACGCACCATCTTACTATCCACATTTAGAAGTTATATGTTTTGGCCTGCGTAACACACATACTAAAACCATTTAATCATCTCGGACCATTAGTATAGTATAATATATTATAAATAACATAATATATTCGTACGTTTGTATATTTCCGAGATTGTATCGAAACACGGAGTTCCTGTATCGATTATTTCCGATCGTGATGCTCGTTTCACCTCACGATTTTGGAAGTCATTCCAGACTGCTATGGGTACAAGATTAGATATGAGTACCGCCTATCATCCTCAGACCGATGGTCAGAGCGAGAGAACTATTCAGACCTTAGAAGATATGCTACGAGCTTGCGCGATTGATTTTGGTGGTAGTTGGGATGTTCATTTGCCGTTGATTGAGTTCTCGTACAACAACAGCTATCACACGAGTATCAAGTGTGCACCTTTTGAAGCATTGTATGGCCGCAAGTGTCGATCGCCTGTATGTTGGGCAGAAATTGGAGATAGTCAGATTTCTGGTCCGGAGATTATACAAGAGACCACTGACAAGATCTTCAAGATCAAGGAGCGATTGATTACTGCAAGAGATCGACAGAAAAAGTATGCTGATAAGCGCAGGAAGCCTCTTGAGTTCGGCGTTGGAGATATGGTATTATTGAAGGTATCTCCATGGAAAGGGGTTGTCCGATTCGTGAAGCGCAGCAAGCTGAGTCCGAGATACACGGGTCCGTTCAAGATCTTAGCCCGTGTCGGCCCAGCTGCGTATCGACTAGATTTGCCGGCAGAACTGAGCAGCGTACACAATGTATTTCATGTATCTCAGTTGAAGAAATGTCTGGCTGACGAAACGTTATTAGTTCCGCTTGAGAAACTCCAGATTGATGATAAGCTTCATTTCATTGAGGAACCAATCGAGATCGTTGCTAGTGATGTTAAGCGTCTGCGACGAAGTAAGATTCCGATTGTCAAGGTTCGTTGGAATTCCCGTTTTGGAGCTGAGTTCACGTGGGAAAGCGAAGATGAAATTCTGCGGAAGTATCCTCACCTTTCCCCCGGAAGTGGTACCAAGTGATAATTTCGAGGACGAAATTTCTTTTTACTTGGGGAGACTGTGACATTCGCGAATTTCTAGGTATAATTCTATCGTCACGTATTCGTTTTATTTATTTATGTTATTGTTTTGACCCTATCGTATTTCTATTATGTTTTGTCGTATTCGTATTTTATGAGTATTGTATTCGTATTTCTCGTATTCATTGAGTATCGTATTTGTATTTTATGTGATTCGAATCGTTATGTCGGGAACGTGTAGTCTAAAGTGCCTTTAGTATAAGTCTAGTATGCTCTTATGATAAGTTTAGGGGAATTATGCCTTAATTATACGATTAAGATTAACGTTTAAAAAGTATTTCATTTTTAGTCCTTTCGGAAATTTTATTACAAAACTAGTCCTATGGGAGAAATTCTATTACAATTTTAGTCCTTTTCAGATTTTATTACAAAAATCGTCCCTACCAACCCTTTTGTCTTTATCCATACCAGATTTTGTCTCATTCACCCACTTCACCTACCCTTCTTTTCATTTCATCCCTATCACTTCTCTCTCTAGAATTAACACCTACAAACCCTCCTCCTTCTCTCTACATTTTCCGGTGATCCGACCGTTGAAATCCAAATCCGAGACCAGATTATTGATCACCGTTATCATCTTCATCTATCCTCCAATTTTCGTTACGATCGGGTAAGTATTTCTCGGTTTTAGTTTTAAACTTTGTTATTTTGATTCAAACCCGAAAATACCACTTTTCACCGTCAAAACTCGAATTTTATTTAAGATTATTGTTCCTAATCATATTCTGGACATAGGGTTCCAATATGGGATCATTTAGATGCCTAAAACACTCAGAAATCGAATCCCAAATGCTATTTTTCGTAAAAACCCAGTTACGTCACGTAACTGTGTTACGTGCACGTAACTGATCAAGTAACTGACCCAAATCACGTAACTGAGGCCCAAATCACGTAACTGAGGCCCAAATCACGTAACTGAGGCCCAGATCACGTAACTATGGTGTTTTTTACGTAATTAGTCCCTGAATTCCAGAATTGTTCACGAAATTAGTCCTAAACACGTATTTGCCTTGTTACGCACGTAAGTAAGGTCTTGATCACGTAATTATCCTTCTTGATCACGTAATTATCCTTCTTGGTCACGTAATTGGCTTATGATTCACGTAACTCTTGCTTATTTTACATATCTAGTCCCTAAGTTCCGTAATTGTTCACGAAAGTAGTCCTAATCACGTAATTGCTTGTTAAACACGTAATTCTTGTCCCGTAACTTGCTAGAACACGTAATTAGTCACTTACGTGACTTGTAGTGCACGTAAGAGGCTTGTTTGTCACGTAACTCATTGCTAGACTTTCCGAAACGTTTGTAAACCCGTATAAAACGTTAATCGTTAAGGCATAATCCACTAGACTTAGAGATACTTAGACATGTTTATTTACGTGATGTTTAGGGCACTTAGACGTGGAAGCTTGACGGTATTATAGTATTTCCCGACATATCGTGATTTGGATTGCTTTGCTATTCTGTGAGTTATTCGTTGCCCCTTTTTACCGCTTTTTTACATTTTGGGCATGATTAGCGTTGTATAAATGTATTTTTATGGTATATTATGTATTATGAGTATGTATTATGGTATGTATTTTGGATATGGATGCCTTTAGGTTAACATTACCCAACTTGTTCCGCCTTTGTGGTAGAACGAGGCCCCGTATACACACCTGTTAGCTTTTAGCCGCCGGATCGTATATATAGCGCTATATGGGTCTAACAAGCCCTCATTGTTAACACGATGGATGATGGATGCGCCCTGTCCGTGTTAGCAATGTTATGACCGATTATTATCGAGGACAACCTAGCGTAATGCACTAGGTGGGGTTAGTTGCCAGTATTGTTGAGGTTCAGGTGTATCGTATTTACCGAAGGCTATTATTCTATCCAGTATGGTATTATTTTATGAACTGAGTATGGTATTTTTATGAAATGATTATGGTATTTATGGTATTTGTATGAGTATTTTATCAAAAGGTTTTGTATACTTCACGTATATTGTGAAACATCATTTTCAAATGACTTTTCTTCAAATCTTATCATTTTTGGGTCAAAACGTATTGAAAACTTTTATACTAATATGTTTTCATTTACTATTGCGAATAATTCACCAACTTTATGTTGACGTCGTATTTTAACGCTTTTCAGGGATTTGAGGTTACACTATTTGATGCTATGCTTTGATGGCTACGTGGATCTTTTGCATGGAATTTATTTTGCTATTGTTAATTCCTTAGTACCCCAAACGCTGTAGCCGTATTTTGATATATATTCGGATGATTGTAATAACGTATTGTATTTTAAACTCATTTATCTATGTTGATTATGTATGGTTTACTTATGTTGATGTAACCTTTGAATCTCTGATACCGTATACACTGTACACCTCGGTTCCGCCATTTTTGCGGGGTGTGACAGAAAATGTGTGAAAAATGATATGTTTTTTAAGTAGTATTTATTTCATTAGTAAAAGATAAGTTAATAGTTATCTCTTATATTCTCTATTAGTTTGTTAGTCCAGATAAATTAAGCTTGTGTTTTATTTAATTCTCTATCTCTTATATTTTTATACTAGATTATTGTCCCGCAATAACGCGGACAAAGATAAAGTTTGACTCGTAAATTTTTGTTTATATAGATTTTAAGTTACTATAAGAAGATAATGTCATACGTATAATAACATATATACGTTTACGTTTATACATATATTGCTTATAGTTAAAATAATATATATACTTTTACGTTTATATACATGTTTTGATATTTTTATGAGGAGATTTTAGAATAACAATATTGTAAATCATAGTCTAAATTGAGCGATTTATAAGGAAAATAAACTTATGTTTTTTATTTATTTCAGTAGAGATGTAAATGAAAGAGAAAATGTAATTATATATTGTAAGAGGCTGTAAAATAGAAATAGTCTTTGATGACATCATCAATATGATCTAACGGCTGAAATCAAAGAAGATAATACATCTAAGGGACCTTACTTCGCCATATGGCATTTAAGGTCCCTCTTTTATTATATATTAAAGATTACTTAGTTTGTTAGTAATGTTTTATCTGTTTGTTGAATTGTCTCCTTTTCAAATGTTGTGAATCAATTGGCTTGTTTCCTATTTCATTTACCATGTGTTTTAAATGTAAAAAAAAGTCAAAAATATGGATAAGTGTACTATGTGAGTAAAGACAACATTTATGTGTTTCATATTTAAAGTAAAGTTGATCCAATGAACATAAACACTTAAATTTTTTTTCTCACACCCACTTACTAGCAACAACATATAAATATATATATATATATATATATATATATATATATATATATATATATATATATATATATATATATATATATAATTTATTAACCTAAACCAATTCACTTAGCTTTTCTTTATTTTAAAGAAAAAGATGTAAATATATACACCAACAGCGTCCTTTACGTGCTAGGTGTCCCTTTAAGACATGAGTTTTATGACTTAAGAGGTATGCTCATGGAAAAATCACAAAGTTGAAAGGTGAAATGGAAAAAAAGGTCTTAATCGATATCAAAAGCGTCAAAAGTTTAGTGGCTAGTGGAGGTGGTGATAATAGTCATAGTCCTCATAAAGCGGATGTTCTCAAACCATACTTGTTTATGGGAAAATGTGATGTTAAAACGATAGATGATTTCTTGTGGGATATGAAATAACAGTTTGAAATAGTCGACATCAATAACATTATAAAGATAAAGACGACAACTCGATATCTACGGACACCATAACTTTAAGGTGAAGATGTTAATGTGGCAATTCGAATGGAATACTTTTAGTATTAATACTTGAGCTGAATTTGGCAATTTATCCGGAGAATTCTAAAGACATAATGAAGAGCTTCCTTCGCAATATCCAATATCCATTATTATGGAACGATCCGAGAGTATATTAAACAATACATAACACTCACCTTAGAGATCTTAATTGATTATAACCAACATTAATAATCTTTTAGTCCAAGAGATAAGAAAGGTAAGGTCGCCCCAATAAACAATGATAATACACAAAAGCCACAAAAAATGAGAATAATTAAGACAAAAGGATGACGTACAAGGGTGATTGATGCTTTATCCCAATAAATAAAGTTAGCCTGCGCTATGACCATTTAAGAAAAGGGTTGTTAAAATGAGGATATATATGTGCATGATTTCGATGAAAATCTTGAATGTTATCCAGACACAGACGGAAGTCTCCATGATAACGACTAAAGGGATCCAATTTGAAGAAGCCCACATTTGAGAAAACCATGTACATGATTCGCGGATACATGCGCTACTCATAATTGTCTCCATTATTGAAGTTGAGAGGCTAGGGATTAAGGCGACAAATAAGAGTGAAACAGGAAATAAGTCGGTGAGTAGGGTGACTTGAAGTGTGTGTTTGGGATAGAGTTCTTCGATAAGGTACATGGATTTTGTACGTCGTCTCTAAATATTTAGAGTATCCTATATGGTGAGAAAATTTGTACGTTGTAAACCAAACATGGATGCAAAACCCTCTGGAGTCCTTCATCTGGAAAACCCCTTACCAACCACGCAGAACCTGATTGGGATTATATGTTTTTATTTAAAGTTAAAATTTTAATTAAAGTTAAATTACTAATTATTCTTCATAAAAATAATTCAAATTTAAACTAAGTTTTAATGTTTAAATCAATAAATAATAGTCAAAGAATATTCTATCAAGTTATTTTTAGTGGAGACTAGCTTGTTTATTATATTATATCATATATAAATTAATTAATTAGAATATCATGTCTCAAAATGCAAAAAAATTACATTATTTGATCATTGTTTTTCTTAAATTATTAGCATAGGACCGATCTTAAAAAGTTATTTGTATATGATTTTAATTAATTAACATATAAAATAGAGATAAACAGGTTTTGATGTGAAAATATTATTCTTCGATTAATAATGTAATTTTTATAGTCGGAAATATGGTCCGAAAGGAAATCACACATAAAATACTTCATAAAAACAAATCCATTATTTTAATGGGATACAAAGCGTTGTTTTGCAATATAACACTATTTAAACCATAAACAATTACATATATCTTTTTTTTTTTATGTTTAGAACAACTGAATAGAAACTATAGACACTATATAAATTTGTATAGTCGAACGTTATTGTCGGATGGCAGTTGAATAACATTGATTTTTAACGGGAAACTGAAGTTTAAAACATGAAACAAGTGTGTTCCACAATATAACACGTTTCAAACTAGAAACTATTATACGCTACACATTAATAACGATTTTTAATATATTAGACGTCAAATAAATATTATAAGCCAAATACTAGACTGACGAATTAATTAAATTAAATCAATGGAAAATTAAAATTATAGAAACCGTAAACTTGGGTTTCACAACTGGCATGCACGTTTTTCATATTATGTCAAGTTTCAAACATATTCGAGGTACACTATGCGTGTAGCCCATCAATGGGCCGACATGGCCATCGAAACACGAATAAATAAATTTTGATACCACAAATTGTCACACGTAACATATATTACATGATTTTTTAAAGAGAAGCTAAATTATTATTATTATTTTTTTCGACGAAAACAAGTTATATCGTGTAATGATTTGGTTCGAAGGAATTTAAGGTATACAATCCGGGCCAACAAAACATTGTTACTATTAACCGAATATAACAAGATGAGTTTAATACATCATCATAAATCAATGTAATTTATGACACACATGAACTTACTGAACTTATGAGTCGAAATTTAATATTATATCTGAAAAGACGAAATAATACATGACAATATAACTTTATGATTAACGAAAATGATATTCTATACAAAATATATTATCTAATAAAAAAGTAGTCCAACATATCCTTTAATCGCACGCATGCTACTCACGTGAAACAACCCTCCCCGGTCCAAGTTCCAAACCGTAAAAAAGGCGCCAGCAAAACCCAATCAATCCAATCACGCAACGACACGTAATCGCCGATAAGGCATTTCGTCGAACATGTGGCACGCATTCCATTTTCAAATCCTCACACTCTCACTCCATCACTAATCCCCATCACTCTCATCATCAATGGCGACATCCACCGGAGTACTCACCTCTCTTCCACCACTCCACCGACTCACCACCACCACCACCACCACCACGTTTTCCTTTCTCAAAACACTCTCTCCGGCGTCGTCATTCCCCGTACTTTTCTCCACTAAATTACCTCGACTAAAATCATTCTCAATCAAAGCTTCTACAACGTTCACCGAGTCTCAAGATCTAAAGGTATATATGCATTTATAGATAACCGCTCTTACGTATAGTTAGGAAACTCCTACATATATTGTATATATATATATGTTATTAATGTGTAGGAGTTTCCTAACTATAGCGTTAGCCGCGAGACTATGGATAAGAAATTCAGACACACATAATATTGCTGTACGTAGGAGCTGTTATTCATAAATGTAGGGCGGTTATTTAAATGAAAGAAGGTTATTATTAATGTACAATATAATTATGCGTGTCTGAACTTTTTAAACATAGCCTATGTATGTATAAATGTAAGTATTGCTTAATTTTGTTTGTACAGATTGATACGATTCCAACGAAACCGATTGAAGGACAGAAAACTGGAACCAGTGGTCTACGGAAGAAGGTTAAAGTGTTTATGCAAGAAAATTACCTTGGAAACTGGATTCAGGTTTGAATTTTGATTGATTGATTTATGTGTGTTAGGGTTTAGTTATTGAATTGTGTTTGTAATTAGGCATTGTTTAATTCCTTGCCACCGGAGGATTATAAGGATGCGTTGCTGGTGTTGGGAGGTGATGGTCGATATTTTAACAAAGAAGCTGCTCAGGTGAGCTGTGTTTATAATGTTTTATATGTAATATGAGATGAGTAGTGTGTGCGATTTGCTAAACAAGGAATGTGGTTTAAATGCAGTTGATTATTAAAATTGCTGCTGGGAATGGAGTTGGTAAAATTTTGGTTGGACAGTGAGTCTTTTAATACTTTAAACTTTAAATCTTTATTATATTGTTGCAAGATTAGAAATTATTACCGATTAGCAATGTGGGGCGGACTTCATTTCTGAAACAAAGTTACCTGTATATTGATCGAAATGTCTTGGAAATGCACTTTTTTTAAGATTCCGGGAAATTATTGAATTTGCAATTTATCATTTGCTTGATCATGACGTTATAGTACTATATCATTGAAGGGAAGGTATTTTGTCGACACCTGCTGTATCTGCTATTATAAGGAAGAGAAAGGCAAGAGTCTATTTATAATTTGCTTTCATATAATGGAACCTAAAGAAAATACCATTTATACGTGCCATTACACTTTGCAGGCAAATGGTGGTTTTATAATGAGTGCAAGCCATAATCCTGGTGGTCCTGAATATGATTGGGGAATAAAGGTGGATATATAGTGTGCTTGTATTCTTATTTCATTATAATTGTTGGCCTTGTATCATGGGATCGTGTTTCCATTTCATTTCATTCAGGCATTATTTTCCGACAATGATTGTTGTTTACATTTAGCATCTATTCTTATTATGATTTATTGTTCCTACTTAGCACATTCTGACACATACCGCTGTTACTTTTGCAGTTCAATTACAGCAGTGGACAACCTGCTCCTGAGTCCATCACTGATATGATTTATGGGAACACACTTTCTGTACGTTATTTCTCTTTCTCTGTATGTTTGTTTGTGCATCATGGTGTGATATATAGATTGCTCCTCGTTTAGGATTTGTAGTTCTGGACAGATGACTATTGTTGTGCTGTATATGACTTGTCTACATGCTCTGAAACTTTATTGAAGTACCAACTAGTTCTTGTAGGTTCATATGAGTCAATCATACACCCGTAATGTTCTACGTAGCAAATGACTAGTAATCATGAGTAAGTCACAGAACACTTCGTTAAGTTATCTGTTAATGTTGAAACTCGATCAACACTTGTTTGTATACCTTGCTAACTCTTCCACCTCAGTGCAGGCAGCTACCATAATCAGTTATGACTAAGCATACCTTGTCGGTGGCTGAATGCATATAATAAGGCCCTAGAATACATCTATAGAGGCCTTACAAAACAACTTTGTTTATCAACAAATGTTGGATAGTACATTATTGTTTAGACATCATAGTATTGGATTATCAGCCGTAAGTTTTGAGACCTTAGAAATTTGGAAGTCCTGTGCGGTCGCTCCTTTCACACATCTCAAAGACGACCCCTGTGCCTTACAAAATTCTTAGAGCAACCTCCTGTCCCTATAGTTTCCTTCCCCTACACATGATATATATATCTTTTCACCCCATGGTTCTACTCTCATCTATGGCTTCGCAGCGGGTCAAAGACGTGGTCCTCTTCCTTTTCCGGAGCAGTAGGAACAAAAATACAAGGAGTTAATAAATTTTACGACGAAAAAGACGCACATAGTTTTAAGGGATGGAAACTTGTCAAGCTAGGCACGTAAAAGCTTTTCTTGAAGTACAAACAAGATTAGGAATAGAATCAAACACGATTTTGGAAAAAAACTTAGCCACTTGGAAACTTTTCAAATCCAAAACCCTCTGTCCTTTCCCCCCCTTTTTTGAGATAAATACTTTTACTTGATCATTTATTTTGATTTTTACTCCACAGAAGAAATAATTTTTCAACCTCAAGAAACATAAATATCATATCCGATATTCTTCTTGGATTGTATTGCATGGTTCCTTGTATCAATTAATATGAATCTCAATCAAGCAAGATTTAAGAACGGCAATTTTTCGTAAGGTTAATCCAAGAGGACACAAATATTTTAGCTAAAAGATGGGAACACAGACAAGATTTATAACTTAGCGTATGTTTATGCAAGCATGGATGTAAGTTTTATCCCATCATGAAAGTTCACATAAGGTTTTATTTGACCGTTTTCGAAGCTATTTGGTCATAATATTACATCTTAAACGCTTTCAAAATACAAACTTCATACCCTTGGGTGAATTTCTCGTCCAAACAAGCACGAATTTTGGTAATTGTAAATCAATTTCTCTTCTTGTATGACATTGGTTTGCTAACAACACTTAGCCAGGGTATATTATTAATGATCCTTAACTACTTTAGATTGGTCTACATATAGAGTTATGAACAGGCAGATCCAGTTGCAGTGCAGAAACTTTTTAATATACTTTGTTTGAACAAAAATATCGTTATTCATTTTGTATTGATCCTCAAATAACTCATTTTATCACATTATCTTATGCTTTTTCATCTGAATTCTAATTTTTACATGTGCCCTGCAGATATCCGAAATAAAGTTAGCTGATATTCCTGATGTTGATCTTTCTAGTGTCGGAGTTACTAAATATGGCAACTTTAGTGTGGAAATAGTTGACCCGGTCTCAGATTATATGGACCTGATGGAGGTAAAGAAAATAAGAATTCATTTTTAAAAATAAAATTTTATATATACATGATCCTTCTCTAACATTTGGTACTATTTATTTGCCCTTTTTATACAGGAGGTTTTTGATTTTCCACTAATCAAGAGTCTTGTTTCTAGGCCAGATTTCAGGTATATTCTCTAGTCGCTAGCATGTTCGTGATTGCTAATGTACCGATAGATTTTCAAATTTTATGTCATTTATTTTGTCAGGCTTACATTCGATGCAATGCATGCGGTTACAGGCGCTTATGCAAAGCCAATTTTTGTAGATAAGCTCGGAGCTAGTCTGGTATGTTACAAATGTGTATCTTAGAAAGCTGTAATATCTTATGTCATTAAAGTCATTACTGAATAAGTGTTCATGCAGGATTCCATATGTAATGGTGTGCCTCTAGAAGATTTTGGACATGGTCATCCTGATCCTAATTTAACGTGAGCGATTCTCAATTTCACAGATTACTAATGGGATTTTTAGATTTCAGAAAGCATTGTTAACTCTCCTTATTTTTAAGATATGCAAAGGATTTGGTCGACATTATGTTTAATGACAATGGACCTGATTTTGGAGCTGCAAGTGATGGTAAATTTGCGATGATAACTACATTCTTGTTAATCTGTTATGTGTTTTAATGTTCATAGAGAATTTATATTAATAATATTCATTGCAATGATCACCCAGGGGATGGTGACAGAAATATGATTCTGGGTAGGCAGTTTTTCGTGACTCCTTCAGATTCTGTTGCTATTATTGCAGCGAATGCACAAGAAGCTATTCCGTACTTTCAGAGTGGCCCAAAGGTATTTATATTTTGTTGCATTTTTTTGTTTCTTCTTGTGTAAACAGAAACTTGTGATGTAAATTTTGTAGGGTTTAGCACGATCTATGCCAACAAGTGGTGCTCTTGATCGCGTGGCTGAGAAACTCAACCTCCCTTTCTTTGAGGTTTTGTGTTTCTTTATTCTTCTTTTTATTTGTTTTATTTCAAGCTCTATTTATGACGATATTAATTGTTTATGCAAAAATTTCCAGGTTCCCACTGGTTGGAAGTTCTTTGGGAACTTGATGGATGCTGGAACTTTGTCAATTTGTGGGGAAGAAAGTTTTGGGACAGGTTCTGATCACATACGTGAGAAGGATGGTATATGGTGGGTGTCTTAAAATCTGTCCAAAGTTGATTAAAATTACGTTTAAGTTTAGTAGATATAAAGAACAGGGTTCAATTGACATAACCGGGTAATGTGAGTGACAGGGCCGTGTTAGCTTGGCTGTCCATAATTGCCTACCGAAACAAAAACAAGAATTCCGGAGAGACATTAGTCTCCGTCTCTGACATTGTAAAGGAGCATTGGGCCACTTACGGAAGGAACTACTTCTCGAGATACGATTATGAAGTAATCATCTATTCTAGATTTTACCACTTCTGTTTTCACTGCTACATTCTGACATTGCTGCTGGGCCTAGGAATGCGAGTCTGAAGGAGCCAATGAAATGGTCAATTATCTTAGAGACTTGATTTCTAAAAGCAAACAAGGCGACAAGTATGGTGAGTTTTAAGCTCATAATAAACTAATTAAACTTGCTGGAGTGTTTGATCCTTACAGAGACACACTGTTGCAGGAGATTATACCCTTCAATTTGCCGATGACTTTAATTATACAGATCCTGTAAGTTGACCTGCTTCTTAAAACACATGCACATACGCACATTAGTTGAAAATTACTGAAAGATCTTGACTGTTTACTAGGTAGATGGGAGCGTAGCTGCAAAGCAGGGTGTTCGATTTGTCTTTACAGATGGGTCCAGGATCATATTTCGTTTATCGGTATGCGAAGTTTTTTTTTTTCTTTTCAATCTTGCATGACTTACACATTTTAAGCATTTGTTGTTAAATTTACAGGGGACTGGTTCAGCGGGTGCAACGGTTAGAATCTACATAGAACAGTTTGAACCTGATGTGTCGAAACATGAATTGGATGCCCAAGTGGCACTGAAACCGTTAATAGGTTTGTTCATAAACTTGTTACTGGTTATGTCAAGTTTTCTTGATTTTATTGTTAATGTAATCTATGTGGTTGGTCTTGTCAGATCTGGCACTAAGTGTCTCAAAGTTAAAGGAGTTCACTGGACGAGAAAAACCAACAGTAATTACATAAATAATTATGACTTCCACAATACGAGTCGCATCAGAAGTGATATTGTAGCAGGTGGTCTTCCACTTTCTCATACTTTATTGTTCTGTACATTTATACCTTTTGTTGATCGTTCATTGGAGAACCGAGAATCTCCTCCGAGGATTATGGCCATCTCCCATGTACATTGTAAAAGTTTTTCGATAATAGTATAAAGAAATAAAGTTTTCCATGTCATGTCGTGTTTGTTTAATTGGTTGAATTGACGACTGACATCCACGCAGTTTGTTAATCTAAATGTATCATCATCACATAGGCATTCAGTTACTCGATGTATCCCAGATCACGAATGTTGTCTTTTTTAGGTTAATGGTCTAGTAGGCCCGTTCTTTTTTATAGGCTTGAATTGCATACACCATTGGTTGTTCTTTAAAGGGCAAAATGGTAATGTTTTTTTCTGGATGTTTCTTTTAAGTCTGACTCGTTAGTTGTCTTTAGAGTTCAGACCAATCATGTGTTCGTGATGGGACTTTTGGATAATATATGTGTAGAAGATGGTAAAACCACCATCTTCAGGGTGACCAACCCAAAACTAAGTGATATCCTGGTAGCATGCACTATGACGAGAACTCTTTATCGTCCTATTTGAAATTTAATTTTTGCTCAATAATGTAGATATATCCGTTTACATAGGAAATGACATTATGCTGGCACGTTATCATGTTTAGGTATTTAACATACTCGATAGTCAAAGTTGAGTTACTTAAACGATATCCAGTATTATCCATAAATATGATGATAAGTGTTTAGGCAATAACATATTCTTACGTGACCAAATAGTGTTATGAGAAGATACACTGAATAAAAGCTGGAAACGTTCTCGAATTGTAGGTTTTCCTTGTAGAGTGTACTTTTTGGAATAGTTTTTGTGGTTAACTGTATCATAAAATCCAATTCCCATATCGATAGGGATTTGTTTGCTCCCCATTTCGCTACTAAGCAGACCCACCAACATATAATGGTGTAGGTAAGAAAGTAAGGCATCCTTTTTGTGGATAAGAGAGAAGTAAACTGTGTTTGTCCGTAATGCGACACACACACAAACTCACCTTAACTATAGTTGTTTATTAAGATCCGATTTTGTTGGGCATCTGATATGATGTTCTATAATCTATATTTAACTACAATGTCCCACTTTATATCTGCATAACATTGTGATATATGACCATTACACCATCATGTTAGTGACGGACCTTCAGGTCTCCTCTTTCGTCCCCACATAACTCTGTCTTGTACTCTAAATCACATGGAATTTAAAAAAAATATTTTTTCGTTGAATTATTTGCTTTTGAGACATGACAACTTTAGCCGGTCAAATCACTTCGTGCACATTACTTCAACTCGGTTTTTTATGCTCCAATATCTTTTCTTACGGTTATAGACAAAACTGTAAGTCTGTAACCAAACAACTTGTATTTTTATGCTTTTATTATGTAAAAGTTTTACTGATTGACCCTGCTTGCAGATTGCATACCGGTTGCAGCTGAAATGGAAGGTTTTAACGTCTTTCTTGTTTTCGGAAGCTTCAAAATGGTAAATTTCTTCGGTTTTTTACTTGATGGTATATAAGTTAATATTATAAAGTGTAATGAAATGTTAAAGTAGAGATTCCGATATAAGTTATCTTGTTGCACATGAACAACTTTTTGCAAAAAGCATTGTGATTGCTGTATCGAACTTGCAATAAAGGCGAAATAACTTTCTGTCAGGTCTTATCTTGTCACTGCTTTGAGATAATGCACGGAACTCGTGGGTTTTCTATTTCTAGTTGAATTATGTTTAGTGGAGAGTTTTTTTGTCGGTTTTCTTGACCCTCGGTTTACTTGTTTTTGTCTAATAATGCATGGTACAACATGTAATGGCGATATGGCATATTACCCCACAACTACCCGGATTAGGTATTGACTATTAATGTCATTAGCAATGAGCGTTTAATTTTGCGGGTTATTTCTTGATTATTACACACCCTTGACAAATTGTCCATTCAAGTTGCAGGTCTATATTTGTCTATATGTTACCTGTATGTTTTGGCTTTGTTAGGCACTACGTTCAGTGACCTTGTGGTTCATTTAATCTCTGCACCGAGTGGGCCATTGCCTGCTTTTAGTTCTATACGAGTTTTTGATTCTCTAAAATATCTTGTAAAACTATAATGGTTAAGTGTGTCGTAGTAGTTTTAAGCTCTGCTGAGAAGACCTCCCGATTCCTACATATATCGACTGTTGTAATACAAACATATAGGATAATGGCACGGTTTGCCATCGGTAGCTTATTAAAAGTAGCCAAATAATTTCTGTGATACTGTCTTGTCATTTTTGCGATATGAAGAACATTTCCTTTGCTATACCAACATTTATAGTCGAGACTTGGGTATTTATTTTTCGTTCCATTTCAACAGGGTAAAAAATTAAAGAGTTTCTTTTCATAATTTGAGCTATTACAAAGTTTATTTTAACCATTGATTAGCTTATGTTTTAGTACAAATAATAAGCACTTTTGAGTGTTGATGAACAATTAATGCCTATCAACTTATTTAAGCTGTTTTTTAATGCAATTTTTGATTTTAGTCTATACTCCTTTAAAATGCACTAGGAACGTACTCTTGTTACGTGGTATTGATGAATAGAGATGAGGTGTTGATAGTCAAAAACAATATTTTTAATGTGTTGTTTTTCTTTTGAAACTCCAAATGTGTTATAATTAAGCTATTCTGATCTATTAAACTACATATGTAAAGTTACACCCGACATTGAATTAATATTATTTACGAAAATACCATTGGGTTATTGTCCTAACAGTCATCTCCGTAAAACTTACGGGCCTATTAATGAGATTTATTGATAAGGTTATGAGATCGAGTTTCGGCTCGTCTCTCTCTAGTTGGTGTCCTATTGAATCATAAGAGTTGCTCGGACTCATCTTTGTGGGATGCATAATGACCTGTGTCAAATAACAACAGTAATCAAAGTGTTTCCTTTAATCTACATATTTTTTTTTTCTAGATATATGAAAATAGTTCGGTATAAATTTATATTAGCCTTTAACATTATTGTAATTTTTAATTTGATAAGATATGATAAAAAAATTTATTTTATTTAAACTTAGACTCTTAAAACAATTAAATATTTAAATGAAAAAGAGTTTTTGCTTTACACCACTCATACTTACATCTTAAAGTATTTAAATGAAAAAGAGATTTTGCTTTACACCACTCATACTTATATCTTAAAGAGCTTAATCATTTAATTTTATTAGTAAAGTTATTAAAACCATCTATTAGAAGTAATTTATATAGTTTATATAAATTTTTACGAGTTATAGAATTTATACATTAATTTTTTTTAATTAACATATTAAAAATATTATAATCGGTCGAAAGGTTATACATAATGTTTCTTTAAATAAATCACAACATCTAATATTATAAATTAAATTAAGTAAATAGAATTTAGTAAATAAGTTTTATAACTCACCAATAAATTATTGAGTTAATTACATAAATCGTCCCTATCATTTATTTTAAATTTCGGATTTCGTTCTTAAGTTTAAAAAGTTACATAAATCATCTATTTTTAGAAACTAATTATACTTTTCGTTTTTATCCATTAAAAATTTACGTTAAAATTATCGTTAACTAATTTCACAATTCGTCCCTAAAATAGATGTCCGTTAAAAATTAGGGACGAAAAATGTAATTAATTTTTAAGATTAGACAATTTATACAAGTTTTTAAACTTAAAGAGGAAATCTATAATTTAAAGTAAACAATATGGAATATTTTATGTAATTAGCTGTAAATTATTTTATCTTTAATACATAACTATAAATATACATTAATAATTAAAAGAATTATTAAGAGAATAATTTAATTTAATATAAAAAAAATTAAACATTTTAAAATTAATAAATAAATATTTTAAATTAATAAATAAATACTTTAAATAAATTAATAAATACTTTAATACACTAACTAATTATAATGATACATAACTTAATTTATGACTTTTATAATCAATAAAAAAATAAATATATTAATACATATATTTTTTATAATATTATAAAGATAAGATGGATAAAAATAAGTTTGTTAAAAATGACTATAAAAGTGTTTAGTATTGAACTATAACAATGAAATAAAATGATAAAAATTAAAATCATAATAAACTATTTTAACATATAAATATCAAAGTAATATCCTTTAATATCAATTCCAAACTTTCACTAATCTACTATTACTTATAATCTAAGGGAACCACACCTTCTAAGGTGTGAGTTATCCAAAATAGTGAAATGGTGTGCATTTGAAACTCCTAACTCTTTATTTGCCCTATGTTTTAATTCCACAATTGAGAGTTTTACTATGTCCTAACTCTTTAGTTGCCCCATGTTAAATTATTAACTCTTTAGTTGCCCATCTTTTAATATATGTTTTAATTACCATAATGGAGAGTTTTACTATGTCCTAACTCTTTAGTTGTCCAATGTTAAACTCCTAACTCTTTAGTTGCCCCATCTTTTAATTTGAGTTTAAGTACCATAATAGAGAGTTTTATTATGTTCTAACTCTTTAGTTGTCCCATGACCTATAAATAACGGCTTTGTATTCCTCTTGCAAAATGATCCATACGTTGGCAGCTATGCAAATTAGTATTGGCAAGTTGGTTGGCATGTCGTTGACCGATGGCCTACAAGACCATGTTTTCACAGTTTTGGCAACAGTTGATCGTCTATATACTCAATCAGGTTGGTGCTACAAAAGTTGTGGAGAGTGCAGCAAAGAGTTAGTTGTAAAGGATGGTTTGTTTTTTTGTGATCTTTGCAATGACTTTTGCAAGTACCATATGATAAGGTTGTTGTTTTGAGTTGTTTTATGTAGGGATTATGGTATTAACATACCCAATTCCTGCCTTTTGTAATTTTGTTTTCGTTGTTGCAGGTATAAGGTCCATCAAAAGCAACATCAGATCGAAGAGGCTTTGAGAGGGAGGTTTTGAGAAGATCGGAGCTCCAGAAAAGGTCGGCGGCGGTTAACCGGCGAGAACGATTCCACACATATTCACTGATTTGATTTTTTTTTTATATAAATATTCACTGATTTGATACTGGAAAAAGAAAAATAAAAGTAAGTAAATAAATGTGTTATTGTTGGAAGCTGAGTTTTATACATTCGAGGGAAACAGAAAGTAGCAGGAAATAGGCACAAACCATGTGTTTTAATTTTAGAAAGTAGCAGGTCGGCGGCGGTTAAAGACACAAAACTCCCGATCCTGATCATTGTTCGTGACAAATCTCTTTAGAAATTGTCACCACGCAACGCGCGTGAATACGCCTAGTTAGTTAGATAAAGTGTAGTAGCAAAATCAAACATATATAGCTTCTAAAATTCGTGTAGCGCTGGTACGATTTTAACCAATTTGTGTAATTATCATGCAGTGGAATAATATTACTTCATTAAAACTCGTGTAATAATATTTTGTACGGATGAACACCACCACTGTACAACCTCCCTTTTTTCATCGCTACTACTGGTGATCGACTTTGACCAGCATCGCTTATTCTCAAACGTCTCACCAGATAACGCGGATACGCTACTAATTATATTTAAATACATAATAGTAAACTTGAATTTGCAACCACTTAATAATCCGGAACACAAGATCAAAGAACTGAAGAAATGGCTCATGCACCTTGGGTAATTACCAGAGCGTAGCAGAGTAGGATGGGGTAGAGTAGATAATTGTCTCTAACTTTGACACATTATAAAAAAATAGTTATTTTTATGTTGTTTTTGATTTTTTGCCCCGTTAAAAGAAAATTTTGCCGTTTTATGCTCTTCACACAAACTTTGCGCTTACGTAAAAGAAATTGCCTTCACCGATACCTACGTACCTAGGTAAAGAAAACAAAAAATAAAAAGGAACTTGAGAAATATCATTTGTTGGTCATACTATCACACTTGTAACACTTCACATGCCTCTCGAAGTAAGGCATCACACATAATATATTATTGAACCCGGTTGTATCCAGACATAATATACGTATGATAATTAAGGGTGTCATTTTTATCCGAATTCGAATATCCACCCTATCCGAATCATGTTTGGGTTAAACGGGTCAAATCTTATAACTCGAAGTTTATACGGGTATAAAATACATTGTATGCCGGTTTAACCCGAATAATCCATATAAATTAACCGAATAAGCTAAGCTCGATACCATGGCTTCAATTTAGCCTATGATGATTTCTATTAATTTAGTTGTATATGGAATTATATTTCTTTTATTAATTAACTACTTTATGTGGCAGTATATACTACTAGTGTATGAGTATATCTTTCGTTACATACATTAAAAAAAGTATGGATCAAGTATTTGGGTCTGAGTATATATTTTTCAACTTAAAACCCCAAAATCCGAAAGATCAACGCACCCCTAAAGACATGGCTCGTAGGCTCTATTGGCCTCGGAGGTCAATACTGAAGGCCGATACCAAAACTAGAGAGGAAACCCGTACCCGCATCCTGAGCACTATTTCGTGAATAAGGGACTAAGCATGGCCTCATAGTTATTCTTTGTGACCGTGTCGCCGCGATAGGACCTGAAAACCCCCTCATTGGTTACAAGGACACTCATGGAGGATCTTAACAATACAATGGTTGCACCTTAATCATCTTTGTGCCGCTGAACCACCAGACCTCCTAGAAGGTTTGTCATCACTATAAATACCAAATATATATACCAAACGTATACTTTGTGTAAATAATAACTCTAATGTTTTCTCTTAGAAACGCGTGGTAATTTTAGTGAATCAACGGTATAGTATGATCAATTCTTAAGCTCCTATTCCTTTCATCTGTATTACAATAATGCATAATAACTCGTAAAGATAAAAGTACGAAATAAACAAATTATCTTTTCAATGGTTATGCATGAATTTGGATAAATATATATTGAAAATCGGACTCTCCATATCGAACAGGAAAAAACATAGAGGGCTACGGGAGCATGTAGTCATTGTTCATATATGTTATGCAAAATGTGGGTAGGGTCTAAGAAAATGGTTGCTTATGCACGAGATTAGTCATCCACTTCCCTTTTTCTTTTTCTACATAACATTTGTTCATATTAGAAATTAACCAGCAAATGTTGGCTGTCTATATCCACCAAATATTGTCTCACCAAATCAATTTCTTGCTCTCCATAACTACACATACTCTTATCACAATCCCATGTAAAGCCCACCAATACCCTCACCCATTGGCTTTAATCACTCATCACTATATACTTCGTACGAACAATGTTTCCTTTTACTATGTCCTTTCGACTAGTTGTTCGGTGGAGCTCCTGTCAAACTTTCACTTCCAACAGTCCGAAACTAGTTTAACACAAAAGGGTTAGGGAGTAGGGACCCATGGTTTCGCAAGATTTTCTTCCATTTTTTCTCGGACCCGAGAACATGAGCAAATGTGGATTTTCTTTTCATTTGCATCAATTTGTTTCCAGCTTGAGAACACAAATAACATTAATAGCTTACATTTTGTTTCTTTTCCTTCATTGGAAACTAAAGATTGCCAACAAAACATGATAGGAATGAAGATGTTTTTCAAGAACTATTTGAGGATAACATTAGTTGACTTTTTTCTTTTACGTTGTTTTCTTCGAGTTACTAATCATCTCATGTTTAATGTAGTGTACATAAATACATAATATGTTGTTCTTGTCTATTGCAACCATTTACAATACTTTGGAACAAAAGAGGGAGGAATGAAGTTGAGAAAAAAACATGTTAGGCAACATCTAGTAGAATTGTCTATAAACAGGATTTAACAGCCTATGGCAACCTTCTATAATTAGCACGTCATTAAATTAATGCATATGTGTCATTTTCTTTCAATTTTATATTACTTTTGTTAGGTTAATAAATTTTGGTCATGCATAGTAGGCAAAGAATTCACCAATGTTTTGAAAACCGGGTCAATGATCGACCCGGCCTAGCCACCGGGTCACCGGGCCAACCGGTTGAACCGGCGGGTCAATCCGGTCTCTGCAAATGTCCAAAATTTCCAATATCCCCTGTAAAAAGTTCAAAACACTAACATTTGCTGCATAAAAACATCAAAGAAGGATGTTTATCTAATCAAGAAATAAGAGATTACAACTTTTTACTTCAAAAGATTACAAGTTTCATACTCTATACTTGATAAGGCATAAGTCCTACTGAGATTACAAGATTTATGCTTCAAAAGACTATACCCACGCATAAATCTTACGAGATTATAAGTTTTAAACTTCAAATGGCATAAATCTTACGAGATTATAACCTTTTAACTTTCAAAAATAGTATAAAAACAAAACCCGACGGGTATTGGCGAACCGAGTTGACCCGGGTGTCTAAAAACCCGCCGGTTCGACCGGTTCTCAGGTTCCTTAAAACCCGGGTTGTTTTGACCCGTTTTTTTGGCCGGAAGCGGTCCAACCGGTTCAACCGGCCGGGTCGACCCGGGTTTCAAAACACTGGAATTCACCATTTATATGGAAACCATATAGGAACAATTTTAGGAAAATTTTAGTATCATTTTTATCTTTTGAAATTTTCTCCTTTTTAAATTAAAATTTCAACTGAAAAAATAATGATTTCAATTGCCAATTCTTCACTCAGTAGCTTAATTTTCTGATTTATTCCATTTACTTTTAAGGGTTTTTCTAACTTGAGCCCTACGGACACATGTTAACAACATTTTTAAATATTAAAAGTACAATCAAAAGTATCAAAAGTTAAGAAATCAATAAAAAATGGTACTTTTTGATACTTTTGATTGTACTTTTAATATTTAAAAATGGTGTTAAAATGTGCCCCTAGGGCACAAGTTAGAAAAACCCTACTTTTAATAATGTTCTTAAACTTACCGTTTTAAACTTTTATTATCGTTAATCATATGAGTGTAAAGTAGTAGTTAATTAGCAAAATCTGGATCACAAGATAAAATTGGGATTGAAGTCCGTGCGAAGTAAATAATCCATCCCAAAGCCTTATTGATAACAGGGATTCGGCTTATAATACCTAACGATAAGTTTTAATCACCTTCATATAATATCAGTGTTCTAAATAACCCGCCATGAAACCGCCATGTCTCGCCATTTCTCAAGGCTTGGAGTAGCCGCCATGGCGCCGCCATGTCTCGCCGTTTCTCAAGGCTTGGAGTAGCCGACACGAAATGATGGATAACTTCTTTGTAAAGCTTGGTTACTATATTTTACATTAGTTGTATATTGATATATAAAATTATTAACTTTTTATAATTTATTGGTGTTGATATAAGTTAATAATAGTAAAAATATATATAAAAGTATATATAAAATTATAAAATATATTAATTTTTTGCCGCTTTTTCACGCCTTGAAAAACGCCATGTCTCGCCATTTCTTGCAAAGCTTGAGGCTTGCTCATGCCGCCACGTCACGCCTTACGTTATCTATAACCTTGTATAATATATAATCCATATCATATACTAATAGTAAGTCATAATGTTAATATATGAACTTGATGAAACGTGTACAATAAAAATTATAGAGATTTAGATTACTTAATTAACTTAGTATTAGTTTTGTTATATATATATATATATATATATATATATATATATATATATATATATATATATATATATATATATATATATATATATATATATATATATATATAAGTAGGATATTATAAAAAGGGTTTGAAAATAGGAAGAATAGGAAGGAGTGTGAGGGTGACATGTGACATTTTTTTTTTAATTTTTTAAAATTTTTTTTTTTTTAATAATAAAAAAATATTTTTTTAATAAAAAAAAAAAATTTAATAAAAAAGAAAAATTCAGGGAAAAAAAAAATGAGAAAATCACAAAAATAATCATTTGAGAATTCAAAAATACCAAAATAATCATCTGATTCGCGCCATTTTTTTCGTCGCGAGATTGAAAAATAATATAAATGATTGGTCATAAATTGACGCGAGAAAAATGTCGCGAGGACCAAAAAAGTCGCGAGGACGTGGTCAATTTATGACCAGTCATTTATATTACTTTCAATCTCGCGACAAAAAAAATGGCGCGAGAAAAATGGCGCGAATCAGATGATTATTTTGGTATTTTTGAATTATGAGGTGATTATTTTTGTGATTTTCTCAAAAAAAATTTAGGGGGAAAAAAAAAATTTGAAAATTTTCCGATAACGTAATCATTTTCGTGCACAAGTTTTGAATTTATGTACACGAAAAAGTTATACACCAACTAAAAAAGTGATTTTTAGTGCATTATTTTATAAAAAAATGACAATTTTAGTGTATCATTTTACAAATAAAGTGATTTTTGGTCTATAAGTTCGTTTAAAAAAGATTTTTCGTACATCAGTTTTTGAAAAAATGAATTCTTGTGCATCAGTTTTGCCAATTTTTTCGTGCATAAGTTTTTTTTTCCACCGAAATTTTTTTTTATATATATATATATATATATATATATATATATATATATATATATATATATATATATATATATATATATATATATATATATTCGTTGATTAAAGTAAAATATCTATTGAATTTACCTTGTTTATGTGCCTTAGTTGGTTAGAGGATTTGTTTTTAGGTTATTTGAAAACAAGTGGTTAATTTATATATCTTTTTTGTTCTCCAGTTAAAGCAAAATAAGATCGAATAGAATCGAGGTTAGGGATGTAAGCGAGCCGAGTCGAGTCGAATACTGTCAAACTTGAACTCGAGTCGACTAGAAAAACTCGAGCTCAACCGAGCTTTATATTTCAAACTCGAGCTCGACTAGGCTTCTAAAACTAGAACTCGAAACTCTACTCGAGCTCGATAGATTCTACGTAACAAGCTCGTATTCGATAAAAAAAAAATCGTTAGATCAAGCTCGACTCGACTTATTTCATATGCATATTAGTTCAACTCGACTCGTTTAAGTCCAGTCGATTTCGAATACTTTACGAGTCGATATCGAATAGCTCACGAGTTGTCTTGTCTCGTTTACACTTGAGATCCTATGATATTATAATCAAAATCGATATTCTACTAAGATCTTATACTTTCAGAGATCCTAAAAAGAGTCAGATCGTTTTTAGTAAATAAGATCGTAAATTCAAAATATTTTAAGATTTAGATCAAGATGTTAACAACCTTGGTATGAACAATAACAAACAAAAAACTTAAGTATACAATATCACACTTTACACCCTCCGACATATATATATATATATATATATATATATATATATATATATATATATATATATATATATATATATATATATATATATATATATATATATATATATATATATATATATGGAAGGAGGATTTTTGGTGAGATGGTGAGAAAAGGCATTGATTCAACGTATTATACTTTTAAGAATATCATTTTTATGTAGTTATGATTCAATATATCCATAAAATTAGTTATAATATTACGTAACTTCGATTCACACTTTCTATAAAAAAAAATTTCCGAAAATTTTGAATCAAAATGAAAATTTGTGGAATCAATGTGTTTTTTCAGTTTGTCACAAAAAATGCATTTATCTCTCTCTCTCTCTCTCTCTCTCTCTCTCTCTCTCTCTCACACACACAAACACACACACACACACAAACATATATATATATATATATATATATATATATATATATATATATATATATATATATATATATATATATATATATATATATATATATATATATATATATATATATATATATATATATATATATAGGGAGAGGTTCTTATAAACCAAAACTTAAAGTAAAATAAGTAAAAAAATATGAAAAAATAATTTATTATATGTGTAATTTTGTATTATGTTTATTTATTTAATTATAACAAACTTTAAAAAAGAAAGTTTTGATATGCATCAAAATATCTGTCGTTTAGGGACTGTGTATCAAATTCTTTGTTTTTGTGCAGTAAATATTCAAATTCGATGTATAACGGTAAAACTACCCATTTTATGATGTGCAACAAGACTTCGTTTTTTAAAGTTTGAGATATGGTTAAAATGAACGATAATCCAAAATATCTAACGTTATAAATAATTTTTTTTTTTTTTTTTTACTTATTTTACCTTAGGGTTTGTTTTACAAGAACCAACCTCTATATATATATATATATATATATATATATATATATATATATGTATATATATATATATATATATATATATATATATATATATATATATATATATATATATATATATATATATATATATATATATATAGAGGTTGTTTTTGTAAAACAAACCTTAAGGTAAAATAAGTAAAAAAAAATTAAAAAATAATTTATAACGTTAGATATTTTGGATTATCGTTCATTTTAACCATATTTCAAACTTTAAAAAACGAAGTTTTGTTGTACATTATAAAATTGGTAGTTTTACCGTTGTGGATCAAATTTGAATATTTACTGCACAAAAACAAAGAATTTGATGCACAGTCTCTAAACGACATATATTTTGATGCATATCAAAAATTGCTTTTTTAAAGTTTGTTATAATTAAATAAATAAACATAATACAAAATTACACATATAATAAATTATTTTTTCATATTTTTTTACTTATTTTACTTTAAGTTTTTGTTTATAAGAACCTCCCTCTCTATATATATATATATATATATATATATATATATATATATATATATATATATATATATATATATATATATATATATATATATATATATATATATATGAGTTCACATAAAAACCATTAAATATTTAGGAAACACTCCACTTTAAATTAACAATTAAATTTAAATTAACATATCAAGAGTATAACTAGGTTTTAGGAAAAATTAATGATACCATTAGAACAAGCATTTAATTCTCTTTCCAACGAACACTTACTTGATATACTTTTGAGGATTTTTTTTTTTGTGGGTTTCGTTATATACACTAGTGTATATACTAATTCGCCAAAAACACATTTGAACCATATATTCACAGATGAATACATATGTATACCCAAGTGAATACACTTCTATTCACCGGTGTATGAAGTAGATCGTGACCTACATTCTAACCATATTTTTGTCAGTGAATACATATGTATACACAAATGTATAAGATGGTATTCATTAGTGTATATACACAGTTTTTGAGAAATGCAAAATATATAGTATATACACCATTGAATATAAAATAAAAAGTCGCCAAGATTTAAAAAGTTCATATTTTTTCAAAAGAGAACTAAATACCCGTTTTAACGGTATATTTTTTTATTTCGTAAAGTTACTTTAAAAAATAAAGTGGATTTTATTAAATGAATAATTAAAAAATGGTTCTTATGGTTGTTAAATATTTAAGTGGTTTTATTTAAAACCAAATCTCTCTATATATAATAATTAAACGAGATAGAACTACATAATGCAATATATACTAACAAACTTTCATTTAGTTATATAAATATGTTTCCTTTAAATTAAACTCCAAATATCATACATGACGAAATGCATTTTCGGTTAACTTAAAAGGACAAAACTCAAATATGTTCAAACTCACAACACTTAAAGCTAGCCACGTCAATAAACTTATATAATTTATCTATTATTAATAAGAAAAGATTCCTTTCTAGCAAGAAAAAAGCACAAAAAAGGACAAAAAGGTAGGGTAAATGGTTATTCATTACATCTAATTGGCTTGAGATGACTCGGAAATTTGATGAGGAGTGCATATTAATTAACCATTCATTGATGGAGATTGTTTTTGAATGAAATAAAGAAAAGAAACAAGAAACAGAAATTTATTCCAATTTTGGCGGTACGCATATTAAATGTACTGCATTGTATGTCATGGAGTTTTATGGGCTTCCCCTCATATCATGAGTTCATGACAACCATGTAGACAAAATGAAACCGTAGCTAGCTTTTGTGTTGGTGTAGCTTTCACTTTCCTTAATTTATTCGACACGAGTGCAGACTAAGAACTCTTTGTTTTGTATGCAATGGTACATCGTGGATCATGACTTTGTAAGCTACTTTAAATCTATTTCTAAGTGAAAGAACCATGATAATTGATACATCGACATGATAAAAGGCGTTAAGTGACCCTCTTAGGCTAACCCTAAACCTATGAATTTTTTCTAAACGGCAAAGAGATTATATATATTGTTGGGATTGAAACTTGGTTAAATTAGTTTTAATCTCATTAATAATGTTTTGTTACTACTACTGATAAGTACTGCTTCATTGCTACGGAATGAAGGTATTAATACGGACTGAAGATGTTAATACTGCATGAAGACTGTTACTATGCAAGATACTTATTAGTACGGAAGATACTTATTAGTACTGAAGATACTCATTACTACTGCCTATACTCATTACTACTGTTGCTGCTGTTTCTACTGCATCAAGATTATTATGGAATTATCTTGATCCGCAAATTTAGCATTACAATTAGAATGTAATTCCTTTTTAGATGTTTCCTATTTTGTAGATAGGTTAGCCTCAAGGTCTATATATAGATCCTTGTAGATGATAGAAAACATGTTGTATTGATTCATTATTTTCAATATAATTGAGGCTTAATATTCGACATACATTATTGTTCTTAGTTGTTTATTCTTATACAATATTTGTTTGTTCGACAAACTTGTAATATCAAGGTGTTCATCCGCTGCTGAACTTCCTTGATAGATCAAGATATTTCTTTGACGTGCTTTAGGTTTATGCAACCTAAACGATCCTGACAAGTGGTATCAGAGCGCAGGAGGTGCTCAAGATCCATTGATCTACAAGTTTCTAAGAAGTCTCATCAAGAAGAAATCAATTTGCAATCATGACAGACGTATTAGTCAACAAAGTTCATGTACTAAACAATAATGACTTTGATATCTGGAAGCTACCTATCAAACAACATATACTGCTATCTGACTATGCAATATGGGATGTCATTGTTAATGGTAACAAAGAGATTGAAAATCTCGCAGCTGATGGATTGCCTGGAACTGTTACTCGTCCCATAACTGATCTAGAGAGAAGAGAGAAGCAAACAGAGATAAAGGCTCCGAGTATCCTTCTTATTGCTATTCCCAATGAATATCAATCTCAATTTGAAGGATACAATGATGCTAAGTCTTTATGGGAAGCCCTGGAGAAGAGATTCAACGAAACAAAGAATACAAAGAAGAAAAAGAAGGCTCTTCTCAAGCAAGAGTATGAAACTTCAAGGCTTTGAAGGAATAGAGAATGACACAGACGTTTGATAGATACAAGAAGCTTACTGGAGAGCTCGGAAGTGCAGGAGTTAGGATTGATAAAGATGACATTAATCGAAAATTCATCAGGTCATTGGGTGATGAATAGATCATCTATATTGTCTCATACAGTCAGGGTGATTTTTTGGAAGAGATGGAGTTAGACGATCTCTACAATGATCTTAGAGTCTTTGAAGCAGAGGTTGAAGCAAAGAAGCCGAGCAACAGCAACAAAAATATTAACAATTTTAATACTGCTCTTATCACACCTTCTGCTGGAACAACTCAACATGATTGCGGAGAAGATATGTCATTTGAATCTTTTATCAAACGATTAGTTGAGGAAAAAGATAAAGTTGAGTTAAATGTAGGGAAACTAGAGCATGCTTCCAAATCTGTAAATAACCTTATTCAACAACATATCCATGGAAAAGTAAAAGCTGGATTAGGTTATAAAGAACTAGCCCCACCATTTAATCAAAACTATATCCCTCCATCTTTAGATAAACCTAGAATCCCAATCACACAGACACCTCCAACAGAATCATTGAAAGTTGATCCAATCAACTATGATGAAGTTTTGATTGAGGATGTAGATGAAGAAAGTGAACTATAGGTTGAAGATCACTTGACCACAATAGAAGAAGTTAATCAACAAAATTCACAAATTCCAGTATCATTGGAGTCCAAGAAAACAAATAAGTGTGAATGTAGCTGCTGTAAGAACACAGATGGTCATAACAAAAAGGAAAAGCCGTGGGTTCATATAGATACATGAGGAACTCAACGAAATCGCAACCAATTGAAAATTCAAAAGGGAAAAATTCCTAAGAAACAAGTCAACTTGTGTTTTATTTGTGGCAAAGCTAATCACTCTGCAAAAATCTGCTTTTATAACCCTGAAAATCAAAAGAAAATGCTTCAAAAGCAACAAATGGGGTTGGGGTATACTGGCAAGGTTGAACATCATGGAAAAACCACTTCAAAAACCAAATCTGTACTTGAAAGAAAATCTGTCTTGAACAGTAGTAATGGAGTTACTACTGTAAGGAATAACTCTGTTAATACTACCTCAAGTAACAAAAGTGTTAACAAAAAATCTTTTAACAACAGTAGAAACAGGATTAATACTGCTAAACAAAATTTTGTTAATACTGCACGTGTTAATATTATTAAACATAATGGTGTTAATACTGCCCATGTTAATATTGTTAAACATAATGGTGTTAATATTGCACGTGTTAATACTGCAAAACGTAACTCTGTTACTACTGCTAGTGTTAATACTGCCCAACAAAAGATTGTTAAACCAATATCTGTTCCTACTGCTAAATCAAAACCTGTTAATACTGCTCATGCTTCAAAAGTTAAATCAATTAAACAAGTATGGCAACCAAAGGTCAAAGTAACTCAACCACCTAGTCCACCTGATTTCTCAAACCTAGTCCAAAGGAATGTGAGTTACTTTGATGAAATGGGAAAACCCAAGTCAACTTTGGCTTGTGTGACAACCGCAAATTCGTAACACTTTTTCGTTTTATCATCTACCGTTATTTTTGTTTATTTTATTTTGACCCTATTATTGTTGATATTTATTTTGTTTCACGCGATTTTGGTTTGGTCGGGATTTAAATTATTGTTTCGTCCTTCGTGACGTAAACGTTATAGTACCTAAGTGCCTAGCAATTATAAGTATTCTTGTCAATTAATATTCAAAATATTACAAAATTTACGTTCAAAATATTACAAAATTTACGTTCAAAATATTACAAAATTTACCCTCTAACTAAAAATCTGTTACAAGGTTAGTCCTTTAACGGGAACTAACGGAATCTGTTACATATACAGTCCTTTTAACGGACAACTAACGGAGCAGGAATAACAGGCAGGACGACGCACAGGTTAACCCTGTGAGGCGTTCTGGTCTGCTGGACAGATATTGACAAACTCGTTTTTGCTTTCCTTGAGATTCCAAACCACATGCTATAATGTGATTTCTGCCCAAAACCTTCCCTAAATGGTGTAGGATGAGTAAAATGTGGATCCTTGACCATTTTACATCATCTCTCATTCCATTTCTTAACCTTAAACCACTTTTCATCTCATTATTCAATTTTTGTATCTCTCTCTAACACAAACTCTCTCAAGATGCTCTTCATTTTCGATAACTTTGAGAGACATAAACCACATTCAAAGGTGGTATTTGTGTTAGGAAAGATCACAAGAAGTCATCTTGAGAATCATACAACTTTCGGTAAGTGATTTCCTTCGAAAATTCATCTTTTACTTACTCTAACTTTCTTTCTTAACACTAAGAGTATACTAACCATATTCTTGTGTTCTTGCAAGGAGTTTACTCATCAATGTTTCTATCTCCGGCTTATTCTTTAGTTGGAAGACTTTCAAGCCTTGGAAATTCGGTAAGTAAAACTCTTTGTTGTTACTTTTCCTTCAATACTTTTCTCCATGAAAATTTATTCTAACTTATGTTTTTATTCCTTGTTTGGAACTCTCTTTCTCCATATCTTTCCTTGGAAACTTTTGGCTTGCCTTAAGTGTTAGGAGATCTTCCTACTTCGGTGAAATCGGTAAGTAACTCTCATATACGTTTCTTTCATTTCTTCATGAAAAGTCATATTCTAACATGTCTTTTCTTTTTGTTTGGAGTTTTCCACTCTCTCTACTTCTTTGAAGTCTTTCCGGCAAAAGTCTCAAGACTTAATTGCTAATCCAAGAACTTCCGGTAAATCTTCATTTTTCTCATATTTAAGCCTTTTCTTTTAATTCTTTAGTTTTATCACCTAAACCATCTTAAAACTTGATAATATGATTAAAATGACTAAAATAACTAAATATCTAAAAGTTACTATAAAACTTAATAACTTGCCATGTTAATAGGTTATTAGAAAACTTAACCGGAAACGTATATTAAACTATGATAAAACCGGTTAATTTCATATAGGATTATTAGTAAATTCGTTCCGAAAATGTTCCAACACTATCTTAAAACTTAGTGGACTTGTAAATCTAAGTATTTTATACTTAATATGTATTATAAACAAACTTAACGAATTTTAACGAAAACTTGTAAAAATCTTGTAAATAAGTATATGTATGATTTTGTAAATAATATATAAGTTTAATTACGAGCTATTTGACTAAATAACTCCACATAACAATCTGTAAATTTTCACTTAAGAGTTAAACTAACCTACCGGAACTAAAACGATTTAAAACAACAAACTGATTTTGGGAAAATAGCACCTGTGCGTCGTCCTAGACCCTAGGAAAGACGCAGCGGGCTTGTTTCCCAAACCAGGACGCCGCACAGGGTAACCAGTGCGCAGTCCTGGCAGCTGTTTCGCCTTTCCGCGTATTTAAGACGATTTTAAGCATACGTAAACCTATTTTTAGTATACGTAAAGTATTGTAAACTGATAAACATATGTTTTGGACTCAAAACATATAACGCAATCTTAAACGATATATTATTTGTCTTTATATACATTAAAACGTCAATTTTATCGCTAAATCGTTTATTTCTCCGAAAACGATAAAATCTTCGCTTTTAAATCTAAACTTTTAAATAATTTTTATGAAAATGATTTCTAATTATATTTTACTCAAATATTCAAATTTACATCTTTAAAATATTCAAATCGTCAAAGGTTGACTTTCGTTGACTTTGACTTCCTTTCAAAACGGTTGACTTTCGTTGACTTTGACCAAGTCAACTATCTTGGATATTGACTTTGGTTGACTTTGACTTTAGTTGACTCTCACTTGGTTGACTTTAACCATGGTTGACTTTGACTTCGGTTGACTTTGACTTTGGTTGACTTTGACTAAATTTAATACTCCTTTCAATCGATATTCCTGTTAGTCACTTCAGGCTCGGAATATCATTCCTTTCTAATCGTATTTATAAACTCAAAACGGTCGATATTTCTAGAAGTCATTATCGACTCGAAAGTCGAAATGTCAAATACCTTTTATTCGTCATATCGACACGACTTATTGCCAGTGGATTCGACGACTCTAATTTTTATATATTTTATTCGTCTAAACTCTATGAAACTCTAATATTTAATACAATGTTAATTAATACGAGGCTAAACCTATTACATTAGAGATACTTAGACCTTTTATGTCTTATGCTAGGGCACTTAGGCGGTGGAGTATTACTCTCCAGTTTGTGTCTAACCGACATACTTATTGCTGATTCGTGAGTTATTCGATGCCCTTTTACTACGTTATAAATTTTACTTCGGGCATGATTAGCGTTAACTAAATCTTATATATCTTGATTATGCATGTTTAGATTATGATGCCTTTAGACTTAGTGTACCTCACTTATACGGCCTTGGTGGTAGTATAAGGCCCTCGATTAAACACCTGTTAACTCTAGTTGAGCCATCGGTATTTATATATAGATCTATATGGGTTTTACAAACCCTCATCCCTCACTATGCGCAAGGATGTTATTTCCGCTATGTTTATCTCGTAACTACCTTAGTTGGACACACTAAGGCAGAGGGTTATTGTTGCCTTTACGTTGTTGCCTTTACATTACAGTACGGTTCAGGTGTAGATGAATATCTAAGGTTTATGCATATATCGCACATTGTTATAATATAAGATATTATCCATTTTTACTATTGATTTCTAACTATATTTCTAATGGGTCAAAATCTTCAAAATATTATGTTTTTACAAAAATACGAATAACCCACCAACTTTATGTTGACGTCGTATTTTTAACGCTTTTCAGGAGGTTGAGTTTTGCATCGAAAATGGAGTTACTATTTTTGCTTTGGATATTGTATGGACTTTCGAAGAGACTTAGCTAGACTTAGTTAGTTTCTATTTAGGCCATGTACCATTTTGTATTGATTTATTTTGTATTGTTGTAACTCCTAAACTTCATTTAATGTAATCTTATTGTTATAGTATTTATTCGATGTAATACTTGGTCTTCTGATACCTAATATACTGTACACCTCGGGTTTCCGCCTGAGCGGGGTGTGACAGCTTGGGTCCCCACTAGAAACTAATTCCCTTTGTCTATGTGCAAGTTCAGCCAACAAAAGATGATGAGAGTCGTTGGCATGTAGATAGTGGCTGTTCCAGGCACATGACATGCAACATCTCTTGCCTCCAGAATCTTGAGAAATTCAATGGGGGTTATGTTGCCTTTAGAGGAAATCCAAAAGGAGGGAAAATCACTGGGAAATGAACTGTTAGCAATGAAAGAATCAGCTTCAAGGATGTCTTCTATGTGCAACAACTACAATACAATCTGCTGATTGTATCACAAGTATGTGATCAAAAGAACACTACAATCTTCACTGCTACTGAATGCTTGATAATGGAGCCTGGATATGTCATGGATGAGAGCAAGGTTCTACTCCGAACACCAAGAAAAGACAACGTATATTGCTTTGATATGTCCAAGGTTCAACCAACTGGAGATGAAGCCTGCTTTGTATCCAAAGCAACTTTGGATGAATCTACTCTTTGGCACAGACGGATGTGTCACATGAATCTCAAGAATATCAATGAGCTGGTGAAATCCAATCTAGTCAGAGGTCTGCCTAACAAACAATTCTCTCTAGATGACAATTGTGTGGCTTGCTTGAAGGGAAAGCAGCACAAGTCGTCTCACAAGACCAAGGAAATCAACACCATTAATACTCCTTTACACCTGCTCCATATGGATTTATTTGGACCCACAAATGTAAAGAGTATAACTAAGAAATCATATTGCCTTGTTATCACTGATGACTACACAAGGTATACATGGGTGTATTTCCTTGCAACTAAAGATGAGAATAGTCAGCTCCTCATCTCCTTCATCACCAAAGTAGAACATCAAATCAATCTGAAAGTGAAGAAGATCAGATGTGATAATGGGACAGAGTTCAAGACCCAAGTGATGAATGAATTTTGTGAGAAGAAAGGGATAAAAAGATAATTCAGTGCTGCAAGAACTCCACAACAAAATGGAGTAGCTGAAAGAAGAAATAGGACCCTCATTGAAGCTGCAAGAAGTATGTTGGCAGACTCCAACTTACCCATTTTCTTTTGGGCAGAGGCAGTTAATATTGCTTGCTATGTGCATAATGGAGTCCTATTGGTGAAGTCCCAAAACAAGACTCCGTATGAGCTTCTACATAAGAGACAACCACTCATCAGTTTCTTAAGAGATTTTGGATGTCCTTGTACAGTTCTTAATTCAAAGGATCACCTTGGTAAGTTTGAGAGCAAAGCAGATGTTGGCTATTTTGTTGGATACTCATCACAGAGCAAAGCCTATCGTGTTTACAACCATAGGACAATCATTATTGAAGAGAGTGCAAATGTATCTTTCAATGAAAACACTCCCAACTAGGGCTGAGCATCGGGCCAATACCGACCCGACCCGAACCGATACCGATTAATACCGAAACCGAAAATAGGAAACACATCAAACCCAAATCGAACCGAATTTGCTTCGGTCGGTTCGGTATTGTGACCGAAAAAACCGGAAAATACCGAAAATAACCGAAAATACCGAAAAACACACATAAATCTTCATGTGCATTGTTAAAGAAATATTTTATGTGCTTTATTAAAGGAAGAAAAAAATCCAGCAGCAAATTATATCTATACTTCGATTTCATCAATTATATCTTAAATTTAAACAATAAATCTTCAAAACCAAAAATATCAAAAATACATAAACATAGATCCGATTTATCAGCAAATTAAGCAATCATTCGAATTCATAAACACAAAACCGAACTTGTGGTTGGTGTATTCATCGATGACATGGATAATACAAACCATCGTGATTCTTTACTTGGGAGCTTTGAAAGCTTTTGGCTATTTGAAACGAAGGATTCCATTTTCTCCTTTGTGAAACCTTATTTTGCCATTGTCGTAATCATGTGAAGGAAATTTGCTAAATGCAATTTAGAAATTCCAGCAACTAGAAAACGAGAAAGCTCTACAAAAAGAGAGTGGGAATCAGATGTACGGGTTGCATACAAGATGTTGCCCTCAAGAAGACAACTGCACTCACATCTGTTATCAGACTCAATTCCAAGTCTCTTTACGACATTCTTGTAGGACAATTTTTCAACCACAACAATGCGCAGAGAATTTAGGTTCTTGAATCCATATAGTTTGAGTTCGGAATATTATCGGGTTGGGTCGGGCCATTTCGGTTTTGGTCGGTATTTCTACCGACCCGACCTGAATACCGAAAACGATGAATACTTCCGTCGACTACCGCCCCGGATGCACATATTTCGGTTTCGGTTTCGGTTGGTATTATCGGTTTCGGTCGGGCCAGTCGGTTTCGGTCGGTATTTCTCAGCCCTACTCCCAACAAACAAGGTCAAGGACCAAACTGGCTCTTTGACATAGATGCCTTAACCAAATCGTTGCACTTCAACTTTGATTTTCATCAATCCGCATCTATTCCTACTGATCCTGTTCCTACTGCTTCAACTCATCCTGTTAATACTGAGACGGTTAATACTGAATCTGTTTCTACTGCCAAATCTCCAGTTGTTGGTAAAAATAGATTAGATGTTATGGAGTATATCTATCTCCCCATTTCAACTGATGATACTCTCAATCTTTATGACACTATTGACAAGGTAGTTGACAAGGAGACACACCAACAAGAATCCATTGAAGAACAACCCTTACAAGATGAAGATCTTCCAGCTACACCAGTTGACAAAGAAGACATCATAAGACCAAATGGCGTTTAACACTTGGTAGAAGAAAACGAAGATAGGGTTGAACAAATAGTGACCGACGACATTGAATATAGTGATGCTGAAATGACTACTCCCACGAGCACTCCTCCAATTTCTGTTCCTTAACATGAATATGAAATGCCAGACCTCAATGATACAAATCTGGATGCCAACTTTAGAGTGGAGAAGATACCAACTTCCCGTATACACAAAAATCATCCACCGTCTCAAATCATTGGAAAGTTTGACATATCTATGGAGACAAGGAGTCAAACAAGCCCTCAAAGGACCCACTGAAGGATATAAACACTTGTTTATTTGCATGCTTTCTCTCCCAAATGGAACCAAAGAAAATTCAAGAGGCTATTCTTGATCCAAACTGGATTGAATCTATGCAAGCAGAACTACTACAGTTCAAAATCCAGGATGTTTGGAAATTGGTTAAACTACCTCCAGGAAAGAAAGTTATTGGAACAAGGTGGATCTTTAGAAACAAGAAAGATGAAAGAGGCATAGTCATCAAGAACAAGTCCAGACTAGTGGCTCAAGGCTACACTCAAGAGGAAGGAATAGATTATGAAGATGTCTTTGCCCCTGTAGCAAGAATGGAAGCAATCAGACTATTTCTTGTCTTTGCATCTTTCATTGGCTTCAATGTTTTTCAAATGGACGTAAATAGTGCTTTTCTTTATGGAGTAATTGAAAAAGAAGTATATGTGAGACAACCACCAGGCTTTGAGGACCCTCAATTTCCTCACATGGTGAACAAACTAGGTAAAGCTCTCTATGGGTGTCATCAAGCACCAAGAGCATGATGTGAAACACTTTCCGATTACCTTCTTAAAAACAACTTCCAAAGAGAAACAATAGACTACAATCGAGCAAGAAGCTAGAATCATACAACACACCAAAGACATCACCATGATTACAACCTGCCTTGCGTTGACTTGCCCACTTTCTTTAGGTCATTTGGAATTTTAAAATGTTAACTTGTTTTTTAGGACTCAGGTTGATCAAGCTGACAATGGATCATGCTAGCTTGTATTTCTTTACTCTCAATAAAACAAAGACTTCACAACCTTTTGGGTGGGTGGGTGGTGGTGTTAAAGACATATAAGCTCATGTCATGAAGTTGTCAATATCGTCTAACAACACCCGGCCCGTATCAAATAAGTCATTCAATTATATTTAGATGTGAAGCCCTAGTGGGTTTTAGATTATGAGGTTGACTGCCGGGCTAACAAAAAGATCAAGTCTTTGAACCATTTATCATAATAACCTCCATGACATGATAGCACCTAACCCCCCACCCGAACTCACATGGTATTATGGACTTCATTGTCAACAGGAGGTCGTAGGCTTGATCATATCAGTTCCACTTATCGAGTTATCCGTACATGGAGGGGGAAGATCAATCTATAGTAGTTTAGTGTGCTTAAACTACTTATTAGCAATCGATAATGTGCGTACGGTTCATCCTTGCTACTCATACCTAGTTCTTGATTGGCATTGTCGGTTCTATAAATATTGGTTGTTGCACTTTGAAATTCAGCTATAAGGTGTTTTTTGCTTATCGAAACTGCCAATTGCCAATATATATACCTCTGGATAAAAGGACAAAGAAAATTAAGTGGATGGTACACCATGATTTCAATGAGATCTTAAGTGAATCATGTTTGTCTTCCACGAAAAAGTGTCTTTATTAATTGGTGTTATGTACCACAAGTTCCAATTCATCAATTTCAATTTTATACCTTTCTTGAATTTGATTGTTCCAAATAGTAAATCATATATACATATTGCGATCGTTTTTAGCTTTTATTTTCTTCATTTCATGAGGGAGTAGGATCATATTTGTAATGCTTTATTGGTAAGAAATATGGAGCATTATAAGTCGTCTTGTTCTTGAATCTTGTCAAAGATATGCCACTTACCCCATCAACTCGCAATAGTTTCAATCTGAAAGTTTATGCTTTTTTTTTTAATAAAAAAATTAAATTGAAAAGTATATGTAGATTTTTTTAAACGGTCAAATTAACTAAATTAACTAATAAAATCACGCTAATATCGTTGTTCTAGACTCCCCTTCTCAGTATATGTAGATATTATTTAAATTTGATTACGGTAATAAATTATCAATGAATTCAATAGTTTGTCTATCGTTTTTCAAAATTTGTAAAAGAGAGAATTATAGGAGTAATAGTATTAGGTATTAATTATAATTAGTGTAGAAGTGGTAATTATTATAGGCTAGAGAGCATATGAAGGATTTATGTTAACGATGTAATAAGTTCAAATGTATTTTGGTCCTAAGGTTTTCGTATAGCTCCATCAATTTAACTCTGTCTTCGTAATCGTTTATGGGCAATCAAATAGATAAAAACATACCATTCCTGAGGTATGAGAAAGGGCATTCTAAATCCTCTAACCAAATATTTTCTTCCTTTTCTAATTTCAACAAAAATAGATTTCTTATTTTCGGACCACCTTATGTCAAGGTGGTTCGATATATATGGTTATATAAGTGCAAGTTGGGTTTTGATGGCTCTCTTGACCGGTATAAAGCTCAATTGGTAGCTAATGGAAAAACCAACAAATACACATTTGTGGTGAGGGGACTTTCGGTCCGGTTGTAAAACCAGCAACCATAGTACTTAGTTTTGGTCTCTCCCGATCTTGGCATATTCATTAGTTGGATGTTGATAGGCGCAAGTTGGGATTTGATGACTTTCTTGATCGGTATGAAGCTCAATTAGTAGCCAATGGTAAAATCCAACAAACATACATTGATTGTGAGGAGACTTTCAGTCCGGTTGTAAAACAGACAACCATACATATAGTTCTTGTGTTTCTCCCGATATTGGCATATTCATTAGTTGGATGTTGATAAAGCTTTGCTATATAGTTTATTAGAGGAAAGTACAATATACATGCATAAGCCTTTACGAATGTCACAACCGGAAAATTTCGGATTAAAAAACCTTTGGCATCCATCACTAGAAACAAGATATAGATATTATATAGCATATGTTCATACTTGAAGTACATATTTACTTCATTGTTTTAAAGTGTTTTCATTTCATTTCTGTATGTAGACATAGTCTAGCATAGATACATGGTTTTAAACATAAACACTTTTACGTATTTGTGACAACCGTCAAAATTCCTGATACTTGTTCAGTCGCTATCGGTTCAAATCATTAGTCACTCGTTTATCGTATTCGCCTCGTTCTAGTTCGTAACTGTTGAGTCTGTACTCTGTCGGAATTAATGTCGGAATATCTTCCGGAATCAATTTTATAAGTCCTAATACTAAGAAAACACATATTGAACTTCCCTAAGTTCATACCTAATCATAAATAAGAACTTTCAATTAACAAAAAGGTCCAACGAAGCAATAACGTAAAAACGAAAAATCACAAAAAGCTGAGAAAAGGCCCGGTGCGCCGCACCCCCTTGCTAGGTGCGCAGCACCTAGCTGCAGATTTCAAAAATGTTACAATTTCAGTCCTTTTCTCGTTTTTGTAAACACTCAACCAACCAAGGTCGACCTAGCCCACTCATTTACTGCATTTCCTAGTCCCTAAGTCCAGTAATTACATTCCTCTTTTACTTATTTTCATTTTCATTTTCTTAAATCACTTTACACACACCAAAAACACACACTTGCATTTTCTCTCTAACCTTCTTCAAGAACACCTTCACAAACCAGAGATATTCCACCATTAAAACTCACTTTTAATCCATACAAATCGTTCTAAACTTCAAGAAAAGCCAAGGGGTGTTGTTTATATCAAAAAGGACCACCATTGTAAAGATTTTTGAAGCTCCAATCCGACCAAAAACATCATCCACTCGATTTCCTTCGGTAGATTACTTCCCTTTTTCTGTTTTTACATAAATAATCGATTGCATGTAAGATCTAACGGTTGAAAATGTATTTTTATGCAAATCTTTGACTTTTTATGGTCAAAAACGTTTTTAATCGAAATACACTTTAAATCCACGAATCTGTGAACAAAAGCTCTTTAGAAACTGTTAAAATGATGTTTTAAAGGACATTTACTAATTGCATGTTAGATCTAAACAATAAAAACGAGTTTTTATAAAGATTTATACCACTTTCTCTACAAAAACGATTTTTACCTAAATGATACCTAGATCTATGTTTTTGTGAATAAAAGTTGGTTATAAACCATAATAATGATGTTTTATAAGTTACCCACCGGTTGCATGTTGAAACCCTTGTGTCACAAAACGTTTTTAGCAAGAAAAACGCCAAACGGGAAAGCAACAGCAGCTAGGTGCGCCGCACCTAGGCTCAGGTGCGCAGCACCGAGCTGCTGTTCTTCCGAAAAATCGTCTTTTGGTCCGTTTTAAATCTGTACACACATTCTGGACTTCTACAAATTATATTATAAGACCGAGATGAGCAAAACTAATAATAATAATGACTTGTATTGGACTTTTTGGATTTATTTGACTTGTGGTGAAGTTACTTTGTGTATATGTATGTTTTGTGAGCGGGAATGATTGTAGGTTTTGGACATGAAATTTGGGCGCGGAAGCGCTGCCCAAATTTCGTTAGAAAACCTAAATCATTTCAGTAACCAAAACATGTGTATCATAATAATAACTTTGACTTTGAACTTTCAAACTAAAAATAAACGTTAACCGCTTCGGACCAATTTTTGAGACAATTTGACTTCAACACACAATCATAAGCAAAAGTTACCTAATCTTATATAAAGGACCAAATAAGACATTAACTTTTGAACAATCTTGGTATTCCTAGGCACTCCGTGATTCCCGACTCCATTCTCCGATCGATTCCGAGTTCATTCTCTTCGCAAACTGTGAGTTACACCCCTCCTTACTTTTACATTTTAAGTACTCTTTTTGGGGGAAACATGAGATCAAAATTGTTTTGTTTCTGAACTATGGCATTATGTGAAATCGCTTATCAACTATTTTTGACTTTTGGTACTTATCGGACTAATTTGACTTTTGGACTTATAAAACTATTTTGACTCTCGAACTATTCAAACTAGTGTGAAATTAAAACTATTTCAACCAACTTTGACTTTTGAATATTAAACTTTGACTTTTATACTTTTGAAACCATTTGATCGACTCACTATTTTTGGAAACCTTTTCGATTCTCTCGAACTACCCTTCTATTTATGGAAACTTTTGAACTAAATAAACTGCTCTGGAACCCTCTTTTGTATGAACTGTTTGAACTAATATGCGTAAACAACATCAACTGTTCGGATTGGCTTACCTTAGACTCTCTAGGTTTGCCTTTTTGGATACTTGAATAGACATTGATAGCTTAGTTGTATTTAAGTACTAAAGCCGAAGTGAGAATATAACGCCGTAAGTGCAACAAAAGATTTTACAAATTGGATCGACTCAAGTCCCACGATTTTTCTCTGACTACTATACACACTATTAGCGTAAGCCGTTAGCATATATTATGGGTATCGATACTTAGGAGAGGTCACTCCTTGCCAATGGGTAGCGACCAAGGTACATATTGCTATGTCCTCGCGGACTCTGACTGTAGACTCGATTAGTGGGCAGTTCTTGACTAGAATCGGATTAGTGTGTAGCCTAAATCTTACGTATATTAAGCTTAGCGGTTGGTACAACTTGAGGATCATAGGTCTATATTACGCATTTACTTACCTCCTGTCTTGCACATGTGGATTAATCCACCGCTGAGGTAATGACCACGACCCCGTTCTCTCGCTACACTATTTGACTTTGTGTCTAACTTAAACTTATTTCGGTCAACTTGAACCAACTTTTAATACTTACTTAAATTTATTCTAAAGTACTTGAAATTGTCTTGAAATTGGGTCATTCTTGAATTTTAAGCACTTAAATTTAATTAAGTTACTCTCGAATTTTAAGTATCTGATCTTATCTTGGAATTCTTTGACTCTGAACTCTTTAATTGAACTTTTTCTCCAAATCATAAACTGTAACTCACTCACTACGTTTTCGTAGTTGACACTTTATCTCATGTTTCATGAATTAAGCGTAAGTTATGAAGTGCATTGCTCGGGCGGGTCAAGTTCATTGTGTGAAGTGTACTTGGGAAGAAGACCTTATTTTGGAAATTTTATTTAAAACACTTTGATTATGTACTGTGGTTTTACATTGAACTTGGTTGTATCTTTGACTTGTACTCTTTTTAATTTAAATCTTAATGACTCGAACCGTTATTTTTAGTGTAACCCGTGAAATGATTCTTTGCTCTTCACATTCCGTGTTTCCGCTTTAGCGGGGTGTGACAGACTTGGTATCAGAGCACGGGTTATAGTGAAAACGGTTTTAAAATCTTTCCAAAAAGTTTGCGAAACCAAAACTATAACCAAGGCTTTTCAGAAAACGTCATTTTCGGGTTCAAACTTTAGTATGTTATTTTCCACAATTGCATAATTAACTTTTTCAACTATGCGTGACTTGATCAACCACCCGTAGTTCAAAATGAATTATGCAAGAACGGAAAATGAAAGGCTATCGTTAAACGGTTTTTGAGTCCATAAATTCCCGGTCTTGTCAATTCCCGACACTCGCATGATTGACCCGTGCATGCATTTTACTTACGTTTTTCCTATTCTTAGTTTCCCCGTACTTATGTAACTCTCTGTTCGCAGATACGCCATGTCTCAGTCCTCGAACTCTCGATCTCAGACTCGATCACTTTCTCGAGCCGCCTCCCCCTCTCACGAACCTTCTGAGGGCCACACCGCATCCGAGAGTCAGCGTCACCAGACGACTGACCCAACGGAAGACACCTCCCAGACCATCAGCAGCAGCCACGGATCCAGCCCAAGGTCGGTAATCCCACCTCCTAGACGGGTGCCCGCTGCCGTACCACAGCCCCGAGGACCAAGTGCTGGAGCACCTATGCATCCACAGTCGGGCCCATTCCGACCCGCGCCTCCCCAGTCTTTCTTGGACCCCTACGATCCCGCTTTTCGCACTCCGATATCGGAGCGTTACGCATGGGATCGTCAGTTCATTGAGGAAAGACGGCGTGCGCAGGAGTCCGGACCCTCCCGACCCATGATGCCACCTACTCACCAGCCTCTTCCCCCGGACGCCTTCCTCAACTTACACCGTCAAGTTCGTGGACTTGCCGAGGAAGCCCAGGAGCAGGGCCTTCTTTTATTTGAAGTCTCCGATGCTGCAAATGAGCTAGCACAACAGTCCCGGCGGATCATACTGACGGCTCAGGCCACCGCCCGGACCGTCCAGTGCCTCGTCAGAGCTTGCACAGTCATGGGAGCACTTGTTGTAGCTCTCGCCGCCATGATGTTCTTGGAAGAACGTTATTAGGCATACTTTCCTTTTATTGTACTGTACCGGCTTAGTCGTAATTTTCCCATTGTACACGACTTAAGCCACTACTTGTTATTCCTCTATGTATTGCACTTGTACGTTTCTCTCAGTGAATTTGTCATGTGTACCGAAACTCCTTGTTATTAATGAAAATTCTATCTTTTATCATTTGATTTATCGTGTCTTGTGAACTTTGTACTTGTTGTGAACACTATGGATCTATCCTAAGTGATAATCTTGCGTGAACTACCTGATCATTCGTGTTAATCTCGTACTATGACTGTCTATGATCACTTAAATCGTAATTCTTATCATATCTCATCCGCGCGTTCTAAACCCAACCTGAATTCTTTCTGTTGCAGAATCATGGCACCCCCGCACTTGAGCGCTAGTGACCTCGCCGAACAAATCATCGCCCAGATGAACTCAGCAATACCCGACTTGATTGCCCAGGTGATCGCCGGAGTGAGCGACGAGATCTTCAGGGGCGATAACCCCGACACCTTTTGCTCGGAGATCAATCATGACAACAACCTCCCTTCTCCTCCAGCCCCCGTCACTCGAAGGAAGAGTGAGAAGCGTAGGGCTAGTCACCAACCCATAAGGGGCAACCACGACAAGAAGCCCGCTATCAGACGCCGAGAGTATGCTGGACCACACCCTAAGTGCGAAAAGTGCTACCGACATCACGTTGGGGACTGCCCGGCATGCTACACGTGCAATAAAATCGGACACCTCTTCCGACAGTGTCGTGAACATGCTACCAAGCAGAACGAGGACGAGAATCTTGGAACTAACCCTTTTCCTCCCTCCCCTGCTCTCTTCCAACGAAGGGAGAACAAGAGAAGGAAACTCCACCACCAAATATCACGGACTAGTATCACCCCGGAATACCCCACCATACCTCGAGCCCACACCGGACCGCACCCCCGATGCAGTAGATGCCCCTTCCACCATGTTCGGAAGTGCCCGGTGTGCAAACTTTGCAACACAGTGGGACACTACCCCTGGTGCTGTCCAGAAAACGCTAACAGAAGGCTGCTATGTCTCGAATGTGGGAGCAACCAGCACTTTCGTGAGGATTGTCTCCTAGAGCATACCACAGAGACCCTCAGTGCTCTCGCAATCACAGCCGAGGAAGCCTCTCAGAGCCTCAAAGCAACCACTGGTACGTTCCCTGTCAAAAGACCCTTTTCCTTCCGCACTATTTGATTCAAGAACTGAAGAAAACCTTGCCCCCTTAGAGAGTGTACATCTCATCAGTTTAGGACCTCAGGTTCTACGGATAATTCTCCTTTCGATTATGCCAACGATCCATTAGTCGCAACTACGACGCAAATTTAGGATCCCCAGAACACCGCCTGCCTACAATTCTTCCACCAACCCAGCTCTTACCGAACCATCAATCCCTGACGCCCCTCGTCGGATAAACCAATCACCGCACTATTGAGTCAAGATCGTTCGTTCCGATCAACCCACTAGCATTCCGTGAAGAACCACGATGCACCCTCCGCTCGCGACATCGAGAGTAAGCCTAAGGAAAGCCGAATCAAAGACACCTCTGTAGTCAAGGATCATCCAAAGTTCCTGAGAAATCGCCCGGACTACCGCCGAGAGCGACGAGCGGAAATTCCAAATAAACCTTGTTCCTTGCACGGCACCAATAGCCAAGGCCCCCTACCAACTAGCATCATCTGAGATGCTAAGGCAGCCAAAGCTGCCGTAGGAACTTCCCAACCCTATCCCTATCACCCAAATTCGACCCGGAAAGCCCTTCCCCCGTTAGTACGCCTAAACAGCACATCGCCGGTATTCATGGACTTAATGAACACGGTGTGTAGGCCGTACCTGGTTAAATGATAACCTCACCCCTCGCCAACACTCACACCTACTCAAGGAAGATTCCGTGAGCATCCCGAGCTCGCCCTAGAACCCTTCCAAGGTCAGGAGCCGTACGCCTATTCCCCTAAGTTCGAACGCTGACCCTGAGCAGACCTCTTCCCGACTCTATAGTCAACCTTGAAGGAACTCAGACCCAGGCCAAACGCAACTTGTGGCGCCAAGCCCTAACATGAGTTCTGAAATCCGAAGGTATTCGTGAACCTCTTTTTACCTCTGATCCAACCCTACATGAAAAACCTCTTTTTACCTCTGATTACCTCTTTCTCTTCACCGGTAAGTTTTCCATCCTTAAATTCAAATAATTTTTGATTTTTTTTCAATGGTTTGTCACTTGATTTCTTTATATAAATTGATATTGATGATTGTTTGTTAGATTTAGGTGATATAATTTTTTTTAATATGTATTTGTTTTCGATTGCCTATAAACTCCTACTATTACATTGACTTTTATGTGAACTTTTATTTTGTTAATTATTTTTATATCTTGAAATTGATGTTAGACAATTAGTTTATTAATTTGTTCAATCACGCTCACGCTAAACTTAGAAACGTGATTGAGCGTGCTTTTGGTGTTTTGAAAGCACGTTTTCCCATCTTGAAGAGAATGACTCCGTATTCTTTGGTGAAACAAAGAGATATTACTATTTGTCACACCCCGCTATAGCGGAAACACGGAATGTGAGAGCTGGAATATCATTACACGGTCATAAGCAAATATAAACGATTCAAGTCATTTCGATTAAAAATAAAATTGTTCAAGTTTCACAACCAAGCAGTTCATAAGTTTAAAATAAAGTACAAGTACAATGTTTCCAAAATAAATTCCCAAAATATAAAGGTCTTTCCCAATAAGCGCCTCACGTGACCATATCGACCCTCCTTTCCCATGCATTCCGAACACTTACATTAATTTCCTGAAACATAAGATAAAGTGTCAACTACATAAAGTAGTGAGTGAGTTACAGTTTAGAGTTTCGATAAAGTTTCCAAAAATAGAAAGTTGCCAACAAAATAGTAAGTTGCCAAAAATAGTAAGTTGCCAAAACATATATTGACGTCATGAGTAAAAGAACGAGTCGACGTTTGAACATATATGTAAATAATAAAAGTTTGTACGTACGCGAGTAAAGTAATTAAATAAACTCGTATAGTAAAGTTGTAGCGGAATCCAGGCGCTAAAAGTGTATGCGTATGTAGTATGTGTTTAACTAAATAGTTCTCGTATCAATCACTTGGCATAATATAAGTAGTAAGTATACACTAAGCCGATTGTATGGTCCTGATCTAGCCCAAAAGTGTTTAATTGAGTGAACATCTGTTGTGGTAGTAATATGTACTTGGGACGCTAACCCTTAGTAAGGAGTGACTGCTCCTAAGTATCGATACCCATATGACTAACGGCTATTGCTAATAGTGTATAAGTGAACCTGAACCAAAAACGGGCAATTGAACAAAGTTGCAAAAGTTGTGTTGAGTTCTTACGGGCCTATATATCCATCAAGGATTGGTCGCTAACAAGTATCCTAGTTTAGTTAACCCACTAAGGCGATAACACAAATACGCATAATAGTTTGTAAGTTCCAAGTTTGTACAAGTTCCATAGTTCCAAAGTTTAAAATGTTTCAAAGTTTCAAAGTTTCGAACAAGTTTCAATAAGTACCAAAAGTATCAAGTTCCAATTGTTCAATAGTTTGCAAATAGTGTAAAAGTTACAAAACATGTAATCTTATGCTTCCCCCAAATAATGTTTAAAATGTACAAAAAGTAAAACAAGTGGGGTTGTAACTCACGGTTTGCGGAGATAAGAGATATGAACTAGCACAAAGAGAGGCGGAACGCGTCGGGAATCACAAACGACCTAGAACACCGGAATGTTGTATAAGTTATATTAGTATAATTTGAGTTATGTTAAGTTCCAATTTAACATTTTTAAGTCTCAATTTCTTATACTTAGATTCTGTCCCAAAAGATTATTACGGAAGGTTTAAAAGGTTTGTATGTTCGTGTACGTTTTAGTAGTCCGATAAGTCTAATTATGTTCAAAAAGTGTCAAAGTTCCAAGTTAATGTATAAAAGTCTCAAAGTTATTAAGTTACTGAAGTTAAGGTATGTTTACGGTGACATTTGGGCAGCGCTTCCGCGTTACAAAAATTATGTCCATTTTCAAAACACTTTCCCGCTTTAAAATGCACAATACAACGTTTAAATAAACAATACACAAGTTTCAAGTCCAAAAACCCTTTTTTAAACAATTTATAAGTCAAAACAGTAGCTTATCATGATATATATGTTCTGTGATTAATTATTTTAGCTTATAATCATGTTTACGACCTTTAAAACGACAAAAATACGAAACAGCACTATTCAGGCGGCGGCTGGAGGAAATCAGCCGCCGGCTGACCTTTAGCCGTCGGCTGAAATCCTTCAGCCGCCGGCCAAAAGGTTCGGCTAGTTTCAAAGTTCCTCTATTTTTTGTTTTTAAGTTTGTTTAACGGGTAGATTCGACATGCAAACTGTTATAACTTAAACATATGTATTTTCAAAGTAAAATCTCAGTTTTCTTTTAGATTTACATGTTAAATATATAGATCTTTCATAAAAACTTGTTTTTAAGCAATAAAACGTTTTGCATGTTTATGAAAACTTATTTCCAGGTTTTAGATCTTACATGCAAGTGAGTATATGAATAAAAACAGTAAAAAGAAAGTGTTATACCGAAGGGAATAGAGATGTGATGGTTTGGATGAGTTTTAGCTCCAAAAGTTCCTTGAAAACCCGATTTAAACCTTTTCCTTGCTACCCCTTTGATCTTAGGACGATTTGTATGTGTTAGATGGTTGATTCTTGATGTTTAAGTGGCTGATTTTTGGTAAAATATTTCTGTTTTTGCTTGAGTATTTGAGAGAAAGTAGAGAGAGTTTAGAGGGTGTGTGTGTTGTGTGTGTGAGTTTGATTCAAAATGAAAACAATTGTGATTAAGGGTGATGTTTCTGCTCTTGGGAACCCCAATTGCAGTAAATATTGTCCAAAACTCGAGTGAAAAACGTTGCCCAATCGTGAGACATGCAGAAATGAGTCATCATCCAGCTGGACAGCAGGATTCAGCCGCCGGCTGGATATATTCAGCCGCCGGCTGGATTGCCAAGTCCAGCTTTTTGACGTTTTTCAGTTTTCCGTTAATTAGTTAAGGACTAGAATCTTTTTAGTTACCGTTATGAACTTAGTCGAGTTCTTGTATTGTTTATTTGGTGTTAGGATTTATATTTTGATTCCGACATTGGTTCCGACAATAAAAGACGCATAAAATGAACCCGAACAATATGAACACGATAAAAGAGAGCTAGAGTTTTGAACCGATTAAGTAACTGAAAATCACCTGAAATTTAGACGGTTGTCACATCATCCCCGGATTGAAAGAAATTTCGTCCCGAAATTTGACTCGCCCAATCAGGTAGAAGTATCTTTGAACAAATGCGGATACTTTTGACGTATCTGGTCTTCACGTTCCCATGTGAATTCGTGACCACGTCGGGAGTTCCACCGAAGTTTGACAATAGGAACACGGCTTTGTCTGAGTTGCTTGACCTCTCGGTCTACAACTTCAAGCGGTTCCTCGATGAAGTTGAGCTTGTTGTCGATCTTGACCTCGTCGAGCGGGATGACGATGGTCTCATCGGATAGGCACTTTTTCAAGTGTGAGACATGGAACACGTTATGAACATTGGAAAGAACAGGTGGGAGTTGGAGTCGATAAGCTACTGGACCAATGCGCTCGATGACTTTAAACGGTCCGGTGTACCTCGGGCTTAGCTTGCCGCGTTTCCCAAAGCGAACTACCCCTTTCCATGGCGATACTTTGAGAAGTACACGATCGCCGACCTGGAACTCGAGGGGTTTTCTTCGGTTATCGGCGTAGCTCGTTTGCCGAGTACGGGACGTCTTCAGTCGCTCCCTGATAGTGGTGATCTTGTCGATGGTTTCTTGAACAATGTCGAGCCTTGTGAGCTGTCGATCACCAGCTTCTAGCCAACAAAGCGGCGATCGGCACTTGCGTCCATATAAGGCCTCGAACGGAGTACACTTAATGCTAGTTTGGTAGCTGTTGTTGTACGAAAACTCGACCAATGGAAGATGTGTGTCCCAACTTCCTCCAAAGTCAACTACACATGCTCTAAGCATATCCTCAAGCGTTTGGATCGTCCTTTCGCTTTGACCATCGGTCTGAGGGTGATAAGCTGTGCTAAGGTCTAGTCGTGTCCCGAGAGATTTCTGAAGCGCGTTCCAAAAGCGAGACGTAAACCGACTATCCCTGTCAGAAATGATGGAGAGAGGTGTACCGTGGCGAGAGATGATCTCGTTGATGTAGATTTGTGCAAGCTTCTCCATCGAGTGGGTTTCTCGTATCGGTAAAAAGTGAGCAGACTTAGTCTGACGGTCCACGATTACCCAAATCGTGTCGTTACCCTTTGCCGTCCGGGGTAACTTGGTAATGAAATCCATGGAGATTTGCTCCCACTTCCACATAGGGATCTCCGGTTGCTGCAGAAGTCCCGAAGGTTTCTGATATTCTGTCTTGACCTTGGAGCAAGTGAGACACTTGGCTACATACAAGGCGATATCTTTCTTCATGCCCGGCCACCAATAATACTCCTTAAGATCTTTGTACATCTTGTCTGAACCTGGGTGGATGGAGTATCGGGAACGGTGGCCTTCATCCAGAATTAACTTTCGAAGATCCTCGGACTTCGGAATCCATGCTCGGCCCTTGAAGTAGTGAATTCCATCGGATTTGAGCTCGAACTCCTTCTCATGATTGTGCAAAGTTTCTCCCTTTAGGTTCTCGGACTTCAACGCTTCTCGCTGAACCTCGGCGATTTGCGTTTGAAGGTTAGTTTGAATCTGGATACCTAATGCTCTAACTCGAGATGGTTTCACCCTTTCCTTCCGGCTAAGGGCGTCTGCTACTACGTTTGCTTTACCCGGGTGGTACTTGATCTCGCAATCGTAGTCACTCAGCAGTTCGATCCATCTCCTCTGCCTCATGTTGAGCATTTTCTGGTCTAGGATGTGTTGAAGACTCTTGTGATCCGTGAAAACCGTGCACTTAGTCCCATACAAGTAATGTCTCCAGATCTTTAGTGCAAAGACGACTGCTCCCAGCTCTAAGTCGTGAGTGGTGTAGTTCTGCTCGTGAACCTTGAGTTGTCTTGAAGCGTAAGCGATGACTTTGTCTCTCTGCATAAGGACGCACCCAAGTCCTTGATGGGATGCATCGCAGAATACAACAAAGTTATCCGTACCCTCTGGTAAAGACAAAATCGGTGCGTGACAAAGCTGGTGCTTGAGTTTCTGGAATGATTCCTCTTGCTTCGTACCCCAAACAAAATCCTTATCCTTCTGGGTGAGCTCGGTGAGTGGCTTAGCGATCTTCGAGAAATTCTCGATGAACCTTCGATAGTAGCCGGCCGACCCTAGGAACTGACGAATTTCAGTAGAAGTCGTCGGGGCTTGCCATTTCTCGATCGCTTCTATCTTAGCCGGATCCACATGGATCCCTTCTTGGTTGACCACATGACCAAGGAAATGTACTTCCCGGAGCCAGAATTCACACTTAGAGAATTTGGCGTACAGTTTCTGTTCTCGGAGGAGTTCTAGAATGAGTTTCAAGTGTTTCGCGTGATCCTCCTTGTTTCTCGAGTAGATAAGAATATCATCAATGAACACGATCACGAATTTGTCCAGGTAAGGTCTACACACTCGGTTCATTAAGTCCATGAACACCGCTGGTGCGTTGGTTAGACCGAATGGCATGACTAGGAATTCGTAATGACCGTAACGAGTACGAAAAGCGGTTTTTGGAATGTCGGTCTCGCTGACACGAACCTGATGATAACCCGAACGGAGGTCGATTTTCGAGAAGTAAGTTGCACCCTGCAACTGGTCGAAGAGGTCATCGATCCTCGGGAGTGGGTATCGGTTCTTGACGGTCAGCTTGTTCAGTTCGCGGTAGTCGATGCACATACGAAAGGATCCGTCTTTCTTTTTAACGAAGAGTATAGGGGCTCCCCAGGGTGACGAGCTAGGACGAATAAGACCATGATCCAAGAGTTCCTGAAGCTGTTTAGACAGCTCTTGCATCTCCGGCGGGGCTAGACGGTACGGTGTCCTAGCGACCGGTGCTGCACCAGGAATGAGGTCTATCCGGAATTCCACTTGTCGATGCGGAGGTAACCCTGGCAGATCTTCGGGAAAGACTTCAGGGTGATCCTTGACTACTGGGATATCATGAATACGGATCTCCTTGGGTTTACGTTCCACAACGTGAGCAAGAAATGCGTCACAGTCCTTCTCGAGGTACTTACGCATTTTGATGGACGACACGAGACGGAGTGAACGTCCGGGTTTGTCTCCTTGAACAACTAAGGTTTCAGTGTCAGAAAGAGGAATGCGAATGAGTTTGTCAAAACAGACGATCTCGGCTCGGAAACGAGAGAGCCAGTCCATTCCGACGATGACATCAAAGCTTTTCAGCTCGATAGGGATTAAATCGATAGGGAAAGTTTTATCGGACAGGCATATGGAACATCCTATGATTATATCCTTAGCTTCGAACTCCTGACCGTTAGCGTACTCTATGGTGAAGCTATCCTTAAGAATCTTAGATCCTAAGTTAATAAGGGGTCTAAATTCTAAGGACACAAAGCTCCTTTCAGCACCAGAATCGAACAGGACAGATGCATAATGATTGCTAACAGGAAACGTACCGTTCACCGCGTTCGGATCCTGCCGTGCCTCTTCAGCTGTGAGTGCGAATGCACGTCCTCGGCCTTGCCCGCCTCGGTTAGGTTGGGCGTTTCGGAGTCTGGGGAAAGCGTTTCGGAGGTGCTGATCACTTCCGCACTCGAAGCACACCGGCTTCGGACCTGGAGCTGCCAACTTCTCCGTGCAGTACTTGGCAAAGTGCCCTTCCTTCTGGCACCTCAGACACACGGGGCAGTTACCGTGATGGTGGAAATTGCACTTGTTGCACTTGGGGTTCGTCCCCGTATATCGGTTCCCAGCTGGTGGAGGTGGTGGTGGCGGTGCTACGGCTGCTATGGCAAGGTTGCAGGTGGTCTTCTTTTTCTTGTTCCGGTCACTTGGCCTCGGGGTCTGATCGGACTTCCTTTTCTCACCCGACTCCTTTTTGGATGAGGCAGGAGTGGTGAGTAGGTTGCTCGTGAGGCGGTGAGCTAGGATGATGGCGCTCTGGAGGGTCTGGGGTTCCTTAGTGAGAACCATTCCTCTGATTTCAGGAACAAGACCAGAGATGTACAGGTCGATCTTGCTTTCCTCGGGAGTTACTAACCTTGGGACTAGTCGAGCCAACTCATGGAATCGGGCAGTGTACCCTTCGATGTCGTTTCCGACCATCTCGTGATCCCAGAGCTCGGCTTCGAGCTTTTTGATTTCCCCTTTGGGGCAGTACTCCTCAATCAGGAGGGTCTTGAATTGTTCCCAGGTGAGAGCGTTAGCGGTCTCACGTCCCCTATTGCGGACCACATTGTGTCCACCATGTCAGTGCCTTACCATGCAATACGCAGGAGGCGTACTGCACTTTCATGGCCTCAGCACATCCACTGATGTGCAGCACCGACTCGATGCTCTCAAACCAGGATACCAAGCCTACGGCACCAGATGTGCCATGGAACTCCTTAGGATTACAAGCCATGAAGCTTTTGTAGGTGCAGGCTGGTGGGTTTGGGGGTTGCTGTTGGTTCTGGTGGTTCTGTTGCTGCTGCTGCTGTTGCTGCTGTTGCTGTTGCTGTTGCTGCTGCTGTTGCTGTTGCTGTTGCTGCTGTTGCTGTTGTTGTTGCTGCTGCTGTTGCTGGTGGGCGTTGACGTTAGCATTGATTCCCGCAGTGATCTGGGAGATCATATTGGGCATCGCTGCTTGCAACTGTTCGGCCACTTGCTCAGCGATGATCGCGGCATTGGTACGGGGTGCCATGATACTACAGTAGACAACAGATTCAGTTTAGAACGCACGATTAGAATATGATAAGAACATGATTCAATGAACAAGTTAACAATCACGCAAGAGTAAGGTAACAGAACAGATAGTACACGCACGACAAAGTTTCAAGAGATTCACACGATACGGGTTCACACGCAAGAAATGATTCAACACAGTACAAGATTCACAAGACAAAGTAATAATAGATAATAATAAATGGAACTTCATTCATTAATATTAAAGAGTTGAGTACAAGGTTCAAAGTAGAGAAGTACGGTACAATACAATGAGTAAATAATAGAATATGGCTCGAAGCTGTGTACATGGAAAATTACAACTCGGCCTACAGTACAATATGGAAATGAACTAGTGGCGTTTCTCCAGAAACACCTTGGCTACCATGGCCACTACCAACGCCCCTAGGATGAAGCACACGCTCACAAGGCGCTGCACAGTACGTGCGGTGGCTCGAGCCGATGCGATAGTTCGGATCGACTGTTCCGCCAGCTTGTGCGCGGCGTCAGAGACTTCGAAAAGGTAGAGGCCCTGTTGTCGGGCTTCCTCGGAGAGGGCCCGAACCTCGCGGTGTAGGTGGAGAAATGCAGCCGGTGGAGGAGGCTGAAGAGTGGGTGGCATCATAGGTTGGGAGGCTCCGGCTTCCTGGGCACGTCGCCTCTCTTCCAGGAAATGACGTTCCCACGCGTAGCGCTCCATGACTGGAGTGCGCATGGCGGGATCGTATGGGTCTACGAAGGACTGAAGGGGTGCGGGTCGGAACGGGTCCGGTTGCTGACGCGCGGCCATCCCGGCGCGGGGCCCTTGTGGCTGAGGTGGCGCGGTAACGGGTGCCGGTCGAGGAGGGGGTAATACAGTCCTCGGGCTAGGCCCGTTACTGCTGCTAATGGTCATAGACGTATCCTCCGTCGGGTCAGTCGTCTGGTGACGCTGACTCTCGGAGGCCGTATGGCCCTCAGAGGGTTCGTGCAGTGGGGAGACGGCTCGTGAGAGAGATCGCGAACGTGAGGATTGAGACATGACGGATCTGCGACGTAAAAAGTTTCGTAAGTACATGAACAAGATTATGCTACAGGAAAATAAGTAAGGAATGCAGGTAAGGGTCGATCACGTGAGGTTGGGAATAGTAAGACCGGGAATTTTTCGACTCAAAACCGTTTATCTTTAGAAATTACGTTTCGTCCTTGCATAAGTCGTTTTGAACTAGGCAGGGGTGATCAGGCCATGCGTAGTTAAAAACAATCATGCAATCGCAAAAATTAATTCACCAAAGTTTTGAACCCATAATGATTTTCCGAAAAGCCTTGGTTATAGTTTGGTTTCAAAAGCTTTTTAGAAATTTCTAAAACCGTTTTCACTACAACCTGTGCTCTGATACCAAGTCTGTCACACCCCGCTATAGCGGAAACACGGAATGTGAGAGCTGGAATATCATTACACGGTCATAAGCAAATATAAACGATTCAAGTCATTTCGATTAAAAATAAAATTGTTCAAGTTTCACAACCAAGCAGTTCATAAGTTTAAAATAAAGTACAAGTACAATGTTTCCAAAATAAATTCCCAAAATATAAAGGTCTTTCCCAATAAGCGCCTCACGTGACCATATCGACCCTCCTTTGCCATGCATTCCGAACACTTACATTAATTTCCTGAAACATAAGATAAAGTGTCAACTACATAAAGTAGTGAGTGAGTTACAGTTTAGAGTTTCGATAAAGTTTCCAAAAATAGAAAGTTGCCAACAAAATAGTAAGTTGCCAAAAATAGTAAGTTACCAAAACATATATTGACGTCATGAGTAAAAGAACGAGTCAACGTTTGAACATATATGTAAATAATAAAAGTTTGTACGTACGCGAGTAAAGTAATTAAATAAACTCGTATAGTAAAGTTGTAGCGGAATCCAGGCGCTAAAAGTGTATGCGTATGTAGTATGTGTTTAACTAAATAGTTCTCGTATCAATCACTTGGCATAATATAAGTAGTAAGTATATACTAAGCCGATTGTATAGTCCTGATCTAGCCCAAAAGTGTTTAATTGAGTGAACATCTGTTGTGGTAGTAATATGTACTTGGGACGCTAACCCTTAGTAAGGAGTGACCGCTCCTAAGTATCGATACCCATATGACTAACGGCTATTGCTAATAGTGTATAAGTGAACCTGAACCAAAAACGGGCAATTGAACAAAGTTGCAAAAGTTGTGTTGAGTTCTTACGGGCCTATATATCCATCAAGGATTGGTCGCTAACAAGTATCCTAGTTTAGTTAACCCGCTAAGGCGATAACACAAATACGCATAATAGTTTGTAAGTTCCAAGTTTGTACAAGTTCCATAGTTCCAAAGTTTAAAATGTTTCAAAGTTTCAAAGTTTCGAACAAGTTTCAATAAGTACCAAAAGTATCAAGTTCCAATTGTTCAATAGTTTGCAAATAGTGTAAAAGTTACAAAACATGTAATCTTATGCTTCCCCCAAATAATGTTTAAAATGTACAAAAAGCAAAACAAGTGGGGTTGTAACTCACGGTTTGCAGAGATAAGAGATATGAACTAGCACAAAGAGAGGCGGAACGCGTCGGGAATCACAAACGACCTAGAACACCGGAATGTTGTATAAGTTATATTAGTATAATTTGAGTTATGTTAAGTTCCAATTTAACATTTTTAAGTCTCAATTTCTTATACTTAGATTCTGTCCCAAAAGATTATTACGGAAGGTTTAAAAGGTTTGTATGTTCGTGTACGTTTTAGTAGTCCGATAAGTCTAATTATGTTCAAAAAGTGTCAAAGTTCCAAGTTAATGTATAAAAGTCTCAAAGTTATTAAGTTACTGAAGTTAAGGTATGTTTACGGTGAAATTTGGGCAGCGCTTCCGCGTTACAAAAATTATGTCCATTTTCAAAACACTTTCCCGCTTTAAAATGCACAATACAACGTTTAAATAAACAATACACAAGTTTCAAGTCCAAAAACCCTTTTTTAAACAATTTATAAGTCAAAACAGTAGCTTATCAGGATATATATGTTCTGTGATTAATTATTTTAGCTTATAATCATGTTTACGACCTTTAAAACGACAAAAATACGAAACATCACTATTCAGGCGGCGGCTGGAGGAAATCAGCCGCCGGCTGACCTTTAGCCGTCGGCTGAAATCCTTCAGCCGCCGGCCAAAAGGCTTCGGCCAGTTTCAAAGTTGCTCTATTTTTCGTTTTTAAGCTTGTTTAACGGGTAGATTCGACATGCAAACTGTTATAACTTAAACATATGTATTTTCAAAGTAAAATCTCAGTTTTCTTTTAGATTTACATGTTAAATATATAGATCTTTCATAAAAACTTGTTTTTAAGCAATAAAACGTTTTGCATGTTTATGAAAACTTATTTCCAGGTTTTAGATCTTACATGCAAGTGAGTATATGAATAAAAACAGTAAAAAGAAAGTGTTATACCGAAGGGAATAGAGATGTGATGGTTTGGATGAGTTTTAGCTCCAAAAGTTCCTTGAAAACCCGATTTAAACCTTTTCCTTGCTACCCCTTTGATCTTAGGACGATTTGTATGTGTTAGATGGTTGATTTTTGATGTTTAAGTGGCTGATTTTTGGTAAAATATTTCTGTTTTTGCTTGAGTATTTGAGAGAAAGTAGAGAGAGTTTAGAGGGTGTGTGTGTTGTGTGTGTGAGTTTGATTCAAAATGAAAACAATTGTGATTAAGGGTGATGTTTCTGCTCTTGGGAACCCCAATTGCAGTAAATATTGTCCAAAACTCGAGTGAAAAACGTTGCCCAATCGTGAGACATGCAGAAATGAGTCATCATCCAGCTGGACAGCAGGATTCAGCCGCCGGCTGGATTGCTAAGTCCAGCTTTTTGACGTTTTTCAGTTTTCCGTTAATTAGTTAAGGACTAGAATCTTTTTAGTTACCGTTATGAACTTAGTCGAGTTCTTGTATTGTTTATTTGGTGTTAGGATTTATATTTTGATTCCGACATTGGTTCCGACAATAAAAGACGCATAAAATGAACCCGAACAATATGAACACGATAAAAGAGAGCTAGAGTTTTGAACCGATTAAGTAACTGAAAATCACCTGAAATTTAGACGGTTGTCACACTATTGCATGCTTTGCTATTCATATTTTTATACGAAAAGAAGGATTAAGTGATGATTTTTTCTCCGAATATGATCGAGGTGAACTACATGCTAACGAGAATGTACAAGATGGAGACGAGTATGATGAGGACGAGGTTCAACCACATGGAAATACAACAGATCAACAATATATGATCAATTGTCGAGATCAACTTGCGGCACAATTAATGCAAAAATGTTGAAAATGTTGTTTGAATATTATCTTTATTTGAAAAATATTGCCACTATGTTTGAACATTTTATGAATGTTTTTATTTAAGACGTTTTATAAATGAAACAGTTTAGTACTAATATAGTAAAACAGATGTTACGAAGGAAAAAAGAACATAGTATATTGATTCAAATTCAGAGTTTTGGACCACCTCTGATTATTCAGAGCTGGTATTTAGATTCAGAGGAAAAACCTTTGGTTCAAAAGAACAACACCTTAGTCTTAAAAAATACTTATTTAGTTTCATTGCTTATCTAGGGCACTTAGGCGAGAGTCGTGACTGTGACTCGGGTTTGGACTGATTTGACTTGTCACCCAGCGTTTGGTATTATCGTGAGTTATTCGTTGCCCTTTTTACTGTTTTACTTTGGGCATGAAAAGCGGGTACAAAAATTGTGTTATTTATCTTGTATACCTAGTGGATCAGAATTGTGTGTAGATTAAATTGTCTTTAGGCCTCGTTAGGCCCCCTGTTTAAACACCTGTTAACTTTTTGAGCCTGGGTTGCATATATATAGATTTATATGGGTTTGAAAAACCCTCATCGTTCGGTAGAATGTCCTTACGAATGGATGTTATGGTCGTATGTTATTTGTTGCTATGCCTTAGGTTTGACAAGCCTTAGGATTGAGGATTATTTATTGTAGTCAAGATCAGGTGTATGATATCCATGCAATATGCATTGTACTATGGTTGTAAAACAAGATACGATTAGAATTTATTTCAAATTTTATATTTGAAATGGGTCACTTTCAACTAAAAATTGTGAAGAATTCACGGCATATTTGTTGACGCATTTTTAACGTTTTTCAGGAGTATGAGTTTGCGGTTTTAGTGTTGGCATGCTTATGTGGATTTTGTGAATTATGTGGATTTGTTATCTGTTTTCGTGGAACTACTATGCTTAGATTAGTTCCTAGGAGATCCATGTTTTTATTATTGTATTCGGATTTGTACTTGATACACTTTTGTTGCATGTCGATTATTGTAAACCTTGATTATTATTTATGATTACGATGTTATTTTTCATAGTTGTTTGTTGTAACATTGACTCCTGATATCATGAACTGTACACCTCGTGTTTCCGCTTGAATGAGGTGTGACAGGGCTTTCCAGTATCTTACACTCACTAGACCAAAGGTTTCATATGCCTCCAACGAGTTTGGTTACATATGTTTGACCCTCGAGAGTCTCATTTAAATACTCTCAAGCATTTCATTTTCTATCACTGAGGCAAATTTAATCATGGATTACAATCATATGCTTTGTCGACTCTTGATCTTATTAGAGTGGATGTTTGGACATCCTTCGATCAACATCAGGATATTGGGTGTATTATTAGGAGCCAGTTTGTTGTCATGGTCTAAAAACTCTAGCATATCATATATTATTAGTGTTGAGGCTGAATATTGGGATGTTGCCAAAGTTGTAGCCGAGAGTAGTTGGCTTAGTAACCTGCTTCTTGAGCTTCATGTCCTCATAATCGGTCAACCATTATTTATTTTGATAATGTAAGTGCATTCTACCTCTCTACGAACCCAGTTCAACATCAGCGAACCAAATATATTGAGATGGATATCCATGTGTTCGGAAAAAAGTAGCTATAAGATGTTGAGGTGCTTCATGTAGCATTCAGTTTGCAGTATGCATATATAATTATTTTTTTTACCGAAGGGGTTCATTAAATATTTTTCAATAGCTTGAGTCTTTGTTTTCACTCCAGCTGCAAGGGTATATTAGAGAATATATGTAGGTTTAGTGTTAGCTTTGTAATAAAGCCATATTAGATTTCGGTCCATATGATTTTGTGTATCTCCCTCTATTTATTTTCGTCAAACATAATCGTTTGTGCAAACATAATCGGTTGTGCAAACATATCATTCCTTAGTAATCTCCATTTGTAAGAGTGAATTTAAAGTTTTTTTGTTCTTTTAGAAAAAAACAGACCCAATCGTTTTAAGTAAAAGTGAAAAACGAAGATGAAACCCTTCATGGGGTTGCCTTTTACGATGATCGATTGAACTTACATTCTGTTGGTGAAACCCCCTCCATTTGTCCCTGTTACTGAAAAGTCCCCCTTCAAGTTCAAACTCTTGATATGATAAAGAACAATGACTAATGGTAAATATTAGAGATTTCACAGTGGTAAAAAAAGAGAGGATTAAACTCTTGAATGAAACGCCAAAATGCCATCGGGAAGTGCTTTCCTGTCAATATTACAAAAGACAAATGGACTTCTGAACATATGCCTACTTTGTCAATACATCGACTACTTGCATGCAATTTATGCTGAACCACAAGGACTTGTGTGCAATTATTACAACTTTGTCATTTCATAATAGTAAATCTTTTTATTGTCCCAGAAAATAAAGCATTATTTTTAACAAGTTCTTAATTAAGGTATATTTCTTCTTTTTTTTGCCAAGTAACTCAATTAAGTGAAACTAATAATACCAACTTCAATTTCATAGTTTGTTTATATCAGGATAGGGATGTAAGGATTCGAGCAAGTGCGCTAAATGTCATCACTATTAAATATTAAAAATATAGAAAAATAATAGATGATGCTAGCTAAGTTTCAAAAGTAATAATTTTTTTTTGCCAATAACAATTTTTGTAATCGTTTAAGTTATGCAGGTATTATAAACATAAACATAATAATTTAGACATTTACTTTTAACGAGACTTGAATTCATAACCTTTTGTATAGTAGACCAGCTCGATATCTTTTAACCCCTTTGTATTGGCGTCCTTAGTAAGATAATTTTCTTTATTATCTGTTCATATTTGTATATTTGATTAATTAATACTTTTTTATTTTATTTTATTATATCTAATTTGTCTGGTTTTGGAAGACATGAGTATTATTTTGCACTATGTTTAGAGAGGGACCTATAAGATTCCAAACAGGGAGGTTCGTCGATTACCAATATAAACGGCCTTGGCGTTTCTTTTATCACACCCCTCAAACTCATATTACCTTTAATTAATTCTCTCCTTTCTCTCCCACTCCTTACTCAAAGAAACAAAATTAATGCAATGGCAATAGATTGCATGATCAAAACTTCATCAAACATGTCTTCCATCAAGGAAGAACCGAAAGAAGACCAAAATAGGTCACTCATTTTCGATGCATCCGTCCTACAACACGAAACCAACATACCCCAACAGTTCATATGGCCCGATCACGAGAAACCTAACTCCCAACAGTCTAAGGAGCTCGATGTTCCTTTAATAGACTTAGGGGGCTTCGTTTCTGGACACCCGAGTTCAGCCAACGAAGCCTCTCGCCTCGTTGGTGAGGCTTGTCAAAAACATGGTTTCTTTCTAGTAGTCAATCATGGAGTTGATGCAAACCTGATATATGATGCTCAACGGTACATGGACTTATTCTTTGAGCTCCCGTTTGCAGAGAAGCAAAGAGCTCAAAGAAAAGCTGGTGAAAGCTGCGGATATGCTAGCAGCTTCACTGGACGGTTCTCCTCTAAACTGCCTTGGAAAGAGACACTCTCTTTCCGATTCTCAGCTGAGGAGAACTCGTCCAATATAGTTAAAGACTACTTCAAGAACACAATGGGTGAAGAATTTGCTCGTCTCGGGTATGTTTCAAATATTATGTATATCTCTTTGGTATTCATATAAACTATTGTTACCATATGCTAATTGATTTCATTATTACAGAAAAGTTTATCAAGAGTATTGCAATGCAATGAGCAGACTTTCTCTTGTGATAATGGAGTTATTGGGGATGAGCCTTGGGGTGAGCCGAACTCACTATAAGGAATTTTTCGAAGAAAATAATTCGATAATGAGACTAAACTACTATCCGCCATGTCTAAAACCCGACCTTACCTTAGGGACGGGGCCTCATTGCGATCCAACATCTTTGACAATTCTGCACCAGGATAACGTCCGTGGACTAGAAGTGTTTGTTGACAATGAGTGGCGTTCTATTGCCCCCAATCCAAATGCTTTTGTAGTCAACATCGGTGACACATTCATGGTAATTAATCGACCTCTTCACTATTAGGGTTTCTTTGTTATATAGTACTGTACATGGATAGAGACTAATTTCTTCTTTTTTCTTCATGTTTCACTATTTTTGTTTTTATTTGGTGTTTTGGCCTTTTCCCAAAACACTATTTAACTACATTTTGTTCTTGTTGCTTGAAATTTGTTTTTAATATAATCTGATTACCTGTTTTTCAGGCACTTTCAAATGGAAGATACAAAAGTTGCTTACATAGAGCTGTGGTAAACAACAAAAGTCCTAGAAAATCACTTGCTTTTTTTCTATGTCCCCAGAAGGATAAGGTGGTGAGCCCACCAAAAGAATTGGTGGACCAAAATAACCCTAGGATATATCCAGATTTTACATGGTCTACCTTTCTTGAGTTCACTCAGAAGCATTACAGAGCTGACATGAATACCCTTCAAGCCTTTTCCAACTGGGTTCAACAAAACTTGACATGCAAGCAAAAAGACAATGAAAATTGCAAGAAAGTTGTCAAGTAGGGTTAAATGAATGCATGCTTGGAAATCTTTCCCTTCTTTTTGTTTCTTAAATTTAGGGTCAACAAAGAAGGAGGAAAGCAGTGTTAAGGACCTAAGGCTAGATTTTAATATTCATGTTGCTAAACTAGGAATAAAGAGAAGCATAAAATGAGCCAATTTTGTAATTTTCTTTTGGACTATATGTGGAAATGCTTAGGCACTTATCACTAGTAGTATTACGCTTCTTTAGCTTCTACTTGTACATATATAAATGCCAAATTAAAATCCTAAAATGGGTATCCTATGCTTTATGCAAACCACATCTCGTTTAACAAGTTCTTCACCAAAATATTTTATTTTCTATTTTAAATCATATAAACATTCTCTTGGGAGAAACATTAATAGATTTCCTTATAGCCATTGACGGATCTAGAAATATGTATGTATTAGGTTATGCAAATTGTCAACTAAAATTTTCTAGGATATATGTTCTTGGTAATTTAACTACAAATAAATAATAAACGAAAAACTAACATTGTATTTTTCTCCTAGAGGGTACGCAACTAATTAGTGGAAAAAGGGGTTAAATGATGCTAGACTCCCGCAAAATGACCAAAACAAGAAGATAACTAATTAAACATATATCGCCAATAGGTTGTTCACCCCTAAGGGAGGTCTCAGGTTCGAGCGCTCTGGGGTTTCTTCCTAATTAGATGTCACTGGGGACCCCGAATCACTAAAATAGCCGTTCTAAAAAAATCTAATTAAACATATATCCTATTAAATAATTACAAGAAACTGTGATTCACTAACATAGTCTTTCTAAAAGAAACTAATTAAACATATATCCTATTAAATAATTACAATAAACTGTGATGAGGGTTTGGTATCTTTACACCACAAATAGCCTAAATCAATACATATGAAAAGGTAAAAGCATATCCAAACAATACACTTTTGCAAGAAATGAAAAGGTAAAAGCATTCAAATATTTTATTTAAGTGCTAAAACATATGTGAATGTAATAATTTGATGGGTAAAATAAGTTGACAGGTGCAAGATGTTGGTGATGGTGAAGGGGGGCTACTTTGTGAGTTCATCTACTCTCAAACCAACAACACTGCACTAAAAAATAAAAACAACTATACACTAAGGTAATCCCACACTTCAAGAATGATCCCATGTCACATCTTTGCAAAATAGCAAGGGTGTCACTGGATCTACTTTGGGATTTTTTTATTTTTTTTTTACCTTTTTTCATGGGAGGACAAATTTAGGAGACATGGCCATGGTAGGGTTAGGTTAACTGTGTAGGGTTATATTAGTCATTTCATGAAGGGATTAAGTTAAGTAAATTATTATAAAAAGGTCCCACAAATATGAATCATTTAGAAAAGAGTATGAACTAGAGTCCATGGAGGGCTTTGACAGATCTTTCGTTGTAATGGATTTTTCTGCAACAAGGGTTTTTGGTTTTACTCATAGCATTATTTCAATTTCCAACATTAATTAGTTATAAAAGACAACTCTAGATTTGATTTTTAGTGTATTTTTAAAAGTAATATTAGTTACTGTATTTTTATTCTAGATAAATTAATTATTTTGATTTTTAGCTAAGGATATATGTTTGTGTCAGTTTTATTGTATATTTCAATTCGATTCAAAATCTAGTGATACTTTTATGTTTTAAAACTTCAAGTTATTTTCTTTAAAAAAGTAGTTTTGAATTTAATTATCCTATACAATTATCAAAATACATATAACCAATATATAAATAATTATATGCATGTACCCACCTTGTTGCTCAATCGTAATAAGGTTAAATATATAATAGAGGTTTTATGTTAAAACTTTGGCACCACCCACATGCCTAAGACATGAATTGGTCATTTTTCGAATTGTTTTTATGGGTAGTCACAGCCTCCACCTTAACTTCTTGTTACAGTTAAATTGAACTCGTATATGATTCACTAAATTGTTCGATTTAATCTATCAAATATGACATTACATTATGAAAAACTCAATAAAAACTGTGAGTATATATAGGGCTAATTGTTTGGAAATGCATCGAACTTTACATCCACAACTATTGTATACATCCATATTTAAATTGGTCTATTGTATGTATCTAAATTTCAAAAATCTCTATTAAATGTATCCAACTTTCAAAAATCTGTTATTGTATGTATTCAACAATACGTGTCATCCATATAATGTGCCACGTAAGTTTCCACATCATCGTTTTGCTAAGATTTCATTGGTTGGATATATAAAATATCGATTTTTGAAAGTTAGATACATACAATAGACCAATTTAAAGATGGATGCATACAATAGTTTTTGATGTAAAGTTCGATGCATTTCCAAACAATTAGCTCAGTATATATATAGGGATGAGATCATGTAAAAAGTCTAAATATTGTAAAAAGTGTGAGAAGCAATATTAGCCAATCATTAAATATGATTAATAGTTAAATGGGTTTTTATAATCAACAATTCTAGAGGGGTAGTTCTGTCAATTTATAGTTCTAGATAGACTGATTTATGTTTGTAAAAGTTAAAGGTATCAAACACAAACAAACAAAAAACACAATTCAACAAAAACCCCCAATTCAACAAAAACCCCCAATTCACCAAAAACCCCCAATTCACGAAATTAGGGTTCTTCGCTCAAATTTTTTCGTTCAAATCCGCCATTGTTGTACATCATCATCACTCATCACTCTTTGTATTTTGTTCGATGAAAGCAAAAATGAAGGAAACATATGCAATTTTAACTCGTAAGTTTTACAAAAATCTATATTTGTAATCATTTCGGTTAATATTTTCACGTTTTCTAATGAAATCCGCCATTGTTATACATCATCATCATCATAACGTTTTCGATTTCATTTTGTTATGATGCACAACAATGATGCACAACAATGATGTATATTGTTATGATGCACAACAATGATGCACAACAATGATGTATATTGTTATGATGCACAAAAATGATGCACAAAAATGACGTATATTGTTAAAAATGATGCACAAAACCTCATAATCACATTCTTCTTTACTCAAGCACGTGATTCCTTTAATCTTCATCGCCTCTTTCTGTTTCTCTCTCACACACAACACCTTCACTGTGTGTTCCCAAATCACCAAAAATTGAACCCATTTCTTAATAAATCAAACCAACCCATTTTCAACTTTAACTGTGATTTGATTTGATCTGATCGGAGATGGGTGGCGTAACATCGTCCATGGCGGCGAAGTTTGCTTTCTTTCCACCGAGTCCGCCGTCGTATAAGACGGTGGTGAGGGAATCTGATAATAGGTTGAAAATGACGGATGTGTCGGAGAGAGGAAACGTGGAGGTTTTGAACAGGGGAAAGAGAAAGAAGAGAGTTAATTGAATTAAATATGGTGTAATGACGAAAATACCCTTATGTTAAAAAGAAATAAAAAGAAAAGGAAAAGACACATGGCATTGTATGATTGGTTCCCCAACTTTTTACAATATTTACACTTTTTACAATTTTTACACTTTTTTACAACTTTTTATATATATATATTTGGAGATTTGGAGGGTAGTGAGAGGAAAAGTAAAGAAAATATGTTAAAATAGAGATAGGAACACTTAGGAATTTTGTCGTGATGTTTGTCGTTTGTTAATGCCTTTGTTAATTTGCTGCAACATTCTTTCGATGGTATACATTTGTTTAATATGCCAGACTTTCGTGAACAAGTAATGCCATGCAATTCCACACGTACACAAACACATTACATATGTCATTTTCGGTTTTAATTTGTTAATCCACTCACCTTCTTTACTCGTGACTTAGACATATCTCAATTCAGGATGGTCTTCAAGGACATGAGATGGGATATCGTATAGACGTAGAACGGTATACGAATATTAATATTTATGAGCAATCAATGTAATGGTAGGCATACGATAATTTTCATAGAAATCCAATTTTGTTAAAATTGGTATAGGGTTCCAAAACTAATTGCATGTTTGGTATACGATTTTAAGGAATTTATGAGCTTTTTGTTTAAATGTAAAAATATTAAACTATTATTTTGAAAAAAGAAGAAAAAATCTTACATGAAAAAGTTTTTCAAAATTTTTGGGACATCAAGCCCCGGTTATTCCAAACATAAAGTAAATGGAACTTCTATCTATTATTATGAGTTAATTGTTCATGCAGTTTGTCAAATGGTAGTCTTCGTGCTTATACTTTTCTAAAACGCAAGTAGTGAGAAACATATTATGTGAATATCCGTTCATGTTTTAAGATAATGTCAGTCTTGTTAATTACATGAATCATCCATGTTAGATACGATATCGCTAATGCAAGACGTGTGTGGGTTGATTGCTCTTAGTATTTGTACGAATTCTTTTTTAATTAAGGTATGTTTTGGCATGAGTTTTTGAGAAGTTTAAAACTTTATATTGCCATTTACTATAACTTTATATTTTTCTTTTAATGATATTGCTATTTTGTCAAACATTTATAAAAAAATATAAGTTGAAACCGTTATCTCTTAACAAAAGCTCAAACTTTGAAATATGGTTACAAACTCCAGCTTCGGCTTTACAGCTACAAGTTTTAGTTTTCAGCCATAACTTATAACTCCAACTTACATCTGTTTATGTTAAATATACCCGCCATACCACTACATGAGCGTTATTTTCATTTGTCTTGATGGTCCTTTTAATTCAATCTACTAGGAATGATGTAGAAAGTGGATGTACTTATTCACCTTTGATGAGAGAATCTCTCACCGACAGAAGATGTCAATGAAGTTTCATAAAGAACATATATATTCTTTGAGATAATATGAACATTATTAAGAAATGTTTTATTTCAAAAAGAAAGGAAACATCTTTATTTTGTATAGAAATTGATTAGTTATTAATTAACTATATTACATTTATCCCATGTTAAGTATTATTTATAAGCCAAATAAATCAATGAATTCTTTTGGTTTGGTTTGGTCTAAAAATTATTTTTTTATGGTTTATTAACTTTGTAGCTTTATAAAGGCATTTGTGGTTTTCTTTATTTAAATTTTCGAGTGAGTTTTTTTTTTTCTTTCTTTTTTTTTCTTTGCTGAGTGAGAGGTTTTTTATTTTATTTTTTATTAACGTTGTAGTTTTAGAAAATCGTTAAATATTTTTTTTTTGTTTAAAGTTTTAAATGAGTTTTTTTTATTTTATTTCAAACGACATTCCGCTACAATGCACGGATAAATCCCCTCATTACACATAATAAGGAATGCTTTATAGTTTATACACCACAGAGAACAACACTTACTTAACAAATGTATATATGAGTGAGTAATAGAGTGACATTATGAATTTATTTATACAAATTACATCCAAGTGAGATCTTATGAGGAATGTCTTTATAGTACTTCCCTCACTCGTAGAGTGTGTGATTAGCGATGATTATGGACTAAATAAGAAACGAGTGAAGAAATGTTTTATTTAAGAAAAAAAGGAGAAGGTTTTATATAACTTTGAATAGATTTTGATAAGTTAGAGATCGATGCTTTATACACCACAAACAACAAACACGCACTTCACATGATGTCGTACTAAACACCTTAAATAGTGGGAAAAAAAAGTGTATATATGTTTTTAATTTATTCGTGTTTATAAGTTTGTATAAGTTATTTAAAATTTTAAACATGAAGAAATAGAAAAAAACCATAACTAATAAAATTATAAGTGGAAAGAAACACACCTTATTCTGACATTGTTTGCGTAAATAAATTTGTCATATCTCATTTCTATGTTCTATTACAAAAATCTATCTTTTCACTTTTGTTTATGGAAAAATATAACTGTGGAAAAAAAAACACACACCTTATTCTTACATTGTGTGACATTCGCGAATTTCTAGGTATATTTCTATCGTCTCGTATTCGTTTTATTTATTTATGTTTATGTTTTGACCCTATTGTATTCCTTTTATGCTTTATCGTATTCGTATTTTATGAGTATTGTATTCGTATTTCTCGTATTTATTGAGTATCGTATTTGTATTTATGTGATTCGAATCGTTATGTCGGGAACGTGTAGTCTTAAGTGCCTTTAGTATAAGTCTAGTATGCTCTTATGATAAGTTAGGGGAATTATGCCTTAATTATACGATTAAGATTAACGTTTAAAAAGTATTTCATTTTTAGTCCTTTCAGAAATTTTATTACAAAACTAGTCCTACGGGAGAAATTCTATTACAATTTTAGTCCTTTTCAGATTTTTATTACAGAAATCGTCCCTACCAACTTTTTTTGTCTCATTAGCTACCAGATTTTGTCTTTTTCTATCATTCTCATCCACACTCTCTCTCTCTCTAAAAAACACACACAACACACACACAAAAACCCTACCTTCTCTCTACATTTTCCGGCGATCCGACCGTTGAAATCCAAATCCGAGACCAGATTATTACTCACCGTATTCACCTCTATCTATCCTCCGAATTTCGTTTCGATCGGGTAAGTATTTCTCCAATTTAGTTTTAAACTTTGTCATTTTGATTCAAACTCGGAAATGCCATCTTTCACCGTCAAAACTCGAATTTTGTTTAAGATTATTGTTCCTAATCGTATTCTGGACATAGGGTTCCAATATGGGATCATTTAGATGCCTAAAACACTCAGAAATCGAATCCCGAATGCTATTTTTCGTAAAAACCCAGTTACGTCACGTAACTGTGTTACGCGCACGTAACTGATCAAGTAACTGACTTCATCTGCACGTAACTCACCCCCCCTGACCACGTAACTTGACTGTTACGCACGTAATTATGAATTACGTGACTTATAAGTCACGTAACAACCATCATCATCACGTAACTCTTGTATATTTACGTAATTAGTCCCTAGTTCCGTAATTGTTCACGTAATTAGTCCCTTATGCACGTAATTGCCTTATGATTCACGTAATTATGGTCCTAGATCACGTAATTGACTTGAAAGTCACGAAATTGATGCCTTGATCACGTAATTCTTTGCTTTATCACGTAATTCCTTCATAAGCAAGTAACTAATCACGTATTTAACACCTCTTGACCCGTAACTCTTGTATAACACGTAACTTGATACTTACGTGACTTGTAGTGCACGTAAGTATGAGAATACGTAACTAGTTTGCTGAACTTTCCGAAAACGTTTATAATCCCGTTAAATCGATGTCCCTTTTGGTTATTTTAAAACCCGTATGAAACGTTAATCGTTAAGGCATAACCCACTAGACTTAGAGATACTTAGACATGTTTATTTACGTGATGTTTAGGGCACTTAGACGTGGGAGCTTGACGGTATTATAGTATTTCCCAACATATCGTGATTTGGATTGCTTTGCTATACTGTGAGTTATTCGTTGCCCTTTTTACAGCTTTTACATTTTGGGCATGATTAGCGTCGTATAAATGTATTTTTATGGTATATTATTATGTATTATGGTATGTATTTTGGATATGGATGCCTTTAGGTTAGCAATACCCAACTTGTTCCGCCTTTGTGGTAGAACGAGGCCCCGTATACACACCTGTTAGCTTTTAGCCGCCGGTTCGTATATATAGCGCTATATGGGTCTAACAAACCCTCATTTCTAACACGATGGATGATGGATGCGCCCTGTCCGTGTTAGTAATGTTATGACCGTGATTTTCGAGGACAACCTAGCGTAATGCACTAGGTGGGGTTAGTTGCCAGTATTGTTATGGTTCAGGTGTATCGTATTTACCTAAGGCTATTATTTATCCAGTATGGTATTTTTATGGTATGACTATGGTATTTTTTTATGAAATGATTATGGTATTTTTATAGTATATGTATGATTATTTTATCAAAAGGTTTTGTATACTTCAAGTATGTTTTAAAACACCATTTCAAATGACTTATCTTCAAATCTTATCTTTTTGGGTCAAAACCTATTGAAAACTGTTAAACTAATATGTTTTCATTTACTATTGCGAATAATTCACCAACTTTATGTTGACGTCGTATTTTAACGCTTTTCAGGGATTTGAGGTTACCTTTATGATGCTATGCTTTGACTGGCTACGTGGATCTTTTGCTTGGAATTTGTTTTGTTATTGTTAATTCCTTAGTATCCCAAACTCTGTAGCCGTATTTTGATATTATTCGGATGATTGTAATAAGTATTTTACTTTCAAACTCTTCAATCTATGTGATGATGTATGGCTTACTTATGTTTATGTAACCTTTGAATCTCTGATACCGTATACACTGTACACCTCGGTTCCGCCATTTATGCGGGGTGTGACAGAAGTTGGTATCAGAGCCAATGGTTATAGCGAACTAAGTTACCTTACGGAATCACTTAGACTATGACCTAGGCTTTTGGACCTATCTGATTTACTCTATGTGCGCATTTCTTCTTTTGTGGGCCTGTATGTGATTTGTATGCTTTATGTGCTTTTATTTTGCTTTTTATGTTTTGGGGCCTGCTTGTTTTAGTCGCACATACAGTTATCGTTCTGATTTATTCTGTTTGACATTCGTAGAAGATGCCGCCTAAGAGAGCTTCTACTAGGTCTACTCCGGCCGTCACTGCTACAAGAAGGTCGACGAGGCGAGGTCGCGCCAGTACGAGAGCGGGTGCTACGCCTCAGAATACCACTGCTACCCCCAATGCTAATACCACTACTCCGGATATCAGTCAGTTGATTGCGGAGCAGATTGCAGCGGCAATACCGGTGATTGTGGCACAGCTTAAGGAGACACCGGTGCAGAATGTCGACATAGGGTTGGAAGAACCTGAGATGCCCGGTATTGAATCAGAGGGTATGGCGTCTGGGCGCGATGGTTCCGATGTGGGTAGAGCAGTGCACGTGGGAGTCGGTGGACCGAATATCGTTATTGAAGATCCACCCCGAGGCTGTTCGTATAAGACCTTTCTAGATTGCAGACCTACTGAATTTAAGGGTACTGAAGATGCGGTTGCTACCCTGCAGTGGTTTGAGAGGATCGAGTCGGTATTTAATGTCTCGGGATGTGATGAGGAGAGCAAGGTTAAGTATGCTACATTCTTATTCCAGGGTAAAGCCCTCACTTGGTGGAACTCGGTGAAACGGGTTCGGGGTCGAGCTACTGTTGCCTTGATGACTTGGGAGAATTTGAAGGTTATTATGAAAAAGGAGTATGTGCCGTCATCGGAGACGCAGAGGTTGGAGAACGAGTTGTGGAACTTAACTATGCAAGGTGCTGATTTCCGCGGGTATGTGAACAGATTCTATGACTTGTGTGTTTTGGCTCCTCGGTTGGTCCGCACGGAGACTGAAAGAATCGAACGCTTCACTCATGGGTTGCCTCAGACTATGAGAGACCACATTATTTCTCACCTTCCGGGTACTCTTCAGAGTGCGGTTGATATTGCTGGTCGGTTGACCGCAAGTGCGATTCGTGGTGGTACTCTCCATCCAGTTGTGAGCCGAAGAGATTTTGGAAGATCTGAAAGAAGAGATATGGCCAATTCGAGGAAGAGAAGCCGTAGTCATGATCAGAGACCTAAACTTCCTCAAGTGTATGCGTTGACGGGTTCTGGAGCTGGTTATCAGGGCGTGCGCCCTAAGTGTGGTACATGTGGCAGTGCTCATGCTGCGGATGTGGCTTGTTGGGTTTGTAAACGCTGCAAGAAGTTAGGCCACACTGAGCAGTTTTGTGGAAAAGCTACTGGAGCATGTTTTGAGTGTGGAGAAGTAGGTCACCGTCGTCATCAGTGTCCCAAGCTTAAAGTACCTACTCCCCTTCCTACTCCTGGTGCGGGTACTAGTGCGAGAGGGAATCCTGCTAAGAGCCGAGCTTTCGCCATGGAATCTTCTGAAGCTCATCAGGATCCTACTGTAGTCACTGGTACATTTCTTGTTGACAATTATCCTGCTTTTATCTTGTTTGATTCGGGTGCCGATAGAAGCTTTATTTCTAGTGACTTCCGTCCCTTAGTAAACCGTGCTTCTAGTCCTTTAGAGCCTGCTTATGAAGTAGAAATAGCTGATGGTAGATGTGCTTGTGTTAGAGAAGTTATTCGTGATATTCCCCTCGTATTAGCTGATATCCCTTTTTCCATCGACCTTATTCCTATGAAACTCGGTAGTTTCGATGTCGTAGTCGGTATGGATTGGTTAGCGAAGCATAAAGGCGAGATAGTCTGTTATGAGAAACTTATTCGTATTCAGAAGCCGGATGGAGACCAGTTGATTGTACACGGAGACAAGGCTGGGAAACGCCTTAAAGTCATTTCTAGTTTGAAAGTTCGCGAGTACGTCCATCAAGGTTGTTCCTTATATCTCGCTCACTTGGTGAAGAAAGATTCTACGATAAAGATTGATGGTGTACCGATTGTTCGCGAATATTCTGACGTTTTTCCCGAAGATTTACCTGGAGTCCCTCCCCAGAGACAAACCGACTTTCGTATTGATCTTGTTCCAGGAGCAGCACCTGTTGCTAAAGCTCCGTATCGTTTGGCTCCTTCCGAGATGCTTGAGTTGTCGAAGCAAATTCAGGAATTGGTTGATAAAGGTTTTATTCGTCCTAGTTTCTCCCCGTGGGGTGCTCCTGTTCTCTTTGTTAAGAAGAAGGATGGCTCCATGCGTTTATGTATTGATTATCGGGAGTTAAACAAGCTGACTGTGAAGAACCGTTATCCCCTTCCTCGTATTGACGACTTATTCGATCAACTTCAGGGTTCTTGCTATTTCTCTAAGATCGATCTTCGCTCTGGTTATCATCAGTTGAGAGTTCAGGAAGATGATATACCTAAGACCGCTTTTCGTACTCGATATGGTCATTACGAGTTCATGGTGATGCCGTTTGGTCTGACAAACGCCCCTGCAGCATTCATGGATCTAATGAACCGTATTTGTCGTCCGTATCTTGACAAATTCGTTATCGTATTCATCGACGACATTCTTATCTATTCCCGAAGTCGCAAGGAACATGAAGAGCATTTGCGTCTTGTTCTAGAAGTGCTTCGAAAAGAAAAGTTGTATGCGAAATTTTCTAAGTGCGAGTTCTGGTTATCCGAAGTTCAATTCCTTGGCCACGTGGTTAGCGCGAAGGGTATTCACGTTGATCCTGCTAAGATTGAAGCTGTTAAAAGTTGGGTTGCACCAAAGTCACCGACCGAAATCCGTTCGTTTTTGGGTCTTGCTGGGTATTATCGCCGATTCATCGAGAACTTCTCCAAGATTGCTTCACCTATGACCAAGCTGATACAGAAGAGTGAACCATTCGTTTGGGGTTCCGATCAGGAGAGAGCCTTCCAGGTATTGAAGCAGCGGTTGTGTGACGCTCCTATTCTTAGTCTGCCAGTTGGTTCCGAGAATTTTGTTGTTTATTGCGACGCTTCGCACAAGGGTCTGGGTTGTGTGCTTATGCAGAATGGTAAAGTTATAGCTTACGCTTCGCGTCAGTTGAAAATCCATAAGCAGAATTACACGACACATGATCTAGAATTGGGAGCCGTCGTATTCGCATTGAAGATTTGGAGACATTATCTGTATGGGACCAAGTGTACTGTATTTACCGACCACAAGAGTCTTCAACACATATTCGATCAGAAGATGCTGAACATGAGACAACGACGCTGGGTTGAGTTATTGAACGACTATGATTGCGACATTCGCTACCACCCCGGTAAGGCGAACGTTGTTGCTGATGCACTAAGTCGTAAGGAAACAGTCAAACCAGTCCGTATCCGTTCTATGATGGTATCTATTCAGACGAGCTTGAAGGCTCGGATTATTCAGGCACAAGAGGGTATTATGACAGAGGGCCGTGTTAAAGACGAAAGATTGTATAAGTTGGCGTTGGAATTAGAACCGAAGGAGGATGGAGTTCTGTATTTCCTCGAGCGTATTTGGGTTCCGATTAGTATCCGTCAGTTGATTCTGGACGAAGCCCATAAGTCTAACTATTCCATTCATCCGGGTTCCGACAAAATGTATCATGACTTGAAAGATTTCTATTGGTGGCCGGGTATGAAGCGTGAGATCGCCGAGTATGTTCGTCGATGTTTGACTTGTTCCAAGGTGAAGATTGAGTATCAGAAACCGTCTGGGCTACTCCAACAACCGAAGATTCCCGAGTGGAAATGGGAGCGCATTACTATGGATTTCGTTACAAAGCTTCCGAGATCTTCGAGTGGTTATGACAGTATCTGGGTTATTGTTGATCGATTGACGAAGTCTGCTCATTTCCTACCGATTCGTGAGAATTATCCGATGGAGAGATTCGTGCGTTTATATATCGCAGAGATTGTATCGAAACACGGAGTCCCCGTATCGATTATTTCCGATCGTGATGCTCGTTTCACCTCACGATTTTGGAAGACATTCCAGACTGCTATGGGTACAAGGTTAGATATGAGTACCGCCTATCATCCTCAGACCGATGGTCAGAGTGAGAGAACTATTCAGACCATGGAAGATATGCTACGAGCCTGCGCAATTGATTTTGGTGGTAGTTGGGACGTTCATTTGCCGTTGATCGAGTTCTCGTACAACAACAGCTATCACACGAGTATCAAGTGTGCACCTTTTGAAGCTTTGTATGGCCGCAAGTGTCGATCGCCTGTATGTTGGGCAGAAATTGGAGATAGTCAGATTTCTGGTCCGGAGATTATACAAGAGACCACTGACAAGATCTTCAAGATCAAGGAACGATTAATTACTGCAAGGGATCGACAGAAAAAGTATGCTGATAAGCGCAGGAAGCCTCTTGAGTTCAGTGTTGGAGATATGGTATTATTGAAGGTATCTCCATGGAAAGGGGTTGTCCGATTCGTGAAACGCAGCAAGCTGAGTCCTAGATACACGGGTCCGTTCAAGATCTTAGCCCGAGTCGGCCCGGCTGCGTATCGACTAGATTTGCCGGCAGAACTGAGCAGCGTACATAATGTATTTCATGTATCTCAGTTGAAGAAGTGCCTGGCTGACGAAACGTTATTAGTTCCGCTTGAGAAACTCCAGATTGATGATAAGCTTCATTTCGTTGAGGAACCGATCGAGATCGTTGCTAGTGATGTTAAGCGTCTGCGACGAAGTAAGATCCCGATTGTCAAGGTTCGTTGGAATTCCCGTTTTGGAGCTGAGTTCACGTGGGAACGCGAAGATGAAATTCTGCGGAAGTATCCTCACCTTTCCCCCGGAAGTAGTACCCAGTGATAATTTCGAGGACGAAATTTCTTTTTACTTGGGGAGACTGTGACATTCGCGAATTTCTAGGTATATTTCTATCGTCTCGTATTCGTTTTATTTATTTATGTTTATGTTTTGACCCTATTGTATTCCTTTTATGCTTTATCGTATTCGTATTTTATGAGTATTGTATTCGTATTTCTCGTATTTATTGAGTATCGTATTTGTATTTATGTGATTCGAATCGTTATGTCGGGAACGTGTAGTCTTAAGTGCCTTTAGTATAAGTCTAGTATGCTCTTATGATAAGTTAGGGGAATTATGCCTTAATTATACGATTAAGATTAACGTTTAAAAAGTATTTCATTTTTAGTCCTTTCAGAAATTTTATTACAAAACTAGTCCTACGGGAGAAATTCTATTACAATTTTAGTCCTTTTCAGATTTTTATTACAGAAATCGTCCCTACCAACTTTTTTTGTCTCATTAGCTACCAGATTTTGTCTTTTTCTATCATTCTCATCCACACTCTCTCTCTCTCTAAAAAACACACACAACACACACACAAAAACCCTACCTTCTCTCTACATTTTCCGGCGATCCGACCGTTGAAATCCAAATCCGAGACCAGATTATTACTCACCGTATTCACCTCTATCTATCCTCCGAATTTCGTTTCGATCGGGTAAGTATTTCTCCAATTTAGTTTTAAACTTTGTCATTTTGATTCAAACTCGGAAATGCCATCTTTCACCGTCAAAACTCGAATTTTGTTTAAGATTATTGTTCCTAATCGTATTCTGGACATAGGGTTCCAATATGGGATCATTTAGATGCCTAAAACACTCAGAAATCGAATCCCGAATGCTATTTTTCGTAAAAACCCAGTTACGTCACGTAACTGTGTTACGCGCACGTAACTGATCAAGTAACTGACTTCATCTGCACGTAACTCACCCCCCTGACCACGTAACTTGACTGTTACGCACGTAATTATGAATTACGTGACTTATAAGTCACGTAACAACCATCATCATCACGTAACTCTTGTATATTTACGTAATTAGTCCCTAGTTCCGTAATTGTTCACGTAATTAGTCCCTTATGCACGTAATTGCCTTATGATTCACGTAATTATGGTCCTAGATCACGTAATTGACTTGAAAGTCACGAAATTGATGCCTTGATCACGTAATTCTTTGCTTTATCACGTAATTCCTTCATAAGCAAGTAACTAATCACGTATTTAACACCTCTTGACCCGTAACTCTTGTATAACACGTAACTTGATACTTACGTGACTTGTAGTGCACGTAAGTATGAGAATACGTAACTAGTTTGCTGAACTTTCCGAAAACGTTTATAATCCCGTTAAATCGATGTCCCTTTTGGTTATTTTAAAACCCGTATGAAACGTTAATCGTTAAGGCATAACCCACTAGACTTAGAGATACTTAGACATGTTTATTTACGTGATGTTTAGGGCACTTAGACGTGGGAGCTTGACGGTATTATAGTATTTCCCGACATATCGTGATTTGGATTGCTTTGCTATACTGTGAGTTATTCGTTGCCCTTTTTACCGCTTTTACATTTTGGGCATGATTAGCGTCGTATAAATGTATTTTTATGGTATATTATTATGTATTATGGTATGTATTTTGGATATGGATGCCTTTAGGTTAGCATTACCCAACTTGTTCCGCCTTTGTGGTAGAACGAGGCCCCGTATACACACCTGTTAGCTTTTAGCCGCCGGTTCGTATATATAGCGCTATATGGGTCTAACAAACCCTCATTTCTAACACGATGGATGATGGATGCGCCCTGTCCGTGTTAGTAATGTTATGACCGTGATTTTCGAGGACAACCTAGCGTAATGCACTAGGTGGGGTTAGTTGCCAGTATTGTTATGGTTCAGGTGTATCGTATTTACCTAAGGCTATTATTTATCCAGTATGGTATTTTTATGGTATGACTATGGTATTTTTTTATGAAATGATTATGGTATTTTTATAGTATATGTATGATTATTTTATCAAAAGGTTTTGTATACTTCAAGTATGTTTTAAAACACCATTTCAAATGACTTATCTTCAAATCTTATCTTTTTGGGTCAAAACCTATTGAAAACTGTTAAACTAATATGTTTTCATTTACTATTGCGAATAATTCACCAACTTTATGTTGACGTCGTATTTTAACGCTTTTCAGGGATTTGAGGTTACCTTTATGATGCTATGCTTTGACTGGCTACGTGGATCTTTTGCTTGGAATTTGTTTTGTTATTGTTAATTCCTTAGTATCCCAAACTCTGTAGTCGTATTTTGATATTATTCGGATGATTGTAATAAGTATTTTACTTTCAAACTCTTCAATCTATGTGATGATGTATGGCTTACTTATGTTTATGTAACATTTGAATCTCTGATACCGTATACACTGTACACCTCGGTTCCGCCATTTATGCGGGGTGTGACACATTGTTTGTGTAAATAAATTTGTTTTGAGGATATAGATATAAGGGAATGACTTTACCCATCGTAAGTGTTTGGTTAATGAGTTTGAGGTTTAAAAGTCGATATCAAAAATTAAAACAAGGCTATTTCTATATCCATCAAATATGATGGGTTTGAAACCCATTCCAAGTAATCTTTCCATAGACATTCTCATTTACAACCAAACACCCTGTATCTTCTTTCACGCTTATAAGTATTATACATTTTCTTTATTACAATTAAAAGCGTGTATATTCTTCGAGTTTTATATATATATATATATATATATATATATATATATATATATATATATATATATAGGGACTGGTTCATGCGAGAACTCATATTTTTGCGAGAACTGCGAGAACTCTTTTTGATTGGTCCAATATTAATTAATTATAAATCATTTCTTTTAAAGAAAAAAGGGTATAATAGTAATTTTATAAATTCTTACATTTTATTGTTTGTTTAAATTTCTATCTCATCTCTCCTCTCTCTCCTCCATATTCTCAGATTTCTTTTTCTTAAAATTCATTTATCTTCTTTATTTGGTTTTCAATTCGTAGACTTATAAAATAGGAAAAGAAAAACAAACAGAACAAAAAAAATTAGAAATATAATTCCACTCAATATAAATTTTTTACATAGAAAATCCTCAAATTTTTTAGATGATAACAAATGAACATATCTTATATTACTTGTATCGGTCTTCAATTTTTAGTTGTTCATAGATGATGGCATATTTTTCTTTACACACATCACTATAAACATAACTAGAAACAAAATTACATGTCACGATATAAGTAGATTTTGTAAAAAATTCTACATTTAGTCAAAGAACAGTATATATTTTTTTAATATTGGTTCACTTTTATGTTGTTCATATGAGCACACTCATATGTATATATATGAACAAATTTGATATCTTATGAACATGACGATCTTTTAAATATATTTGAAACCAAATTAAAAAAAAAAAACATAAATAAGGCTTAGATTGAGGAAAATAAAGTGAAACGAAAATCAAAAACTAAATAATGCCTACCATAAAAAAATGAAGATTCCCTGCAGATTTGTTAATAAGTCATCTTCATCATAAAAAGAATCAATTTTAAAATATCTTCATTTAAAAGAAGAAAGGTCCCACTAGGCAAATCATCATTATCTTGCCAAAATCCGCAGACAAACATACGACATTTTCAGAGAGTCTTAGCAGTTTCGTTATCAACAACCACAACAACAGTCGAGGTACACTATATATATTCAATACCTATGATGATAGGGAGATGATAATCGAATTTAGGGTTTTGGATTTGGAACGATTTTAGAAGTTATGTTTACTATTTAATATATTTAAGAATCGTATAAAAAGGAGAGAGGGTGAGATAATTTAGGATATTAAGTGAAATCACAATAATACCCTTTATACCACTTATAAAAAATGACTAGATTTTGAATTAATTACCAAACTGCCATTATCATTTTCAACCGTTGATCTACTCATCCAATGGCTAAAGATGAGTTCTCGCAGTTCTCGCAGAAATTTGAGTTCTCGCATGAACCATTCAATATATATATATATATATATATATATATATATATATATATATATATATATATATATATATATATATATATATATATATATATATCAAGGATGACATATGTGCTTTTAACATCACATAAATTATGTGATGTCGATGCATATTTTTAAATGTTATTTACATTCCTCATCCATCACGTTTCTTACATACGCATATAACTTACGTGCTGCTAGAAGCACAAATCATTTACTTATTCTCTTATATGTATAATTTCAATATACTTCTACTCACATAAAAGTATAAACAAGGCCACATATATTTTATACACGGATCATTTCCCCTTTTCTTTTAAAAACGTGAAAGTAGAATTATCAATTTAAATATACTACTTAATTGGTTTTGTTACATCCGACACAATTTTTTTTTTTCTAAACTATTTTCTATCAACAACTGATATATTGTTTACAAAAGATATATGATCGTATTAGTAATTACATATCTACGAAAACGTGTTTTAAAAACATTATCTAGTACAAAAGATACCGTTGAATTCCCTTTATAAACTTGCCTTGCGATCAACTATAATATTTACACCTACATCCACACAACACCATAAATTAGAAATTCACAATAATTAACTAAATTATTATGACTTATCTACACACTTAAATTACAATAAATCAAGTAAATATTTCCATCTATCTCAGCTCCAACACGCCCAGGTAAATTCCCACATGAATCCAACTCGTCCGGGTTTGCACATGATTGTGTAAAATGGATTGTTTTTTCCACCATCTGACCCATTCACCACACATCACATTAATTTGACTCAAAAACACTCATATTATTGTTTTCATACTAGAACTACTCTTTATAAAAACGGAACACCAAAAGTCACTCACAAACCATATTTTATATTCCATCTTTATTTGTCATTTAGACACACATTCAACCAATGTTGCCACCAAACAGGTCAAATGCCAAACACCCCCCATTTAGTTCCAATTTTAACCCAAACATGTGAAATATCAAATCTCATGTTTATATAGACTTCCATTAGTTTATACAACAATAATAAACGATGTTTTAACTATTTTAACCCACTTTGTACCTAAATAGGTCAAAATAATCCCACTCCCCCAAATTTCACCATTTTCATAAAAATTTTCATAGTTAATTATCTTCATTCTATAACAATAATTTCACCTTAAATATCATAATTTCTATAACCCTAAATTATTTTCATATTAGGTATTGGCAGCCTTAAAGAGACTAAGCTCGCTCTCCTTCTCATTGTGGTGGAGAATTCGATATGATAAGTGTGCTTTATGGAATTTGGTAATTCAATGTCTTCACGGTTACTTAGGAGGTACTCGCCTTCCCGATCCTTCCTTATCTATTGGTGGATGCTAGATTTTGATTGTCAAATCAGGTATGGAGATTCAAAATTTGGGTTTTCATTTTCGTGATTCTTTTTGTCGCAAGATTAGGCAAGGTACTTCTATTTATTTCTGGAACAAACCATGGTTGGGCTCTCATATTCTCTCTAGTAAATTTCCTAATTGTTTGCACTTGAAACTTCTATGGAATGTCTTCTTGGTGATCGATGGGTTATTGTTGGTGAAAACTATCAATGGAGGTGGGCATGGCGTAGACCGATCAGAAATGGAAGGGAGTTGGATGAATATAATGAATTGATGATCTTGCTTGGTAATACTCGTCCTGGTACCGAGGATGATGGTTGAAAGTTTTTGATGGATGATTCTGATGTATTTTCAGTAAACCCGTTCGAGTTGCCATTGAAAAATATTTACAGGTTTCAGTTTCTCAACCAACTAGATGGCCTCACTTATCCCATCAAAAGTTTAAATATTTGTTTGGCGAGCAGCGAGATATCGTATCCCAAATAGGGTGGAGCTAGATCTTAAAGGGATTGACATCCGTTCAATTTTGTGCCCCTTGTGTGACAGGGACTTAGAATCTGTAGACCATATTTTGGTCATTTGCGATTGGGTGACTCAACTTTGGCTGAAAATTTTCTCGTGATGGGATTTAGATTTCAATGGATCTTTTTTTAGAGGTTATCGACTTTGTCAAAGACCTTCCTTTGGAAAAGAGAAGGAGTTTTCAAGCTTTCAAACTCGCATGCTTTGAATCAGTTATATTCTCTTCAACATGGGTAATATGGAATGCAAGGAATGAGAAAGTGTTTGAAGACAAAGATTACTCGGTGGAGGAGTTGTTCTTTAAAGTTCAACAACTCTCTCTCTCTCTCTCTCTCTCTCTCTCTCTCTCTCCTTTTTTTGTTTAAATAGTAGGAGTAAATTTTTTCCCAAAGATTGGTCTATTTGGTTATCTTCCCTTTTTAAGTTGTGTTATGTTGTAGCTTAATAACTTTATTGTATTCTTTCCTTATTATCTAGCTTCTTGTTAGATGATATAGACTTTTTTAATACTAACTAGGTGTTTAAAAAAAAAGGTTAATTTTCACAATTCATGAATTAACTCATTAAATAAGCCTCCAATTTAACATCATCAAGAACGTATATAATAGAAATTTTTAACACAAGAATATTAAAACTTCATATCTTTAACAATCACTTCCTTCTATGAAACTAAACCTTCTAATCAGTAATTTAACGTTAAATTTCCCGATTTACACTTTGATTTCTCCAATTTGATGTCTGACTGATTTCCCCGTATCCTTGCTCCACACACACACACACATATACACACACACACATAATTAATATATATATATATATATATATATAGAGAGAGAGAGAGATACACTAATATTTTGCTAAACTTATCCAAAAATGAAGATTCTAGCTAGTTTCTTTCATTTTATTACTATATGTACAACTTTGGTCCTCATACTAAGTACACTTGACAACTTTAGTCCTTAAAGTCAATTTTTTTACAATATTGGTCTGTTAGAAGACTAAGAAGACACATCTTAGCCTAAAAATAGACATTTTTAAAAAATTTGACTTTTACATCTTTAACCCCTAAAGTCAACTTTTTTTCAATGTTGGTCTATAAGGAGACTAAGAAGACACATCTTAATCTAAAAATAGACATTCTTCTAAAATTTGATTTTCACATCTTTAACCCCTAAAGTCAATTTTTTTTTTTTTAATGTTGAGTCCTTAAACTTATTATTCATCAAAAGGGGATTTTAAATGACCGAACTTATAAGAAATAATGTAAACTTTCAAAACGATTTTTGGAAATCGGGATATTACATGTTATGAGAGAATGAAAACTTCATTTGCTTTTCTTTTAACTTTTAAGACAACTAGACTAAACTTTACGGGTTTTTATTAACTTTTACTTTTATATTTTGTTCGTACATTTTGCATAAAATAAATTATCAAAAATAATGCATTATTTGATAAAATATGATAGAAAAGTGGGATGGGATATAAATAGCATCCCACACGTGAGGACAAAGAAGAAATCGTTTCGCTTTCACCTCCTTAACAAGCTTACAACAGGCCCGCATCACGTGTCATTATTAGTTGTTTCTTTCATTTTCTTTTCCTCCCTAAATAACTAAAGAAGATGTAATCTTTCAATTTTATTAGACATTTAGTTACAAATTGTTGGTGATATCAATGTTATTAGGGAATATACCAAAAATCCATATTATATAGAGTTAAGGTTACCTTCAAGTTTAGAAGACATAGGGTTTACGTTCGAATGAGTTAGCTCAATATAATCACAATATTATATTGAGTTAAGGTTACCTATAATATATGTTTTTTTTTCTTTTTATCACTTTATTGAAAAGATTTTTAATAACTTTTTTATAATAAATAATGACCCTCTGTATTTTGGGAATAATCTATTTCTTGATAAATATATGACAAATCAAATATTTAATAACATATAAACCACAAAACGAAATTAGTTTTAATAAGTTTCGAAATTAAACTTACATGTATAACAATTTCATACTCAGTTCCTCTATTTTATATATCTTTTATTTTTGTTTAAATTCAAAGCTCACACTTTATGTATTTTATCTAGCATGTTTTTAATTTTTATAGATAATTCTAACTTCAATTCAAATCCCAACTTTAACTCTAACCAGTAACTCAAAACAAAACAATGTTATAAAATTAATCACAAATGTTATGGATTATCAATATTTTTAGTTAAATATTAATAAAAATATTGATAATTTAAATTTATGTAAACTATAACCCATTCATGGTCCTTTTTGAATTAACATAAAGTTAAAACAATACAATATTGGATTGTCATTGATTTCCCATGTGTCCTCCCATGTGACATGTCACTAGTGGGGTGTCACCACTATTTTTGCATCACCATCGACCTCATCAGTTCCTTTGTTTCTCGAGAGTAAATGGTGACATGTTTATTGAATTTTTAGTTATGTCCAAGTTTTGTAGAATTGGTCATCTACTATTTATTTTCAGCTAATAATGTTGCATTTTTTGTGTTTTCTTCCTTAACATGCATGAATGGAATTAAGCATCTTCATGTGGTTGACATGTGATAAGAAAATGACATTTTACATTTTGTTCTCATCTTTCGCCTTCTTTTTTATTGAGAAATGATAAAAACAACTCATATAGTTGTTTATAGGAATAAATTTGGATAAGCTTTATTTTTTTTTGTAAATAACTAAATCTGACTCATGAATTTTTGGGATATCATTTTCCTTGACACATGTACGATCAATTTTAGCATGTAATAACATTTTAACAATAACCCATACGACTATTTAAAAAAGAAAAAAAAAAGTTATTTGATTTTAAATGGTTTTAATTGATTATAATTTATAAAATTTTAAATGGTTTTTCATTTACTTAATAAAGTTATTTGACTCAATTTCTTGTATTTGGTCATGTGGGTATCAAGAATTCTTTATATGGGATAACATAAGAAATCTGACAATCTATATTAAAGGTAAAGATCAAATGAGAGAGAAAACTAAATATAACTCAACTAGGGGGCAATACCCTAGACCGTCGTAAGGGGCGGCTACCCCTTAACCACGCAAGGGGCTTAACCCCCGTGACCCCTTCACTTGTGCATAAATGAGATTGCATGTATGCGCGTGTATCCCACACTCTCAGACACGTGATAGAGCTTAACTCATATTTCCCTTCGGTCTCATAATAAGTCAAAATAATATGAATATGGCAGATAACATTAAAATCAACAACACCTTATATCTCCTCGAACATAGTAAATAAGCTTTCTGATCACTATGGTCTAAAGTTATTGTGACCGGCCCGAATTGGTAAGCAATTATGGATTATAAATGTTTGACCCTAGTTCTAATGGCATGTTGGAACATATATTTTTCTTATCCCTCATGCTTCAATTTTGAGGGTTGTCGTTGGCTTTTCCTCTACAAGTTTGTTAGTCACCAAAAAAATTGAAAAATAAAAAAGGTCATTCATTAGGTTGGAAGTTTTCTCAACAAAACTATATATATGTTCGGTCCTTTCGTGAAACCGCTCACTAATTGTATTGTTTTTACCGTTGTCTCTCATGATGGTTTGTACATCAACTTCACGTGAAAAGTTCTATGACTTGACTAGGATTTTGTATGAAACAAACTACAAGTTAATTTCATCTTGGCTATCTATAGTGGTGTAGCTAGGATTTTTTCTTAGGATAGGCCGAAATATTAATATTAAAATTTATGGAAAAATAAACTCGTTGTAGAAGGTTTACTATAAAGTAGTGATCTCGAACATATTGTAAAATATATCTATTTAGACATACAAACTCATTAAATTTAGCTCAAGCAGAAGGTTCTTAACTTCGTACAGACTTGTGAAGTTTGCTAAAACAAACTATTAGATTAACTTAGCATAAGGGTATTATGAATGAAGCATGATGCTAAAACAAGCTATTAGATTAACATAGTATAAGGGTATTATGAATGAAGCATGATGAATATCAAATAAGCACTTGAAATTTGAAAGAACATTTTCAAAAGTAATAAATAAATGAGTTAATTACATATATCGTCTCTATGGTTTATCCAAATTGTAGATTTTGTCTCTAACTTTAAATCGTTGCATAAATTATCCACTTTTAAAAATTAATTACGCTTTTCGTTCCTGATTGCTAACGAACGTCCTTTTTAGGGACGTAATGTGTAATTAGTTAACGATGATTTTAACGAAAATTTTTAACGGACATCAATTTTAGGGACAAAAAACGTGATTAGTTTCCAAAAGTTGACGATTTATGCAACACTTTAAATCTGGGAACGAAATTCATAATTTTAGAAAAACCCGAGTAACGATTTATGTAATCAACTCTAAGTAAATAAAGTAAAAGATTGAAAAGAAAATACTTAAGCTGATATAAACTCCCCAAATTAATAACCGAAAGGCGAAATACCAATTTAATTATGCTCTCCTAATTATAATTTCTTAACTAGCCAAGCATTTTCAAGACCATGAATGGGACTCATTTGCTTAATCAAAATTATATTAATCCATATATATTCACATTTAATAAACAAAAATTAAAAAACAGAGTGGGCCATTGTGACATTCGCGAATTTCACGGTATTATTCTATCGTCTCGTATTCGTTTTATTTATTTATGTTATTGTTTTGACCCTATTGTATTTCTTTTATGATTTATCGTATTCGTATTTCTCGTATTTTATTGGGTATCGTATTTGTATTTTATGCGTATTTGCGTTTATCGGGTATATAGTATGTGATTCAAATCTTTTGTCGGGAACGCATAGTCTTAAGTGCCTTTAGTATAAGTCTAGTATGCTCTTATGATAAGTTTAGGGGAATTATGCCTTAATTATATGATTAAGATTAACGTTTAAAAAGTATTTCATTTTTAGTCCTTTCGGAAATTTTATTACAAAACTAGTCCTATGGGTGAAATCCTATTACAATTCTAGTCCTTTTCATATTTTTATTACAAGAATCGTCCTACCTAGGGAAATACAACTTTTTGTCCTTATCCACTTACACCACCTACACCTTATTCATTCTTATCTTTCAATTCTCTCTCTAGAAATTTCACCTACAAACCTCCACCTTCTCTCTAACTTTTCCGGCGATCCAACCGTCCAATTTCAAATCCGAGACCTGATTATTGAACCCCATCATTATCTTCATCTATCCTCCAAGTTTCATCACGATCAAGTAAGTATTTCTTCATTTTTGTTTTAAACTTTATCCTATTTTGATTCAAACCGAAACTATCACTTTTCACCATCAAAACCGAGATTTTATTGAGGGTTATTGTATGTAATCATATTCTGGACATAGGGTTCCAATTTGGGGTCAAATAGACGCCTAGAACACTTAGAAATCTCATTCCGAATGATATTTTTCGTAAAAATCCCGTTATGGCACGTAACAAACACCCCGATCACGTAATTGTACTATTACGCACGTAATTGTGCCTTATTACGCACGTAACAGCCTTCCTAGTCACGCAACTCTTATTTTCGTACGTAATTGCCACTTACGTGACTTATAGGTCACGTAAGTAGGCCTCATGCCCGTAACTTTCTTGATCAGCACGTAACAGATGCCTTGATCACGTAATTGGTTGCCTTGTCGCGTAAGTAAGCACCACCCTCACGTAATTCACTTGCCATGCACGAAATTAACCTCATGAATCACGTAATTTGGTCATGTATCCCGTAACTCATGTGTTTCGCGCGTAATTGACTCTTACGTGACTTATAGGTCACGTAAGTAGCCTTGCATGTCACGTAATAGCCACCTTCTTCACGCAAGTGTCTTCCCATGCACGTAACAAGCTTCTTGATCCCGTAATTGCCTTGCTTTGCACGTAAATGATCTTCTATCATGTAATAAACTTCCATATCACGTAACATTCTCCTTGATCACATAACTTGATACTTACGTGACTATTAGTGCACATAAGTATGAGGATCACGTATCAAGTCCGTTGACTTTCCGAAACGTTTGTATTCCGTTATATCGATATTCCCATTGGTCATTTCAAAACCCGTATAAAACGTTAATCATTAAGGCATAACCCTACTAGACTTAGAGATACTTAGACATGTTTTATTTACGTGATGTATAGGGCACTTAGACGTTGGAGCTTGACGGTATTGTAGTATTTCCCGACATATAGAGATTTGGATTGCTTTGCTATACTGTGAGTTATTCGTTGCCCTTTTTACCCTTTTTACATTTTTGGGCATGATTAGCGTTAAACAAAGGTATTTTATGGTATGTATGTATTATGGTATGTATATATATGGATATGAATGCTTTAGATGATCTCACCCAACTTGTACCGCCTTTGTGGTAGTACAAGGCCCCGTATACACACATGTTAGCTTGTGCCGCCGGTTCGTATATATAGCGCTATATGGGTCTAACAAGCCCTCATTGTTAACACGATATTTGATGATGGCGTGCCCTGTCCGTGTTAGCAATGTTATGACCGATTATTTAGAGGCAACCTAGTTTGCGACACTAGGTGGGGTTAGTTGCCAGTATTGTTAAGGGTCAGGTGTATCGTATGTTCCTAGAGCTGATATTCTATCCAGTATGGTATTTATTTTATGGTATGATTATGATATTTTATGAAATGAGTATGGTATTTTTATGAAATGATTATGGTATTGTATGGTATAAATATGAGTATTTTATCAAAAGGTTTTGTAAACCTCACGTATATTTTGAAACATCATTTTCAAAAGACTTATCTTCAAATCATAACACTTTTGGGTCAAAACGTATTGAAACTCTTATCATATTATGTTTTTATTTACTATTGCGAATAATTCACCAACTTTATGTTGACGTCGTATTTTAACGCTTTTCAGGGATTTGAGGTTACTCTATTTTGATGCTATGCTTGCTTGGCTACTTGGGACTTTTGCTTGGAATTTATTTTGTTATTGTAATTCCTTAGTTTCCCAAACTCTGTAGCCGTATTTTGATATTATTCGGATGACTGTAATAAGTATTTTACTTCAAACTCTTTTTCTATGTTGATGATGTATGGTTTATTTATGTTTGATGTAACCTTTGAATCTCTGATACCGTATACACTGCACACCTCGGTTCCGCCATTTATGCGGGGTGTGACAGAAGTTGGTATCAGAGCCAATGGTTATAGCGAACTAAGTGACCTTACGGAATCACTTAGACTATGACCTAGGCTTTTGGACCTATCTGATTTACTCTATGTGCGCATTTCCTTCTTTTGTGGGCCTGTATGTGATTCGTATGCTATATGTGCTTTGTTTTGCTTTTTATGTTTTAAGGCCTGCTTGTTTTAGTCGCACATTCGGTTATCGTTCTGATTTATTCCGTTTGATATTCGTAGAAGATGCCGCCTAAGAGAGTTTCTACTAGGTCTACTCCTGCCGTCACTGCTACGAGAAGGTCGGCAAGGCGAGGTCGCGCCAGTACGAGAGCGGGTGCTACACCTCAGAATACCACTGCTACCCCAAGTGCTACTACCGCTACTCCGAACATCAGTCAGTTGATTGCGGAGCAGATTGCGGCAGCTATACCCGTGATTGTGGCACGGCTTAAGGAGACACCAGTGCAAGATGCTGACTTAGGGTTTGAAGAACCTGTGATGCAAGATATTGGAGCAGAAGGTATGGCGTCTGGGCGCGATGGTTCCGATGTGGGAAAAGCAGTGCATGTGGGAGCTGGAGGACCGAATATTGTGATTGAAGATCCACCCCGAGGCTGTTCGTATAAGACCTTTCTGGACTGCAAACCTACTGAGTTTAGGGGTACTGAAGATGCAGTTGCTACCCTGCAATGGTTTGAGAAGATCGAGTCTGTATTTGATGTATCGGGATGTGCCGAGGAGAGCCGAGTTAAGTATGCTACATATCTGTTCCAGGGTAAAGCCCTCACTTGGTGGAACTCTGTGAAGAAGGTTCAGGGCCGAGCTGCTGTTACCTTGATGACATGGGAAAATCTGAAGGTTATGATGAAGAAGGAGTATGTACCGTCATCTGAGACGCAAAGATTGGAGAACGAGTTGTGGAACTTAACTATGCAAGGTGCTGATTATCGTGGGTATGTGAATCGCTTCTACGATCTATGTGTTTTGGCTCCTCGTCTGGTTCGCACTGAGAATGAGAGGATTGAACGCTTCACTCATGGGTTGCCCCAAACTATGCGAGATCACATTATCTCACTATCCGGGTACTCTTCAGAGTGCGGTCGATATTGCTGGTCGGCTGACCGCAACTCTACAGCCGGTTGTGAGCCGAAGAGATTCTGGTCGATCTGACAGAAGAAATATGGGTAATTCGAGGAAGAGAAGCCGTAGTCTTGATCAGAGACCTCAACTTCCTCAGGTTTATGCGTTGACGGGTGATGGAGCTGGTTATCAGGGCGTGCGCCCTAAGTGTGACACTTGTGGTAGTGCTCATGCGGCAAATGTAGCGTGTTGGGTTTGTAAACGCTGCAAGAGGTTAGGCCACACCGAGCAATATTGTAAAAGACCTGCTGGAGCATGTTATGAATGTGGAGAAGTGGGTCACCGCCGTCAGCAGTGTCCCAAGCTTGCATCATCTACTTCCCTTCCTACCCCTGGTGCTGGTACTAGTGCTAGAGGGAATCCTGCTAAGAGCCGAGCTTTCGCTATGGAATCTGCTGAAGCTCATCAGGATCCTACCGTAGTCACTGGTACATTTCTTGTTGACGATTATCCTGCTTTTATATTGTTTGATTTGGGTGCCGATAGAAGCTTCATTTCTAGTGACTTTCGCCCCTTAGTAAACCGTGCTTCTAGTCCTTTAGAGCCTGCTTATGAGGTAGAAATAGCTGATGGTAGATGTGCCTGTGTTAGAGAAGTTATTCGTGATATACTCCTCGTATTAGCCGATATTCCTTTTTCCATCGACCTTATTCCTATGAAACTCGGTAGTTTCGACGTCGTAGTCGGTATGGATTGGTTAGCTAAGCATAAAGGAGAGATAGTCTGTTATGAGAAGCTTATTCGTATTCAGAAGCCGGATGGAGATCAGTTGATTGTACACGGAGACAAGGCTGGGAAACGCCTTAAAGTTATTTCTTGTTTGAAAGTTCGCGAGTACGTCCGTCAGGGTTGTTCTTTATATCTTGCTCACTTGGTGAAGAAAGACTCTACGATAAAGATTGATGGTGTGCCGATTGTTAGCGAGTATTCTGACGTTTTTCCCGACGATTTACCTGGAGTCCCTCCCCAGAGACAAACCGATTTTCGTATTGATCTTATTCCTGGAGCTGCACCTGTTGCTAAAGCTCCGTATCGTTTGGCTCCTTCCGAGATGCTCGAATTGTCGAAACAAATTCAGGAACTGGTCGATAAGGGTTTTATCCGTCCTAGTTTCTCCCCGTGGGGTGCTCCTGTTCTCTTTGTTAAGAAGAAGGATGGCTCTATGCGTTTATGTATTGATTATCGGGAGTTAAACAAGCTGACTGTGAAGAACCGTTATCCCCTTCCTCGTATTGACGACTTATTCGATCAACTTCAGGGTTCTTGCTATTTCTCAAAGATCGATCTTCGCTCTGGTTATCATCAGTTGAGAGTTCGAGAAGATGATATACCTAAGACTGCTTTTCGTACTCGGTATGGTCATTACGAGTTCATGGTGATGCCGTTTGGTATGACAAACGCAGCATTCATGGAACTAATGAACCGTATTTGTCGTCCGTATCTTGACAAATTCGTTATCGTATTCATCGACGACATTCTTATCTATTCCCGAAGTCGCAAGGAACATGAAGAGCATTTGCGTCTTGTTCTAGAAGTGCTTCGAAAAGAAAAGTTGTATGCGAAATTTTCTAAGTGCGAATTCTGGTTATCCGAAGTTCAATTCCTTGGCCACGTGGTTAGCGCGAAGGGTATCCATGTTGATCCTGCTAAGATTGAAGCTGTTAAAAGTTGGGTTGCACCAAAGTCACCAACCGAAATCCGTTCATTTTTGGGTCTTGCTGGGTATTATCGCCGATTCATCGAGAACTTCTCCAAGATCGCTTCACCTATGACAAAGCTGACACAGAAGAGTGAACCATTCGTTTGGGGTACCGATCAGGAGGAAGCATTTCAGATATTGAAGCAGCGGTTGTGTAACGCACCTATTCTTAGTCTGCCAGTTGGTCCCGAGAATTTTGTTGTTTATTGCGACGCTTCGCACAAAGGTCTGGGTTGTGTGCTTATGCAGAATGGTAAGTTATAGCTTACAGCTTCGCGTCAGTTAAAAATCCATGAGCCGAATTACACGACACATGATCTAGAGTTGGGAGCCGTCGTCTTT
>CAJVGC010000582.1:4800756-4942272 GCA_910822075.1 Senecio squalidus
CTAACCCAAGTTACTGAGCCTGTCGATTCTTGCTCGAACATGTATCTTATATAATTTTATGAACTGTGTAATATAATTTCTTAATAATGTATTTGAAGGGTTTTGTCTAATCTGATACCTGATGATCAAGAGTAACGAAGCAAAATCACAAAGGGTTTCTCCAAAGTTTAAAATCGGCTTTGGGGTTTGGGGGTTGAGGCTAACGGTCGACCGAGTTTTATCTTATGGGGGGATTTTGGGTTTTATCTTATGTGTTATTTGGTAGGGGTGGCAATTCATGATAGGTTCGGGTTGACGGGTTCGGGTTAGTAGGTTGTCAGGGTTAAAATTACTCAACCCGAACCTAACCCATTAATATAATAGGTTATCGGGTTCGGGGTTAAGCCTAACGGTCGACCGAGTTTTATTTTATGGGGGGATTTTGGGTTTTTTCTTATGTGTTATTTGGTAGGGGTGTCAATTCAGCCCGGGTTCGGGTTGACGGGTTATTTTTGCAACCACCAATGTTGAAAGAGATAATATAGAAGTTTCTAAATAAAAAACAAATATAAAAAAGATAAATTGATATTATTAAAATTAAAATAAAGGGTTATTTTAGTTAAATATGGTAGAATGTATATTAAATTTTATATATTATTATTTATAAAAATTACTTTATAAAAGTTTTCGGGTTGTCAGGTCAACCCATTGGACCAAATGACCAACCCGAACCTAATCTGAAAATAATTCATGTTAGCGGGTCATCGGATTGACGAGTCGGGTTATGTAACTTAACCAATTATTTTTCGTGTCAGTCTAAGATCGGGTTTTAGTATTGCCACCCATTTATTTGTTTAACATATCTCCAAATATCCAATACATATAGTTATTGTATAATTCGATCACCAAATTAAACAATCATAAACCAAATCAAATACTTATTTACATGTAAATCCCTCTATTTTATTTAGTTTAAATAAATATCTCTAAGACATTTATTTAGCAATATTCATAATACTATATATTATGTATATTCATTAACTAGATTATTGTCCCGCGATAACGCGGAAAAAAATAAAAACTGAATCGTAAATTTTATGTTTATGTAGATTTTAATTTATTATGAAAAAATAATGTTATGCGTATAATAATATATATAGTTTTACGTTTATACACATGTTGTTTATAATTATAATAACATATACACTTTTACGTTTATACACATGTTTTGATATTTTGTATTAGGAGATTTTAGAATAATAATAAATTAAATCATAGTCCAAATTGAACGATTCTATAAGTAAATTATAGTTATGTTTTTTATTTTAGTAAAGATAGAATGAAATATATAATGTAATTATGTATTGTAAGAGGGTGTAGAATGAGAATAATCTTTTATGACATCATCAATCTGATCTAACGGCTACCATCAAAGAAGTCAACTCATCCAATGGACCTTAATTCGCCATGTGACATTTCAAGTCTCTCTTTTATTATATATTAAAGATTAAAGATACATTTATATTTTTTGGTTATGTATAAATACATATTTATTTATGTATTCCAAATACATAAATTTATACTCCCTCCATTCCAAAAAGAAGTTTTCAACTTTTTTATTTATATTTGTCCCAAAATTATTGTAATGGTTCTAAGTATAGATAATTAAAATGTAGTAAATTCTCATTTTATTCTTAAAAAGTTTTAACTTTTTAAATTTAAAAAGTAACCGATGCCTTCAATGGAAGGGCAAAATAGATAATCTGATTGAATATACTTCATTAACTACACTTATTTTATTTCGATCGTTTGTTATTTGAAGACATTTTTCTTGGAACCAACAAAGTATATGAATTATGAAAAATGATATACATGGCTAAGTATGTATGACTAAAAAGTGGCCTAAAGATTTGATTGGTCCAATTTGAAAATGATTGGTTAATATGATGAAAGAGAATTAGTGGAATCAATGTGTAATGTTTTCTATGGTTTAGGCTTATTTTTAGGTCCATATTTTAGGCATATGTATCATTTCTCATGAATTATATATATCATAATATTTAAACATGCATTCACAAAAATATATTTACTATTAATTAATTAAACCATATATTTAATTAATCAATTAACACTCACTAGATAATCTCCCATTTTATTAGTACATTCATAACTAACAAAAATGTCATTTCCGGTAGTGATGCATCGGTATGACCGTAAAGTGTCTTAGGACTCGGATTATGGTACTTTAAAAGGAACTATGCACACAAATCTTTTTACGTATTTCGATTTATTTGTTTATGGGTTAACATGAACTCTTTAAAGGTGATAATTCAATAACTGACAATTAGTGTTCAAGACAGCAAAATCAGTAATCGAAATAAGATAGGAATTGCTAATCTCCGTATGTATAAAATATGTATAAAATGAGACAATTTTTTTTTATAATATAACCAACAATTATGTTATTTATAAACAGATAGAGGCACCATTCAATAGTCACAACTTTTTATTTTGACGAGAAATATCGTTAGGGTACCAACTAGAGGACCTTGCTACCCAAACCCATGAATAGTTGTCCCTTGGCTACCATTAATGAGCGGAAATAAGATAGCTGGAACAAGTTTGCATCATGCAACTCCTAATCGTAACTTTGCTCAACTCGATTTCTCTTGGGTCTCGAGTAACTCACAATTTTACTAACGTGGCCAACAACACTAAAATCATCATCGCATTTCATGAATAAGTGTTGATATATAAATAAGGTATTTTACTTTGAGAAAATGCTACAAAACTTTAAAAAAAATTTCGATTATGTTACTCTATTAGTGCAAAGTTCGGATACATGATCGAAAATTTTCTCAAAATTTAATAGCATTATTGAAATATTGAACGTTTTGGCAAAGTAAAGTAACTTATTTATATATTAACACGTATTTGTAGTATTATCGAATATTAATATATAACATGGACAATGTAACCGACTAATACCCGGTAACCAGTTTTGGAAGACACATAATTGAACATTTTCGTAAAATCTGATAATTTTATCGAACATTATATGAAAGTACAGTAATACAATTTAACAAAAATAAAGTATAGTAACAAAATTGAACATTTTCGTAAAGTTCAGTAATTTAATTGAACATTTCTTAAAAACAATAATACAATTAAACAAAAAAAGTTATATTAATAAAATTGAACATTTTTAAAAATTATAATAACTTCTTTATATATTAACCCGAACATTATCTATGCTTCTCTAGTTATTCTAAGTCCATATCTACCGAGGCCAATCAAACATCGAAAGGTTTAACATGGAATTATCAAACATGTTAATAAAATTTGTCATTAAAAAGAAAACAATATAAAGAACAATAAATACTTATGTCACTAAAATAGGCGTCAAACAGTAGATGAGTCCAAAATGAGGATTGATTATCACATTGCTCCAACATGTACTTGACTTTATCAAACCAATCACATTTTGCCACCTCCTGTCAATGGAAACTATTTGCTTTCTAATTTCAGCCCTACTTACTATATTTTGTAGGAAACTCACCACATGACTTTCTCTGAGTTACAAAAAGACAATTTTTATCTGTTTTGTCTTCTACCCAACAAATAATATTACCCAATTAAGACTCGTATGGAATACAACAAAACTATAAAATGAAAACTCGTTTTTTTCCTAATAAAAAAGAAAAGGAGAATTCAAAATTGTTCGCTTCATAGACAACATTATTTAATTGTTTTGAAGATAATACTTCACACACAATTCTATCCAATAAGTATCTTCTGATGGCTGCAATTTCCTAGGGTTTGTTTTATAAATATTTTAATTTTATATTTGAAACTATTTTCTATACTTTCTCCGTTCTAAAAAAAGATTCTAAAAAAAACTCAATCGAATTAAGATCGATATAGATATATGGATTATTTTCTCATTGCATTACCCATTATATTTACACATCAGAAATATGAGTTCGAAAAATTAAAACTTTTTAAAGTTAAAATGAAAATTGAATTACTCGTATTTAAAAACAAATAATAGTTATGATACAAACACAAATAAACAGATAGAGGGTTTTCAAGATTAGTAAAATATTAGTTACGGTTCATTGGAAAACAATAATAAGTATTTTTTGTTTTAAAACCAATAAACTAACAACCAATACTAAAATAACGTTTACATTAGATTATTATATCTTAGTAACCATATTAAGCGTAAATTTTAATAACTGTTTTATATGATAACTATGTTATCAACTTGTGTATTACACTTTTTAACAAAATGATCAAATATAAACTGTGACAACCGTCTAATTTTCAGATAAAACTTTGTACTATGTATCTTGGTGAATCTGTTATTGTTCTTAAGCGTACTGTTACCGTGAACGTGTCTGTGTCGGAATCAATATTGGAACCTTTAAATGGATCATAATACCAAGAAAATGCATAATGAACTTGCCTAAGTTCATCTATAAACTAAACGTGAACCGGCAACTAACGAAAATACTTAACGACAACAAAAACGATTTTCGACTCGCAGCGAAACTGCCAACGAAACTAACAGTTTCGCTGGTAGCGAAACTGTGGTGCTGATTCCCATATTTGCATGTAATCTGATTGGTCAACGATTACTGACTTTTTCCCACGTGTCAAGACCTTATTGGACCGCCCAAACACACCAGAAATTAATTTTTGGCTATAAATAGCCCTTTTCTCCTTCTTTCTCCTCTTTTGCTTCAAAAACACACACACACATACTCTTTAAACGAAATTACAACCATTTTCAGCAGCAAAAACCATCATAAACCACCACTAAAATCGTCCATATAACGAGGGTATCAAAGGGTTACATTTAAAACGGGTTTTATAAGAAGTCTCCATCGATTTTGAAGCTAAAATCACCATCAACGAAGCTCTAAACCTCCATCCATCCTTTCTTTGGTAAAACTCCTTTAAATCTCTGTTTTTATAAGATTAATTAATTGCATGTACGATGAAATCCTTAAAAAAAATACATTTTATAAAGATTTGAGATTTTTAACCCATTTACATACAAACTGTCTATAAACTGTCTATTATATTGTGTTTTTGAAAGACCTATAAGTACATATCAAATTTTACCGTCAAATATAAGTTTACGACGCCGAAAACAAGTTTTGAACCGAAACTGACCCAGCGAAACTGACACCCCGAAACCGTACCGAATTCGCTGTAAAACGTAACAAGCCCGGTTTTTCAGGTATTGGTCCAGAACAAACTGTTATGACTCTAACTAATATTAAAATGGCATTTGAACACACGAAAAACTATACTCATTCGATACCTTGGTATTCCTTTAGGACTTTCGTGATTCCCGACACGTTCCGACCGCTCTCACATTTGTGTTACTTTTCGCAATCCGTGAGTTACATCCCCTCTTATTTACTGTATTTTAAATAACTCTTTTGGGGGAAACATGAGATCTAATTATTTTATGAACTTTTGAACTTATATGCGTAAACTGTTTTATTGCCACTGTTCGGCACTATTTGACTTAATGGCTTGCCCCCTTATTGGCACTTGTTCGAAACTATGATTGATTGTATATGATTCAACCCTTGATGAGAATATAACGCGGATAAGTGCCTACTATCATTTTGAAATAAAATTGCATTAGTGCCCAGTTTCAGTTCTTTACACACTATTAGCATAAGCCGTTAGTAATTATGGGTATCGATACTTAGGAAATAACCATTCCTTGCTTAGATGGCAGTCTAAGTACATATTACTAAGATCAGAATCCTCGTGGATAGTGCGGGGTAAGGGGCCTCACGGTTGGTTAATCGGTTTAGTGTGAACACTTATGTTATTTTATGCCAAGAGGTTGATACAATGTTTTAATCATCGGATACTTTATTTACGCATATACTCTTTTTGCACTTGATCCGCAAACTATTTTACAAGTATTGTTCTACTTGTCTTTGTACAAACTATTAAGGTGTTGTTACACCTCGATGCCATGTGAAACTTTTAAAGTATATATATATTCCAAGCGCCGTTCCGCTTCTTTTCTTTTAAGAAACCTTTGTACTTATATACTTGTCGGAAACTTTTGTCGAGAACTTGAAAACTGTAACTCACTCACTACTTTATGTAGTTGACACTTTATCTCATGTTTCAGGAAATCAAGTGTAAGCATGGAATGCATAGCATGGACGGGTCAGGCTTGTCACGTGAAACTGGAATTTGGAAAAGACTTGTCTTATCAACTTGAGAATTTTATTAAAACACTTTAATCTTGTATTTGTTATTTTGATACGTTAAACGCTTGGTTGTCCTTTCGAATTTGTAAACTTTTAATTCTATTTTAATGACTTGAAATCGTTAACTTTTGTTATAACCCGTGTAATGATATCTTTCCTCTTCGCACCTCGTGTTTCCGCTTTAACGGGGTGTGACATAAACAATATTAGTTTATGTAGAAATTCTATTAAAAGAAATACTATAATTATGATATATATACAAATATACAAGGGGGAAATTGTACAAACTTTAACGAACTTTGACTAAATTTTCATTGTATTTAACTAACTTTGTTTATTTTAAAAAACAAATTCATATACTTTCATAGCGTTAACATTATATGAAAAATTCAACTAGAAATATAAATATTTTTATGTTTTTGTTTCAAAGATACATGTCATATATGTGACATAACATATTTTGATCGTCTTTTTTGTCTATAGTTTGACATTTGGAATCAATAATTGAACATATCGAAAACGTATTTGTCATTAAAAAATAATTAAATATCAAAGAATCATTGATTTTTTTTCTCGTAAATTAATGTGAATGATGATAACATATGTGTTATGTAATTATGAGAAAAGATCATAAATAAGTTCAATTAAAAAACTAGTGGAATTTCAAGTTAAATAACATATATATATATACAATGACAACGTATCTAAAGTTTATAGTTTTTCGTGATAAAATTAATAAAATTTGTTATATATAATGACATATATAACAAATTGATCAAAGTTGTTATATTTTTGTATAATTTTCCTAAATATAAATTCTAATTATATTAAATTCAAGGTTTGTGTTGTCAAATATAATACATGTGTCTTTACCCACATGTTTAAATTTGTTTTAAATGGTAAGCAAATAATTTTAGAATTAGAACAGTGAGATTAACCAACTTTAGTAAATACGAATTGTAGTCGTAGGATTAAATTTATATTTATTATGGTATTTGAACCGAAAATAGTTGTAATTGAAGACATCAAATAACATTATCATTTTTTCATTTAATAGTTTCGAAAATAATTTTTAAACCAGTAAAAAGTTGAGGCTTTAGCAAGTATATTTTCCTACATCTTCATAATAGTTATTACTCGTAGGCCTTTTTGTTTAAGATTTTAAACATCTATTTTCTATTCGTAGTAGTGTTACTTACACTGGCTCTTTGAGAAATGAATATAACAAGGTTTAGAAATATTCGCGCTTTGCAGCGGGGCGAGTCGAAATTAATGTTTATGTACGTATCTAAAAGATTATTTTATGATCACAATTTTTTGATATTTTCTCTCTAATATAAAATATAATAAAATTTAACATAAATTAAAATATGTATTATTGATGTTTGATATTAATAAGTTAAATAATACTTTAGAGGTGAATTAATGATTGTTTGTCAATTATAAAATATAAGATAACTAATAGAAAATATAGTTTGGTATATAAAAGCATAATAAAATAAATTATAAATCAAAAAGACTAATTGTTAAACTTTTAATTAAATAATTAACAAATAAAAAGAAATGACAATAATACCCATAAATTATCATTCATTTTATCAAAAGCTTGCTGACCGATATAATTTAAAATAAAACTTAATATTCATATTTTACCAAATTAATAAGAACAATTATTCTACTGTTACATAAATATATACTCTTAAAATTACCTATACTGTTTGTCCTTTCTTAATTTCAATGCTTTGTTAGTAAAAACTCATAAAAGACAAAAGAGTGTATCAAATGTTATCATTTTGAATTTGAATTTGAATTTGTATATACGCTAATGGAACAAAATAATTAAATTATTTAATTGCATTATTAGTAAAAACAATGAAGCAATGTACGTTGGCAAATTTAGAGCCATTACCTACCCTAACAAATAGAAGTGGCATTGAACAGTGTTTTTTGGCTTTTTCTGCATAATTAATATATCTATAAAATAATACTTGAAAAAATTGCATAAGACTATGGTTGGTGGAGTGGTAAGTAAGTTTCTTATTATCCGGAGGGTGCGGGTTATTATCTGGAGGGTGCGGGTTTGAAACCCATCATAAATATTAGAGCATACGGTATGATAATTACGATTGTGGATGTTTGTGTGATTTTTTTGATTACGTGACATATAGAATGATAGTTGTGAGTTTTCTTGTGGAGTGATAATGATGATTGTGGGTGATTGAGGCAGATGTGAGACTTCAAATTTATTTTTTTATTTTTTTAACATTTAAATAAGATTTTATTAAAATAAAAAATAAACTACAATACAATAATTAAAATAAAATACAAACACATACAATAAAAATAAAATTACGATACAATAACTGAAAAAATACAAATATATAAAATAAAAATAGCTAACGTTGTCGATAGTCATCCAAAAGTGTCGAAATGTAGGCCACGAGATCCTCGCGAAGTGTGATGTGTGTGCTCTTGTCTCTAATCTCTCTATTAATCCGGATACGTTCATTCACTCTCTTGTCATAACATCTAGGGAACACCTGTAACCGGAGGAGCATACCATTCTTGGGCATCACAAATCGACCGTCCATTGTCTTCAACAATCATGTTGTGCAATATGATACCCCCATACATAACTCTTCTTAACTTGTCCATCTTATAAAATCTGGCTGCATGTTTTATAATCCCCCAACGACCTTGAAGAACAATGAATGCCCGTTCGATATCCTTTCTCGCACTCTCTTGAAAACGTTTGAATTTTTTGACGCGGTTCGTCAAATGGGTACGAAAAAGCTTTAACAAATGTAGACCACTCCGTATATATACCGTGTGCAAGGCAATATCATTTATTGTACTCGTGGCCGTTGACGGTGAATCTGTAATCCGGGGATGAGTCATTGAGCATATCATGAAACAACGACGATTGTTTAAGCACGTTGATGTCATTGTTCGACCCCGCGACACCGAAGTAAGCATGCCATATCCAAAGATCGTACGACGCATCAACTTCCAGAATAACAGTTGGATAACCATGGTCACCTCGTGTGTATTGCCTTTTGTATGCATTTGGACATTGATCCCATTTCCAATGCATACAGTCGATGCTACCAAGCATACCCTTAAAGCCGTGAACCTCATCGTGTTTTTGATATAAACGATTAACATCATCTTGTGTTGGGGATCTTAGATAAACGTTTGTATAAATATGGATTACACATTTAAAAAAATTATCTAGGGATTCAGTTGATGTTTTTTATGACATTTTTAAATATTCGTCAAAAGCGTCCGGAGTAATCCCATACGGCATCATACGCATAGCGGACGTGTATTTATGTAAACAACTAAAACCCATTTTATCCGTACAATCGGGTCGTTGTTTGAAAATTTTAAAATAGTCGGGCAAAGTTCTTCGGAGTAATTAGATATACCTTCGACTATTCTGAAGAAAAGAGGTCTTCTCATACGAAATCGTCTACGAAAATATTCATCCGGGTATGTGCTTTCGCCGTAGAAGTAATGTCGTAACACGTTTTCGTTTGATGCAGTTCGATCGCGGTTGATATAACGCCTTTTCATTTTCTCATTCTGAAGTGAATTCCGCCTCATTTTCTTCCTTCTCCACTTGTTCAATAGCTTCTACCGCATTAAGTAGTATTTCGATCAATTCGGAGTCGGACGATGACGAATCCATAACATCGAGATCGGTTGAAAAATGTGAACTCATTTTTTGTTGTATATATTGTTTAGAAAAAGATTGAGATAGAATGAGATTGAGAAATAGTGTGATTTTTTAGTTAAAATGGGGATGTATTTATAGGTGAAATGGTGTTAAAAAAAAAAAATTAATTAATTCAATGGTTATAAATCTAGCTGTTATGTTTAATTTTTTTTTCTATAAATCTAACCGTTGGGAAAAAAAAAACCCCAAACGACCCGTTGTAGCGAGAATCATCCCGACAACAAACCCCCACAATAAGTGGGGACGGAGTAATAGCGAGGAGGGCTCCTCGTTCTCGAGGCCACAACGACTGAGAATCATGTCCATTTCGTATTCTCTTAGTAGCTGTTTTTTTTAATCACATGGGTTCGATACCCACTACAAACATTAGTAGCTGTTTTTTTTTAATCACATGGAGGTTTAAGATATGTACCAAAACGTCCTTCATCTTACAACTATTTATAAAATTTCATCCATAGACTTTATGTCTATACAAAAATAACACCAATTTGTATTTAAAAACTTTTAGATTATCTTATTAAATAAAGTGACTATTTTTTATTTAGATTAACTATTATTATTTATTTTATTTTATTTTTTCAATTTTGAGTTATTAATTTTTATGTTTCATGTTTTTATTTTGGGTTACGCTATTAAATAAAAGAGAAATGATATACATACCTAATTCATATGTCTACTAATATGTCTAATAAATTCAAATATTGTACTAAAGACATTAAAAATGAGGAGAGATAAATTGTTTATATACATTTAATAGATTTTGTACAACACTTGAATGCGATAGGCATATTAGTAGGTATGTGGAGTATATATGTAAATTATTTCTCTAAATAAAATAATGATGTTTTAATTTTGATTATTTGTTAATTTTAGGTTTTAGGTGTTCCTTTTTAGTTATATTATCAAATAAAGTAGTACGTATTTATTTTGATTAATTGTTAATTTTAGTTTTTACTTTTCTTTTTAGGTTACTTTTCGCTTTGCGTTACACTATTTAATAAAATAGTCAAGTCTTCATTTGATTAATTGTCAAATTTGGGTTTGAACTTTTCTTTTTTATTTATGCTATTAAATAATAATAAAAATTACAAAAACGGTCCTTTGTGAATAAGACAAAAAGGGTTAAATAGTCATTTTGCTAAAACTAACAGAATTGATTTAACATTAACGGACTGTCCATGTGCAGAAATTTAAAATAAATGACTATCCATATAATTTTTCAGAAAATAGGACAAAAAATACCAATTAAATAAGAGGAAAAAGACCATCCATGTAATTAACTCATAAATCAAATGACAATCGAGGAAATGGGTAGAAAATATGAGTATTATGAAATTTGATTAGTTACATATTGCAGTTTCACTTCCACTAGATCATTAATTAATTACGCAGCTATTAAATCGACGTTTATGTTATTATATCTAGTGTTTTGTCGAAATCTTTGTTCTTATTCTAGGTGACAACATACATAGCCCCACAATTGAAAAATAAAAATAGATTCACTTTTCCAAACCTTTGATAGAACTCAAATTTGTCACGATATGGGTAAATGACTAATTGACTACTCTATTATTCTCCAAGAATTATGTTACTTTGTCTTTTGTTACTTTCTAAATTGTGTTTTTTATTTCATATTAATTGAATATGATTCTTTCCATATGATATAAGAGCACCCGGAGTGATAATGTTTCACAATGTGGGTTGTGGGGTTGTGGGAAAAAAATTGCTGACGTGACAGTGAGAATGAGAATTGTGAGATTTTGGGTGGTATGATAATGAGGGTTGTGGAATTATTTTTTTATTTTTATTTTTTTCTTAAAACATTTATATAAAAGATAAATAAATAATTAAAACAATATAAAATATTAAAACTTAATAATTAAAACATTAAATAAGATAAATAAAAAAAATACAAATAATTAAAACAATTACTTATTTTGAATATATTAGATTAAAAATAAATCAAAATATAGATAAAGAAACCTTAGGATAAAAAATGCAATAACTAAAAACATTAAGCCAAAATTGAAAATTTTAAAACACATATTCGTTCTTCTCCACCTCCTCCCTCCTCCGTTGAACCTGCAAATGAAACATAGAAAAAAAAAAAAACAAGTTAAAGAAGTAAATGAAGATAGGTAATCTTACAAGGAAAAGAAAAAAGAAAAAAAAAAAAAAAAAAACAAATGCACAACGGCTCGTTGATGGAACAACGAAGCCCGACAACGTCTCCCACAACGGAGTGATAACGAGAGGGGGGCTCGTTCTCACTCCCACAACGAGCGACTCTGGGTGCTCTAAGTGAGAACCAAGTTTCTAATAATAAATGACATTCAATTCTTCTTTTTTATCGAAAATATATCTATACTTATTATTATTATTATTATTATTATTATTATTATTATTATTATTCGATTAAGTTCATTAAAAACCACTTATTTTCTAAAGTACAAAAAAACTCAATGTCCACCGTCAATTTAATTTCAATCTAATGACTTAGATTAAAATCAAAACCTACTTTCAACCTTTTTTTTTAAATTAATTTATCTCGCAAACCGTTAGTCGTTAGACGAAACAAATCACGTCGTTGAGTCAAAGCAAGGTATTGTATATTGATTGTATTTTAGAATGATGTACATAGGTATGAATTTATAGTTTATACTAGACTTGTGTACCAAACTAACCTAAACCCTAAAGCCCATTATATTAATTGGGTCTAATTACATATTTACATATTCGTCTAATACGCCCCCACAAGTTAAGGACGGGGAACGACCTGTAGCTTGGATCGTAGAAACATAAAACGAGGAGTAGGCAATGGATTTGTAAAGATGTCTGCAATCTGATCATTTGTAGATATGTGTTGCACTCGAAGATCCCCTGAGCAACCTTTTTGCGAACAAAATGAAAATCAACTTCCACGTGCTTTGTTCGTGCGTGGAAGACCGAATTAGCTGAAAGATATGTTGCACCTAGATTGTTACACCATAAAATAGGAGTTGAAGGTGTATGAATACCAAGTTCACGAAGAAGAGCTTGAAGCCAAGTAAGTTAAACAACAGTATCAGCAAGAGCTTGTATTCAGACTCGGTAGAAGATCGAGAAACTGTGCGTTGTTTGCGAGCGGTCCATGAAATAAGGTTAGAGCCCAAATAGATAACCCCCCCCCCCCCCCCCCCCCTTGTTGACCGACGATCATCTAGACAACCTGCCCAATCAGCATCAGAGGAGGCTTTCAGAGAAGATTCGTGACTTTGTGAATCATATTGCCAAGGAGTATCAGTAAAAGCTTGAAGTGTTGATCCAGAGGCTTGTCTGATAAACATACCATAGTTACAAGTACCATATAGATAACGTAAAATTCTTTTAACCGCAGACCAATGGTTTTCTGTCGGAGCATGCATAAAGTGGCACACTTTGTTAACTGTAAACGAGATATCGGCCCAAGAAAGAGTAACATATTGGAGAGCTCCAACAACCTGTCTATATTTTACCGGATTAGAGAAAGCAACACTGTCAGCAAGATATAGTGTGCTAGATGTGGCCATAGGAAATGGCATGGGTTTTGAGTCCGAAAGAACAACTTTATGTAAAAGCTCCAAAATGTACTTATTTTGAGAAAGTATGACATCAGAACATTGAGCAACAATCTCAATACCTAAGAAGTAATTAAGATGTCCGGGGTCTTTTATTGCAAAGGCAGAGCCAAGATTTTGAATGATCTTGTTGATAGCAGTAATGTTGTTCCCGGTAACTATAATATCATCAACATAAACCAGAATGTATAAGATAGTACCTGACTATAATATCCCGTATATAGCGTCTGCAAAAGACGTTGAAACCAAGCCCTAGGAGCCTGCTTAAGCCCATAAAGATACTTGTGAAGCAAACAAATATGGTTTTGTCGTTGTGGATCAATAAAACCAGGAGTTTGCTTCATATAGAGAGTTTCCTGAAGATATAGCACCCGTCTTGTCTCTTTTTATCCTGTAAAGCCACTTACCTTCAACAACATTAGTATTAGGAACATAAGGAACTAGAGATCATGTGCCATTTCTAACGAGTGCAGAGAAATCTTCGCCCATGGCTTTACGCCATACACGATATTTGTTGGCAATGGTAAACGAGGTAGGTTCATCGAGTGGGTCACTAGTTGTGGTTGTGTGATGAGCCGAAGGACTAAAAAGAACTCGTGTTTTGGGTTTGGACGAAGATTAGAAGTACATTGACGTGTAGGTGGGTGTGGTGGAGGTGTTGGTGATGGTGGATTTGTTGGTGGGATTGGATTTGTTGGAGGGAGTGTTTGTGGTGGAGGTGGATTTGTTGGTGGATCAGGTATCATATAAGGTGACGTGAATGAGGTATATGGTATTGGTGTTTTTGTTGGTGTAGTGGGTGTATGAGTAACAACAAAGGGAAAAGTTTCTTCATCAAAGAGAACATAACGAGCTATGTATAGACGTTCAGTAGATAAGTCAAGACATCGATAACCATGATGAAGAGGACTGTAACCAATAAAGACACATGATGTGGACCGAAAGTCCATCTTATTGCGATTGTATGGGAGAAGATGAGAGAAACATTGACATCCAAAGACCCGAAGGAATGAGTAATTAGGAGAACGGTTGAAATTATGTTCGAATGGTGACGTATTTGTCGAGGTGTGGGATGGCATGAAATTAATTAGGTATACAACTGTATCAAATGCAAAGAGCCAAAAACGTTGAGGGACACTAGATTGAGCAAGGAGAGTGAGACCAGTTTCAACGACATGTCTATTTTGACGTTCAACAAATCCGTTTTGCTCACTAGTGTAAGGACAAGATCGTCGATGTATTATACCAAGCTATGAGAAGAAAGAAGACAAATTACGAAATTTACCACTCCAATCACTTTGAACATTTTTAAGTTTTGTGGTGAATTGTCTTTCAACCATGGTGACAAAAAAATTAAAAATGTTGTATACATCCGATTTTTGAACTAAAGGATAAAACCACATGTATCGAGAATGATGATCAACACATAAAATAAAATATCGATGATCTTCAAAAGATAAAACAGGTGCAGGACCTCAAACATCACAATAAACCAAGTCTAATATATTATTACTTCGAAAAGAAGAAACAGGTAATGAAAGTTTTGAAGATTTTCCAATTTGACAAGAAGTGCACAAACTAGATAAAGACTTATTTATAACTGGAATTGATAATCTAGAAAGCATATAATGTAGAAGACGATGATGAGGATGACCGATCCGTCTATGCCAAACGGTAGAGGATGTATGATTAGCAAAAAAAGTTATTTTATTGACCGACTTGAGCTGGGAAAGACTAAGTGAGTATAGACCATGTTTACTGGGGCCCATGAGTAAAGTAGTGCGAGTAGACTTGTCCTTCACAACAAAAAAAATTAGAATGAAATTCAAAGAAGACATTGTTATCTAGACAAAACTTTTGAATAGAAAGAAGGTTTTTGGTGATTTGAGAAACATGAAGAATATTTGAAAGACAAAACGTTTTTTGAGGTGAGTAAATGTTTGAAGAACCAATATGAAGTATAGGAAGTCCCTTACCATTAACAATGTGGAGAGCGTCATTGCCATAGTATGCTTCAGAGTTGTCCATACTTGCTAAATCCGGCCTTACATGTCTGTTTGCTCATGTGTCTGGAAACCATGCGGCAAAAGCACCAGATGAAGCACGATTATTAACAAAATTTGTTGTTGGCCTTGTACGGATAGTAGAGGGATCACGATTAGGGAATTGTGAAGGAGTGTGCCCAATGCCACAACGACTGCAAGTACCATAAACTTTATTTTGACTGGAAGCCCAACCAAATTGACGCTCATCACCACGACCACGCTTGTTGTTACCTCGATAATTGTTGTTACCACGCCCATCACCACGAGCACGATTGTTGTTGCGAACGCGGTTGTTGTTGTTGTTATTGTTGTTGGGTTTTCTAGAGCCATAAAAAAGCTTGAGAACCCGATGGCGAAGTTGGCACAATTTGAAGACCAAAAGCAGCGAGTTGTTGAACTGCCAACAATTGAGGATGCTGCAATGGTAATCCTGAAGTTGTAGAATTTCCAAGATCTCCTGTTGTAATAGTAAATGATTGAGGAATAGATGGAGTACGAGTTTTCCCAAGCATGTAGTCATGATCACTAAGTAAAGCATGAAGCTCATTGAATGCAGTAGGGCCTTGTTGAGCGAGACAGTAGATTTGAGATTGCTGTATTCTTTTCGTAAACTAGAGAGACTGCTAGCATAACTAGGTCTTTATCTTTGATCTCTTCACCAATAGCTGCAAGGGCATCAGCATACTCTTGTGCGCGATTGAGATAAGCATCAGAGGTTTCATCACCTTTCATCTCAATTCTAAGAAGTTGTGACTTCAAAGTATATTCTCTGGAGGTTGAATGAGGTGAATAGGCCCGTTCTAGGGAAAGCCAGGGATCTCGAGCAGTTACACCTTGAACATGACGAAAAGAAGATTCTGAGATAGTTGAGACTAATAACATTCGTATATGTGAGTCATTAGAGATCCATGCCGGATAATTAGGGTTAGCCCTTGGAGCAGGGTTGCCTTCAGTTGCTGCTAAATTTTCGGATGGACGAGGGATTGTACCGTCAACGTATCCAAAAAGGTTGTTTGTGACGAGGAGGGGTCGAATCATTTCCTTCCAATAACCATAATTTGCGGATGTTAATGTGAAAACAATTTTGTAAGAATTGTGAGAAGTTTTCTTGGGTGTAGTGAAGGCAGTGATTAAAGCCATAACTTTTTTTTTTCTTTTTTCGAGATCTAGGGTTTCCGGCAGCGGCGAATGAATTATTTTTTTTTATTTTTTTTTTTCGAAATTCGAAGAAGGAGGGTTTGTCTGGAATTGTGTCTGGAAAAAGAAGAGCTAGATTACCTAGCTCTGATACGAAGACAAACCAAGTTACTGTATATTGATTGTATTTTAGAATGATGTACATAGGCATAGGTATGAATATATAGTTCACACTAGACTTGCGTACCAAGCTAACCTAAACCCTAAGCCCATTATATTAATTGGGTAGAATTACATATTGACATATTTGTCTAATACGTTGCGACCGTCTTGTTCTCCTCTTTAATTAGAGTAGTGGTCATATATATTTTCAACGATTTTTATATTTTGAGGTTTAGGTGAGTATTGAAATTGTAAAGTTAATATCACATGTGATATTAACATCTAATGGTAAATTTTCAAAACAAAAAATGTTATATAATGTATAATTTATTTAGACCAAGAAAAAAAAATTAAACTTTGACAAATTTGTTTTCCGTTTTTTGACAAATATTTAAACTCATAATGTTATATCACATGCGATTTTAACATCAAATGTGAATTTAAAAACCTAAAATCATTATATGATATATAATACAATTAAACAAATAAAAAGTTTCATAAAATCACATGTGATAGTACTAATATCAAACGCGATATTAATGTAAATAATATGTGATTTTATAATATACGTAGTATTTCAAAACTAATAAATCAATAACTCACATGATTTGAACTTTAAGCGTGAATTTTAAAATACAAAAATACTATATGAGGTATAATCTATATGAAACGGAAAAAATCAAATTTTTATTTTTTCGGTTTTTGTCAAAAGGTGATATTCGTAAGGTGCACATTTGATTTGAACACTAAATGTGAATTTCAAAACATAGAAATGTTATATGATGTATATTTAACAAGATCCAAAAAGAAAAAACACAAAAATTTTAAGTCAAAGTGCTATTATCACATTCATGTGATAAAACTGTGATTTAATAATATAAAATTTTCCATAACCCGGAAAAAAATTTCGTCAAAAGTAAATCAAGTGGGTGCTCTATGGAAAGAAAAGATAATGCTTGTTTTAATGGTGTAATTTATTCGTTTAATACATATCAAGTTTTTTAAGATAATGAATTTTTAAACAAAAAAATAATTAAAGTAGGTTTTGAAATAGGATCTTGAAATAAAGTAAGTTTGGAAATGAATTTTTAAACCTAAGTTTCTTATTTTGAATTACCAGATCATTAGAAGTTCATTAAAAGTTGAGTTATTGAATCATATGACAATGAACTACACTGTTTCTCTAGCTCATTAAAGGTATAAATATAGTACTTTGTAACCGAGTAACCGTTTCAGTGTTCTGTAAACCTAAAACACGTCTAAGCATAATCTATTGTTTTCTTGTCTTCAAACTTTAACACTAATCACCAAGTGCACTATGAATGTGAATTTACATTAATAAGAATAGCTTCGTGAACATTTATCCACATTCAAAGTGGAAATCTACACTCAGGCAAAAAAAAAATGTTGTTGCGAAACCCAAACTTTTTATTAGAAGTGGCAGGTAATGTATCATAATAACATGACAACATTAAATGGGGCTTGTTATATATTTTTACGTTTGATTTAAATCAGAGCTAAAAATTATATACGAATAAGGGTTGGTAGAGGGTTGGGAGCTCCCTTCGGTCCCCCTTATCTCCAACATTTAAGAAAAAAATGTCAAGATACAATAAAGAGAACATATACGGATTTCATCTATTTTGCCCGAACATGTCGACCAGCAGTATTGGCATAATGGGCTATTTTGTTGGCCCAGAATGTCTTTGCTTACCTCCAATTTTACTGACTTGCTACATAAGTACATACTACCGAATCTAACTAACAACACTAAAGTTAAAAAGTATAATATAAATCTTTTAGACAATGTCTCAAACCCAATAACCAGGAAAAGGAACTATAGAAGCCCAGATAAAGAGGGCTATGACAACTCTTTTTGTTATAAGGACCGATAGCTTAGCTTCACTTTAAAATGACTCATAACTTAGCTTCACTTTAAAAGGACTGATAGCTTAACTTCACTTTAAAAGAATTGATAGTTTAGCTTCACTTTAAAAGGACTGATAGCTTAGCTTCAAAAGGACAAAGAGTTTCACTTTAAAATGACTGAGAGCTTCACTTTAAAATGACTGATAGCTTCACTTTAAAAAGACTGACAGCTTAGCTTCACTTTAAAAGGACTGATAGTTTCGCTTCACTTTAAAAGAACTGATAACTTAGCTTCACCTTAAAAGGACTAATAGCTTAGCTTTATTTTAAAAGGACTGATAGCTTCACTTTAAAATGACTGATAGCTTTACTTTAAAAGGACTGAGAGCTTCACTTTAAAAGGACTGAGAGCTTAAAGGACTGATAGCTTCACTTTAAAAGGACTGATAGCTTAGCTTCACTTTAAAAGGACTAATAGTTTCTCCTCACTTTAAAAGGACTGATAGCTTAGCTTCATTTTAAAAGGACTGATAGCTTAGCTTTATTTTAAAGGACTGATAGCTTCACTTTAAAAGGACTGATAGCTTCACTTTAAAATGACTGATAGCTTCACTTTAAAAGGACTGAGAGCTTCACTTTAAAAGGATTGAGAGCTTCAAAGGACTAATAGCTTCACTTTAAAAGGACTGATAGCTTAACTTCACTTTAAAATAACTAATAACTTAGCTTCACTTTAAAATGACTGATAGCTTAGCTTTAAAAGGACTGAGAGCTTCACTTTAAAAGGACTGAGAGCTTCATTTTAAAAGGACTGATAGCTTAGCTTAACTTTAAAAGGACTGATAGTTTAGCCTCACTTTAAAAGGACCGATAGCTTAGTTTCACTTTAAAAGGACTGATAGTTTAGCTAGGACTGATAGCTTAGCATCACTTTAAAAGGGGTTGAGCTCCCCTTTAAAAGGACTGAGCTCCCCTTTAAAAAGGGCTGAGCTCCCCTTTAAAAGGGTTGTTGACCTTCGAGGGGACGAGATATATATCTTCAATAAAGGGGATTTGAAGGGCCTCCCTTTGAAGGGGAGGATCGCTCCCTTTGAAGGAGCGGATCGCTTCCTTTGAAAGGACGGATTCAATCTTTTTTGTGTCTAGCGGTGTTTCCGATGGGGGAACTACATACCTCAATATTTACGATCCAATTTGTTTACATTTCAACTTTCTATAAAATTAGATGGCAAGATGTTAAGCATTTAGTAGTCATATAAATAAGTATCAACTACCATAGCTATCCATCTTAATTTTTCACTTCAGTCGAACTCGTTATAGATATTAAGAGGAGAAAAAGAATAATGAAATAAGGTTATTACAAATATATATATGACATATTTTTTTCTTGCCTAGATGTCACACTTCATAAAGAGTTAGACTAGTGATAAAACTTCCGTCTCTAGGGCCACAAATGACCAACCGACTAACTGACTAACCGACGCCATTGGCACACCCACTTTGGTTCACCGTGACTATTGGTTTAATCGGCTTGGCGACGGTTGGAATGATGTGAGATTGAAAAAAAAAAATTTAATTTCATTATTTTAAATGTTATATAATGGCATTATATATTGACGGTTTTTTTTTTCTTTTAAATTTATTTTTGGATATATCGATTTATTCTACTTTTTCAAATTTGATTACTATATATAAACCCACTTTAAATTTTTATTTTTTCCACTATAATATATTTACAGAGAACTTGACACAACTCCGGGTATATGTTACATCCAACAATTATCAAATCATAAATGTATTCTGATTATAACCGACCTAAATAATTAAAAAAAAAAAATGAAATCCGGACGAGGATCGGAAGTTTCCACCCCAAATGCTAAGAGCGCAAAGACGATACCTACATAGTGATCTAGTAGTTGTCACGGAACTTTTGTTTTAAAATTACTTTAACGAAGAACAAAAGTTTTCGACAAATTACTTTCGACGATGTTATCGAATGAGTAAATTTTTATCCTCTATATATGTCCAGGTATAATATCTTACTCCCAACATCTTGCACCTGATTATTTTGCTTATTTTCATCAACGTCAAGATGCTAACATATTACTCGGTTTTAACGTTTACCTCAAATGCACTTCCTTCGTACTCTAATTGGCTTACAGTTGTGTCGTCAATACGTTTGATGAATAATTACACATGTGTCAATAAACATCATATGATTGTTTGGATAACTTCACCAAATGTGTATTTTATCTTTTTCAACCTAATACTTAAAAAAACAAACACTACATGATGTCCAATATTTACTACGGGTGTGCATGGGTTGGGTTGGGAAGGTTCTTAGCCTAAACCCGAACATAAATCGATATTTTGGTTCCTAAAAAAAGAAATTGTTCGGTCCGGTTTTCATATGGATTCGGGTTTTTCAGTTATGTGCTTTTTACGATTTTTTTTTAAAATTGTCTAAAGGAAAAACATATTGATCTTTTGATAGATTAAGTTCGAAATATCTTTTTATTAGGGTGTGAAGATCATCCCCGTACCACCCCTCCATCTCAATTTTGCAAAATTAAAAATACTAAATAGTAAATGTAAACTAATACAATAAGGATTTATCTTGCAATCCATGTATATATGATCAATTCTTGTTGCTAATAATTTCTTTGGGATAAAAAAACAAAGGATTGGTATTAATCTTGTTTGATTTGGATGATATACTCTCACCCAACAGTTTCAAAATTTGATTTCGATTTCTGTAATTGGGTCAAAACTTTCGAACTTAATATTTTGATAAAACTGCGAATAACTTACCAACTTTATATTGACGTCGTATTTTTACGTTTTTCATGGATTTGAAGTTGTCGTTGATGCTTGCTTTTGTGACTTTTTGGATCATGTACGTGGAACTTGTTTTGCTATGATTAGTTCCTTTAGGATCCATTTGACGTTATTGTACCTTATTTATACCTTATTTATTCGGATTATGTAAAACTTTGAACTTCGGATTTACTTATTTAATTCGATTATCATTTTGCTATATAAATGTTGTAACATTGAATTTCCGATACTACTGAAATTGCTCGCACCTCGGGTTTCCTTCTGAGCGAGGTGTGACAAATGCTTCCAAGAACCGCCTTAGTTAAGAATCGACCCATTCCACCAATAGACAAAAATCTTGATTTCCAAGATGAAATCTATTTAGTAAGGAAATTAATATCATTAGTCCAACTATTTGTTCTATCTAGTCTATTATCCACCGACAAACCCAAATATTTAAAACGAAACCACAATTAAAGTTGTTAAAAATACTCATCACCTAGTCAATTCCAACACCTATACCATTTAATTTACATTTAACAAGATCAACCCATAAGCCGGATGCACCTTGGAATACTTTGAGTATCTTAATTAAGTTCATAACTTTCAATCTCGATCATTCCTCCCTAAAAGAGAGCATCGCCATATTCAAGTAGAGAAAATTAGTGTTTTCGGTGTTCAAATACAACCCTTTGAAAAGATTTTTATTACATGCCTCAAAGAATGGATATTTGTAAAGCTTCCGCAACTAAAAGAAAAAGGAAAGGAGATAAGATGACGAATCCCTCATTCCATTTTCAATTACCTAGTTTGAGAGCCATTAACGAGAATTGAAACTGATACGGTGAAAGACAACCCATGATCAAGAGCACCACTTCGGCCCCAAATCCCATTTGATGCATGACATCAAACAAAAAAAATCCCGCTTTACACCATCGAACGCCTTTTTATAGTCAACCTTAAACAATAAAAAAAAATTATCCAAAGCGGGAGGCATGATTAATGACTTCATTTGCAATTAAAACACTGGCAAGTATTTGTCTTCATGATATCACTGGCGGATCCAACATAGAAGGTGGGAGGGCAACCGCCCCCTACGGTCAGAAAAAAATTAGAGAAAACTGGTATAAAATCAGTGCCGCCACGCCTAATTTGTTTAGACTTTTATATGTTTGCCCCCACCCAATTGGTCGAAAAATAATTATGCCCCCCTTATCTCGATTTTCTGGATCCGCCACTGCATGATATAAATGTTGTTTGATTTGGTCCATTTAATTTCTGTATCAATTTAGCCAAATGAGTAGACAAAACCTTTTTAATGACTTTGTAAACACATCCAATTTGACTAATTGGCATGTAATTAGGGATCAGATATAAACGCAACATTAGTATATGTATACCTATGAATATATGTTTTAGTTATCATTATTGACATAAATTCATAGGTATACATATATACTAATGTTTCGTTTAAGGAAAGCTTGACTGATGCGGAAGTTAAAAGTTAAGTTGGGTTTTACACCTCATTTGACTCGGAGAGAATTTTGGTATCGTAGTTGCTACAGCTGAAGAAATATGTGACGTCGCTAGGTCGATCAATCTTTAACTTTCGTTGTTTCAGCTCAATAAAGGTTGTAATCGAGAAATATGGTCTAAAATATTAAGCGGTTGGTCTAGGCCATGTCACTTGTCCGACAATCTTATGAATATCTAGTTGCTAAATCTTTTCATTGTTTGGAAGTGTGTGTGTCGATAAAATAAAACTGAATGGAATTTTCTTATATGTAGCCAAAGTGATAGCATTGAAGTCTCAAACACGCGTTCTCTTCCTCAAGCCACGTATTGTTATAGCAAACATAAGATATTTCACACCACACATAATAAAATTGCACATTGCACATGATTAATACATTAGACATACAAAATACTTATTCCTTCACACTATTAGAAATCTATTTTACATAAACTCTAAAATTTATTAATCGAAAGAGTTGTTAGTAAGAGAGTATGAATATGCAATGATTATTTAAATTGAGGTAAATAGTTTATTAATTAGACTATGGGGTGTGCAGCGTTAACATGCTCGACAACGCCTCCACCTCAGCATGACAACGCCCAACAACGCCCCCTTCCACACCGCTAGGGGCGTTGTCGGCAAAATTAAGGCGTTGGCGTGGTTCAGACAACGCCGTGGTGAGAAAGAAACAAAATGCAACGGTCGAATGTTCAAAAGAAACCAACGGCACATTTTTAAAAAACCTAAACTTTTTCTATAAATACCAACTCATTTTTATAACAAAAACCACACAAAATCTCTCTTTCTCTCTCAGTTTTTATAACAATCTCTCCATTTTTATACAATCTTTCAATAATCTCAAATGGATCCCAACAACAACAACAATCAAAACAACCCCAACCCCAACCAATGGAACCAATGGTTCAACCCAAACCAATATCAAAACCCAAACCAATATCAAAACCTAAACCAATTTCCACAATTTCCAAACCCTAACCAATATCAACACCCAAACCAATTTCAAAACTTTACCCAACTTCCAAACCCTAACCAATTTCCCCATTTTTACCAACAAACTCCACCACCACAACGACCATCCCTAGACCCGCTATACCAAGGCGGGTCGTTCTGGCAATTGCTTAACCAAGACCATTTATCCAATTTTCCGCAAGTGCCTCCATTTGACGTTGACGATTCTGAAGACGATGAGGTGGTTCCGGAAACTCAAGCTCAAAAAATGTCGGCCCGTGGGAAGAGGAAACATAAGAAGAAAGAAACCGAATCCCTAAGAGGCAAAACCGAAAGAAAGAAGTGGACCGAAGCGGAGGAGATCGCACTTGCTTCAGCGTGGTCGTCGACATCCGAGGACCCCATGGTGGGAAATGATCAACATTCAGCACTTTACTGGGATAGTGTTCGTGAAAAATATTTCGCCAAGATGCTTAAAGATGATCCCTCTTACTTTCGTACCGAAGACTCTCTTTCGAGCAAGTGGAGAGACTTACGAAGAAAGGTCAAAAAATTCAACGGGATTTTTCGACAAGCCCAACAAACTAGACCAAGCGGTCATAGTGATCAACAATTGCTCGAACATGCTCTGCAGACTTACCGCACCATAATGCAAGGGGGTTTCCTACATTTAGCGTCTTGGCAAATATTGAGAAATAGCCCGGTTTGTCAACATGTCCCAACATCTGGAGGGTCCCGAAAAGCGCGTAGAACATCGGAGTCTAGTAACCCCTCCACTCCCGCCACTCCCGCCACTCCGGTATCGCCTTTTGCTGGAATCGATCTCAACGATAAATTGAAGTATTTTTTTTTTAAATAAATTGTAGTGTTTGTTTTTTTTTAATAAAAATACAAGTTTTTAAATTTCATTTATATAAAAAAAATTATAAATATACAACTTTTTAAAATTACACTCTCTTTCCTCTATCACTCCACATCATCACACAACCACACCACCCATTTTTATCACTCCACATCATCACACTCTCTTTCCTACAAATCACCTCTATCACTCCACATCATCACCCCCAACAAACTACCACACCCCATAGTCTTAGTTGTTATCGAGTTTATACTGTAATAGCATTTTTTTATCATTGCAAATACCAACAAAAAGGTAACAAAATCATTGCAAATACCAACAAAAAGGTAACAAAATATCATTTTCTGTTAATTTAATCATAGGATTTCGTGAAATCATTTGCTAACTTTAGTTGTGATATAATTATGTTACTAAACGGTAATTATAGACATGAAACATGAAATCTCGTAATACAACTCCTTAGCTTTAGTTTTGTCAAACATTTCGATCCCATGATCTCCATCACCATAGAAATAATGAGTCTCGACACCCTTCAATTCCAGACTTTTCGCAAACTTTATTTGACGATCAATCATCAAATCCCCATACCGAATCGTCATCATCACCCTCCAACCCGCTTCCTTGATCCTACTCATATCACGTACACCATCACCCATCGTCAAGTTGCAATACCCATGGTCACGACTTGCGCCAATAGGCAAAGATAAATCCCACATTATATCGCTTGTAGATAGATTCAGTTTGCCAACGTCTGCCAACTGGATCTCCGAACTCATTCGCTCTACCCCTCCAATGAATAGATTATGTAAAATTAACCCTTTAATTTTTAACGGCTCAAGATCATGAAGTTGTTGGGATACACGTAATCCTGCATGGTAAGCTAGGTTTGCACCAGCACTAGTTCCCATTAGGTAACAATTAGACAAGTCAGCAAAGTTGATCAACCATGGATCTTGGGCTGATTTGATCCAATGCAAAGCTTCCACCCCGTCGTCATAGGCTGCTGGAAGGCGATGTTCGGGTGCAAGTCGGTAATAAACCGCCACCACCATGGTTGAGAGGTGTGCTGCCATTTGGTTGCAGAAATCATGATTGACGGTTGCAGCAGCAGTAGAAAGAACAAAGCCACCACCATGGAAGGAAATGATTAGAGGGAGCTTGTTGACCGGAGTTGGAGTGTTAATGAGGGTTTGTTTAGGGAGATAAATACGAACCAAGGTTTTGGTAATTTGATTGACGGTTACATCTTTGCTGAGCACGGATATGTCGGAATCTTGATCTGGTGTGGGAAGGGAGTATGAGAAGGATACGTTGCGCGTGCATGATCCGTCAGGATTGAGTACTAGCATGGGTGGGTTTTTCCCGGCTGGTAATTGATGGTCAGGCATGTCTGAGATGAATTAGATTAGCGGTGATAGCAATACAGAGTTTACAAGTGAACTTAATATATATATTTAATTTTTAGATTTACACGTATTGAGAAATATTTTTTAATTGTTTATGTGGTGTTCGCTATAGACTTTGCATTAGATTATTTTACATTTTAATTATTGACATGTTTAACTATAATACTTTATAATTATTTTCAATGTTTTAAAACCCGGTCGAACTGGTATGTTTAACTCAAGGTGGGTTTTCAATACTATCGGGCAAACATTAAATCGGTTGGTTTTCCAGTTTAACCGGTAACCGGTTGTTTAAGAAAATGTTTTTTTCTTATTTCTAGAAAGAAAAAATAAAATAAAAAATTCAAAAGCTAAATTTGAGATATTAATCTTGTAATTCTTATTATTTGTATGTTAAAATTAAATGCTATTATTATTCACCTGTTAATATTATGATTTTAATATAAAATAAATGTTTATTTTGTTGATATCATGACGGTGTATGATATAAATTGTTTATAACAAGGTATTTATGTCTGCGTTTCGCTGTGAGATAACCGATAATGAAAGATGAAATATAAATTATATGTTAAAATTAAAACATACTCAAATTTACATGTTAATTTAAAATATATTCAAAGATGAAGCAGATAATGAAAAATAGCAAGTAGTTAGAGGTTAAGTTTGAAAATAAAAATATGGGACCTACGTAAAATACTTCTTCCGTCTCATATTAATAGTCCATGTTTCTTTTTTCGGTTGTCCCTACTTAATTGTCTACTACTAAAAATAAATAGAAAAGATTGATTATGTTTACCATATTGTCCTTCGTTAGAAGTTATTATTCCATACATTATATAAAACAATAATTAATTAGTTAAAGATAAAATTGTCATTTTATAAAAAATAGGAAAGAGTAATAATTATGTTTTTTTCTTAAATTATGTGTTTTTTGTTTTGAGACTATTATTTTGGGAGTGAGGGAGTACTATTTATTAGCTAATGTGTTTGTAAATTGATACTAAGGGGGTGCTTGGTTGGCGGTAATCAAGGTTATAGATAACGTAAGGCGTGGCGTGGCGGCATGAGCAAGCCTCAAGCTTTGCAAGAAATGGCGAGACATGGCGTTTTTCAAGGCGTGAAAAAGCGGCAAAAAATTAATATATTTTATAATTTTATATATACTTTTATATATATTTTTACTATTATTAAGTTATATCAACACCAATAAATTATAAAAAGTTAATAATTTCATATATCAATATACAACTAATGTAAAATATAGTAACCAAGCTTTAAAAAGAAGTTATCCATCATTTCGTGTCGGCTACTCCAAGCCTTGAGAAACGGCGAGACATGGCGGCGCCATGGCGGCTACTCCAAGCCTTGAGAAATGGCGAGACATGGCGGTTTCATGGCGGGTTATTTAGAAAACTGGCGGTAATAGAGGGGTAATGAATAACTAACAGAATGAAAAGTAATTGTTGGTTACATACAAGTTAATCATTCATTACCCACTAATAGATAATAACTCATTTCTCTACAATTTAATGTTAATGAAAATCATTACCCATTGCGTTGCATAGTATATCCTTTCCGTTTTCTTTTTCCATCATCTATTTTCAACTAAGCACCCTAAGTTTATAATATAATATGTTTTAGTGGGGTGTGAAGTTTCAAACTTGTGTTTTCGTTGAATTATAATTTATTTGATATTACCTTTCCCATCATCTATTTTCAACTAAGCACCCTAAGTTTATAATATAATATGTTTTAGTGGTGTGTGAAGTTTCAAACTTGTGTTTTCGTTGAATTATAATTTATTTGATATTACCTTTTAAAGGATTTGTAATTGTATTTGCGTTGAATTGTATCACTTTTAGTAATCTTGTTTTAGATTCTTAATTTTAAACTTTAAATATTTGTTTTAACATAAGTATAAATTTAACTAGTCCACCTGTTTGAACCGTCTAATTCAACCATTTCTTACAACCAGTGATTTTTAAATCATTAATATATTCAATCTGACCGTACAACTACACAAATTCAAATATAAACCTTTTTATAAAAACCAGTTTGAAAAAAAAGAAATATGGTGCAACGTACTGGCACTATAAGAAAAACAGACTTTAATGACGAAAATTTTTAATAAAGACTATTCTTTGTCACTAATAACCCTATTTAGTTATCAATTAAAAAGAGTGGTCACCAAATTTGGTCACTTAGTGACCAAAAAATAACCTAATTTGGTAGTTAATAATATCAAAAAATAACCTAATTTGGTATTTAATAAAATTAGTGACGAACATATAGTGACGAAAAGAGAACATTCAAAATTGGTCACTAAATATTTTGTCACTAGAAATGTTAGTGATCAAATATTTGGTCAATAATAATATTAATGATCAAATTTTAGTCGTCACTAAAACAATTTTTCTTTTAGCGCGGTGTCTAAAGGCTATGGGGACCTCAGACCTGTTATACAACAAGAAACAGATTTATATACACTAAGACCAATTTGTTTTTTCAGAAATCGGATTCTATTGAAATTTAGAGACCAATTTGAAAATACTAATTGATATCATTACATATAGACCGGTTCTGTAAAAACAAATTCCAAACGGATTTATAATTGTCCACTAACTGCTCAAATAATCTGATTTACATGTTTCCTAGCATTTCTCATGATATAATTATAAGTGTCAATTGATTATTAGTTTCCTAATGTTGTGAAAAAATAAATAAGCTTATTTGATGAAATTATTTCCTCAAAATCATCATATAGTATAGAGTCATGTCATACACTTTAGGTTTATATCTGTTTAAAATAAACCTAATAAAGTTAAATTTCGTATTGTGTGCTTTTTGAATAGGTTAGTTTTGGAGATGATAATGGATAGGATATAGATCGAGTGAAGCCGTATTCATATTTATAAGTATATATCTAATTAGATTGTTAAACAACATGCAGCAGAAGCAAGTTAGAATCAAACACATAAACAATATTAACTAAGTAAATTATTGTACCTTTGTTGTTGATTTACCTCACCTTCTTTAGCAACAGACTTATATGTTAATACATGTTTACTGATTCTACAACTCTTGTCTAGCTCCCACAACTTTATATAGCTTCTAGTAGCTTGCTTGCTTTAAACCTTGTATTCGCAACTCACCTCCTAGGTGTCGAAACCCTCTAAGCTCGAACCTCAAACAAACAGAAACCCTCTTTGGGCTTGATGAATCGATTGGCTAGGAAAAAGTAGGAAATCAATTAGGTTAAGATCCCTAAATCGACTATGGTGTATGAAAAATAAGGAACTTGGTGTTCCTTATATAATCAAGCAATGTCTTAGAAAAGAAGTTGTATTATAATAAAGAAACCTCCATAACTATATAATAAATCCTCTTTTTATTAAATATTACACTTAACATATTAAGTAATATATAATAAATATATAAACGTATATTTATGTCTAAATCTTAATGTGTGTAACCTCGTATGCTCACATATTTATAGACACACATTTTATTTGACGTGTTCAAATACCAACAACATCCATATGCATTTATATTTTCGTTATCCATATCTATATCCATATCCATTTAAAATAAATTTCATCAATCCATATCCATATCCATATCTATTGGATTAAGTGGGTATATTAATATCCATTAGATATCATAAAAAAGTTTTTATTTGGAAATATATCAACTTGAAAATAGAGTCGAAACGTAAAGTTTATCACATATACAAGTACAATACAATAAATGAAACTCATGTATCATAATTTGATGTTTGTTCTATATTGAAACGGTAATTTTGATAAACATGTTTATCAAAACTAACTAATTTTGATAAACATGTTTATCAAAGATAATTAAGTATTAAAATATCTATTCTAATTAAAATGCATTATACGAAAATTATGTTAATATTTATAATTTTATAGCTAAAGTAAAAGTTGTAGTTTGGTTTATATTATAAAGGTAATATAAGTTAAAGTCCTTTTTAATAATATATATATATATATATATATTTAATTATTTATTTTGCGTGGTAAACGGGTTATCCATTAATAGAAAACCGTCATCCATATTTGATCCACTAAAAATTTAGAACATCTATATCCATATTGATATCCACCATAGATGGATTAGATCGGGTGGATATCCATCGGGTTGGATGTCCATTGCCATCCCTAGTTAAATGCATTAAAGTTTAATCAACTTCGTTTTACTATTACTATTTAGTCTATGGTAAAGGATGTTTGTTTCGGGTAAGCAAAATAACCGAATAATCAGACCATAGTCGAAATAATCGAACTGAAATTATCGAACGAATTCAATAACTGATGGTTTGATTTTTGACTTTTTTATAATTGAAACTTTTGATTATGGTTATGAACATAAAATCACACCGTATAACCGAATCATAACTATAACCAAAACTGTGAATTCTTAAAGTGGTTTAGAATTATATATAAGGGAAAATGTGTTCTTAAATAAGGTTTCATATATTTAGCGAGATTTTATTTTCTATTCTAAAAAACAGCAATGGTGTGCTAGAAAATGACAGAACGACTTATTGTTTTGAATTTCAAGTCTCTATGTTTGTATTCATGAAAGGAAAAATGTATGTAAATATTTGACAAGTTATGACTCTAGAGAATTAAGGTTAACATTGTATTTAGACATTTTTCTAACAGTTTACTTAAGGTTTGTTTGTAAGGAATGTATTTATAGGAAATGTGTTTCTTTTACGCAAAACCCAAAATAACGGTTAACTGAATGGTTAACCGAATCGAGATATATATTTAACCGATTAAACAATTAACCGAACCATCCATAACCATTACCGAATGGTTGGTAGTTTCAAATAACTAAAATAATCGATTATTGGTTCGATTTTAGATCATATCCGAACCTATCGAACTATGGTCATCCCTAATATTTGCTATTATTAGCTTATATTGTTATTTATTATTATTATTATCATCATTATTATTATTATTTTATTATTAGAAAGGCATATTTCTTAGTTAAATATTGTAAAATTTTGCCATAATCTAACTCCCCAATTTATCATGATATTTAAAGAGGGTATTTAAGTAAAAAAGCCAAATAATCATGACATTTTAAGGGGCCTTTATGTAAATATGATTTTCCCATGATATCATGATTTGGTCAAAATAGCATGATAAAATGACTAGGGTTAATTGTTTCAAAATACATTGAATTTTACATGAAAAACTATTGTATGCATCCAAATTTTAAAATATCTATTGTATTTATTGAATTATAATACGTAGCTATTGAGTGTATAAGTTGACCTAAAACCTTTTGTTGGCTGATGTGGCACAGGTTATTTCTTTATACTTTTTTTTTCTATCTTATTTAGACTATTTATATACATAAATATTAATAATAATAGTTCATTAAATCACTTCAAAAACATATACCACAATAAAAAATTAAAACTTAAAAAGCATGTGAATTAATAATAATCTATTAATGATAATCTATTTTTTTCCTGTTTTGACTTCACTCTCACCGGCACATGCTCACCGGAATTAATCTTCAACGAAAAATTCATCAAAGCACGTGACCCACGCATCCGATACGCCGCCGTATCATAAGCGACCGCCGCATCCTCCGCCGTCTCAAACGTCCCTAACCAAACCCTAGCACCATTCTTGGTCGGATCCCTAATCTCCGCCGCAAATTTACCCCACGGTCGCCGCCGTACGCCTCTATAATGCTTACCTTTTTGCGCTAGCGACGACCCCACTTGATTACTTGAACTCTCCGACGAAGAAACCAAATTTTTCGGCTCGGATTTAACTGTTACAACATTTTCCGACGATGTCACCGTCGGCGACGACGGTGACTCAAAATCCAAAGCTTCATGGAGAAATCTAGCAATTAACATATCTTCGGAATCATTTTGTTTCAAGGGTAATTCCCCCATGATTACTTTAAAATTGAGGATTTGTTGTAGTTCATCTCTTCTCTGTTCAGGACCAGTTGTGAAGATTCTGATTTGGGTGTCGGATAAAGATTCGAATAAATGGGTTAGACATGATTCATCTTTGGGATCTGGTTTTGATGGTGGGAGGAAGGCATGTTAGTGTTGATAAAAATAAATTCTGTAAAAGTCAAATGTAAAGTCAAATAAATATGTTAATTTGGTGAAATGGCATCGTACATGGTAATACACGTCATTAAAATATATATTAAAAATTTGTAATTACCGATAACATAGAGAAAAGGTAAACACATACATACAATAGCTCTTAATACAAGTTTAACGCATACATTAAAACATTTAAAACTTGAATGTATACAATAGTTTTCAGTAACAAGTTCGATAAATTTTCAAACAATAAGCCCAAATGACTAAAGATTTCATAAAAAAAATAGAGATATTTGTTGGATGTTTGCATGGCCTTCACGCGTACTTTTATTTATCTACACAATACTAGTTCATATCATTCAAACAATCTATACAAAAATCAGTGACATTACGTGCACAACTTATTATTTTATATTCATTATTTTGTTAAAAGCATTCATATGATTATAAAGTCTAGATAGTCAACGTTGATGTTATGATATATTTCTTCATATAATAAATTATGAACTATTATATTGTAATTGATTAATGTTTTAGTGATTATCAAAGTAGATGAAAGAATTGAAACTATGTCGTTTGTTCGATTTATACATCTCTGAATTGTTTATATGCTACATAGAATGCTCGGAGAATGCTATATTCGAAGTATAAATAATATTCAAATGTAAATGTAAGATCAAAGCCACTTTTGTTACTGTTTAAAATTCATATGGTAACTTTAACAATTTATACATTGATGATGAGCTTTTTTTTTTCTTTTATATATTTTATACTTTTGGTGTCTAAAAGGTCGGACGGCCCTGATTATAGGGTTGCATATTTATAATATACATATAACTAATGTATGTTTTCGGTTTTTAAAACATCACACCAAGTTACAGTATATTATATATATATATATATATAAACGCTCCCCTTGTACCTTAGTATAAGCAAAAGAAAAACAATAAACCGTGCAAAGCACATGAATACATAAACAAGCCACATTTCCTTTAAATATAAAAACACTATTCATGCTTTAAAGCGCCTTATTTCTTTTATAATTCAAATAAATAAGATAATATAATAAAAATATGTATACAAAGATGGATTTATTTAATCTTATTCTATATTATAAAGAGTTTCCCCAACATCTTAATCATTTAGTTTTTAAGAATTTAAAATTTCTTATTTACCCATATTAAAATTATCTTTTACACGCTCTCTTCTTCAATGTCTCTCGCCCTCTCTGCATTCCCTATCGGCGGCTGTCATCCCACCCTCCTCCGATCTCTTGCTCGATTAGTTATTTCCAATATGTAGAATTATTCGTCTAATGCGATTAGATAAAGAAACATAAAAATTGTATTGCGTGGTTGCTCGATTAGGTTTGAGGTTAGCATCTTAAATGATTCTTATTTATTTTTATTCTTTTTACAAATTCTTCAATTTTGATTGGGAACGGATGGGAAAATATTTCAATTTAACACATGTTTTGCTGCATAAATGCAACATCTTTCATAAGGTTGAAATACAAATGCAACTGTGTATCTTGAAAATGGCTTTGCTAACAAGGTCAAAAACCCCTATGAAGATTATTCAATTGCATTCAACACGATTCAAACAAAACGAAAAGGTACAACTTATGTTAGTAAATTTATGAATTTCGTTTATTGTTGTTATGATCAATTTTGTTTAATTTGGTATATACACACTACGCTAAAATTGGGCTTTGGGGACTACGGAAGTCGTCCCGAAAAACCCCGTTTGTAGTCCCAAAAAACCTATCGGGACGACATGTAGTCCCGTCTGCTCCGTCCCTATAAGTTGGCGGGACGAGATTTTTGATTTTCAGGGACGACGCGTTGACCGGCCACGTCGACGTTTTTTAATGTGGGACGATATCTTTCGGGACTACTCTATGTCCCTTCAAACTGTTCGAAAGGTCGATTGAAATATCTTTCGGGACTACAATTTGTCCCAAAAGAATTTTTCAAAACTTCTAAAGACAGGGTTTTCGGGACTACATGTAGTCCCAAAAAGTTTGACTTTTTCAATCCTATTTATTTAATTATTTATTTATTATATATTTAAAGAATTATATTACTGTAATTTACTTATTTAATTATTAATTATTTTATTTAAATAATATATTGATAAATCATTATAAAATATATTTAATAAATATAATTTCATTTTAATTAATATATTTAATTATCTTATTTAATTAAAAACATTTATTTTTGATTTCAATATACCAATACATAATTATAACTATATAAATACAAAAATAAAAATCGATCAATATATATATATATATATATATATATATATATATATATATATATATATATATATATATATATATATATATATATATATATATATATATATATATATATATATATATATATATATATATAACCATTTTATTACATAATCACAAATAGATAAAAAACCATAAATCTTTAATCAATAATAAAACTTAATGTAAATAACAATTTATCATATATTACAAATTTTTAAATCAAAACTAAATAAAATAAATATAACAATCATGGCGGCAGCAGGTGGCGGTGGTGGCTGGAGGGGGTGGTAGCAGTAGGCGACGAGTGGAGGCAGCAGGTGGTGGTGGCGTGAGGGGGCAGCGGGTGGTGGTGGCAGAAGGCAGCAGCAGCTCACGGTGGCAGAAGGCAGCAGCAGGTCCGGCGGCAGCAGCAGGTCCGGCGGCGGGGCGGCAGCTCACGGCGGCAGAAGGCAGCAGCTCACGGCGGCGGTCAGGCAATCTCTTTGAAGCTCTATGAAACTTAAGTAGATGTGTGTTTTTGTTTCATAGAAGCTCTATGAAACTTAAGGGCAGTGGCATTGAAAAGATTAGATATGAGATAAAGATTTTGAGGGGGGAAATTAGATATGAGAAATGGAGGGAATTGAAAAGATTTTGAGATAAAATTTGTGATTTGTGAAGTTAGTTATGAGAAATGGAGAGGTGAAATGGAGAGGTGATAACTTTAAAAGTGATCTAATGGTTAAAAGTTGAGATCCATGTGATGATCTAAGGGTAGAAAATAGTGATCCATATATATAAAGCATATGGAGTATTTTTCTTAAAATTGAAGTTAAAATTACAATTACCATTTATATAAATTTATAATTTTAGTTTTTAAATTTATATAAAAAAAAGTATATGTCTTTTCATATTGTTTAGATTTCGAGAAAAATAATAAACACAAACAAAGTCGATAAAAATTTTCATATTGTTAAAATTACAATTACCATTTATATAAATTTATAATTTTAGTTTTTAAATTTATATAAAAAAAGTATATAAATTTTAGTTCTATAAAAAAAGTATATAAATTTTAGCTCTATAAAAAAGTACATAAAGTTCTATAAAAAATTTTACTCTCATAATAACCGCTTAAAAATATATTTGTTATTCAAAAACGAGAAAAAGTTAATAAACAAATAATAAGTTATGTTTTGTATAAGTTATTAAATTGTAGAAAAATGTTGTCGACTTGTTTTTACGATTGTTGATGAAATGTAATACTTTATGTATATTGTGATATAACACGATTTAATAATTGATGAAAATGTATTTATCGATTCAATAATTCCTTATTAACCAAGTTCAATAGCTAGCGACACACGGACACTAACTCGAATAGTCGATGATCAATAGTGAGTAGACGATTGAATAACTTTAAATATGTGATAAGATACATTGGCATTGTTGCTTCTGGTATTTGATCGATCGAGGGTTTAGGATTGTAGTTTAGGGTTTATAAGGGTTATCGTTGTTAAAATTGAAATTGAAGTCTAAAGCTTTGAAATTGAAATTGAAACTGATAAACAAACAATATACGTAATTGTTTAAGATTTCATTTTATAGTGTGAACTGGTTTGGATCTTGAGCTTGTTACAACTGACATTCAAGCTCAACGGAACCTCTTTGAGAGAGTTCCGGGTTCAAAGACAACAAACTCTAACAACCTATAGACAAAATCTAAAACACTACGAACTAAATTATTACAACATTTCTACATCTTAATTTCATCTCGGGGAGTTCATTTCAATTTCGAATTGAAATCTTCAGCCTCCGAATTGATATATTTAATGTTGACTTGTTTAATCTAGCACATTCAACCTAACACTAACTACTACTACACTAACTACTACTACACACGAAGATTGGTCATTTCATTTAAAAGCTCATGAAGTATTGCAGCTGACTCACACGGGTGGTCATCGAGATTCTTCTCCATGGCTTGTCTTGCCTCCATTGCCTTGTCGATGTGATCGTCTCACCACTACATATCCACCTCCACATGAGCACTCAATTTGGATAAGAATTGGATGTGGTGGTGTTGATGTATATAAAGATAAACTTTTTGGGACTACATTTTAGGGTTTTTAGGGACTACATGTTGTCGCATAAAGTATTTAGACATTTCATTTTTTGGTCATAACCTTTTAGGGACTACATATGTAGTCAAATTCAGTTTAGGCGGCAACTTTTCCCTCCATTTTTTCTCTAAGGTTAAATTTTTAGGGACAACACCTGTAGTCCCTAAAAGCTTTGTCGAATTTATGGTCGTCCCGTAAGATTTGTTTATCGGGACAAACACGTAGTCCCGCCAAAATTATAAACCGAACACATTTATCGGGACAACAATGTCGTCCCGTTAAGTTTGAGCGCCAATTTTTCCCTCCAACTTATTTTCGTCATGTTTTTTTAGAGACTACGTGTAGTCCCGATAAATATGTAGCCTAATGTTTTGTCATCTAGTGAAGTTTTAGGGACAACGTGTGTAGTCCCTAATAATTGTTTATCGGGACAGATATGTAGTCCCCAGAAGTTTTGTAAACCAAAACATTTATCGGGACACCTTGTAGTCCCGATAAATATGTAGCCTAATGTTTTGTCATCTAGTGAAGTTTTAGGGACAACGAGTGTAGTCCCTAATAGTTGTTTATCGGGACAGATATGTAGTCCCCAGAAGTTTTGTAAACCAAAACATTTATCGGGACAGCTTGTAGTCCCTTAAAGTTTGAGCGCCAAGTTTTCCCTCCAACTTTTTTTCGTTATGGTTTTTTAGGGACTACATGTAGTCCCTATAAATAGTAGTCAAAATTAAAGAAAACATAAGACTCATTTTTTGTCACGTAGTGAAGTTTTCGGGACTACATGTTGTCCCGATAAACCATGGCGTTGTCCCTATAGATTTTGGTCAAACTTTTGGGCAAAAAAACCCATTTTTTGTCGTGTAGTGGACTTTTCGGGACGGATTTTCGTAGTCCCGAAAAAGTGTTTGTCCCGAAAGCCCAATTTTGGCGTAGTGACAACTACACTTGGATAGTCTCTTTCATATTTTGCCACTTGGATACTCTCTCCATATTTTGGCATTGTTTCTTTCTTTTTCTCTTTTTTCAAAGACGATACATGTATTTCATGGATTTTTAGCGTGCATTCAAACTTTTTGCTATATTGATCCAGTTTTCATGGATTTTTAGTAATGAGATATATTCTTATGAGAGCACGAAGTATGTCCAGAATTTAAAATTAAGATATCAAATATAGTTCATTCAAGAAGAAAGGTTAGCATTATATCTGTTTGTGTCTGCATTGAAGTTAAATATGTTTATTTGCGAGTTTTTTTGTCCTTCAATTTTTTTGTGTTATGGGATGAAAGATAGTATGAAAGCGTGGCAGTATCTTCAAGCAGTTGACGGGAGACACGATATTACTGAAGGTTTAAAGAAGCTTACATGCAAAACGTCGATCTTTGTTGGAGACAACTCATTGTCGATCATTCAAAAGTCCGACAAGACGATATATATAGTGCTTTAGTTGAGGTATGCTTGGTCAAACTTGCTATTGTTAAGTGTCTTTTTTAATTCAAATTGATTCTTGTGGACTACTAATATCGGTGGTGATTTTTCCACATCATTTTTTTTATTGATTCACAGAAATCTTGTATGAATGGAGAAACATACTCTTCATATTTCTCTGCCTAAATTACTATAATTCTTTGATACTCGTCAACATTTTCTTTTTTCTTTCTAATGACTGAACATCGTCGTTGAAATGCAAAAATAAGCACTCTAGTCATCGCTAATCACATCAAGCTTAGACATTATTTTTACACCCGTTTAATGATACAAAATATTAACACCATTTTTGTCAAATGCAACTAACCCAAATCTTATTTCCCAGATTCGATAACCCGTTTAAAATTTGTTTAAAAAGATTCAATTTTTCTTGCACCAAGTCAAATACATGTCTCAAATTAAGCTAAAATGCTTCTTCGCACTTAGAACAATATAAACCCTACTCAAAATCATTTCTAATGATGAAAAATATATAAAGAAAGAGAGGTCTAGGTTCAAGAATTAATTCATGAACAAAGAATATAAGAGGAATATAAGATAGCATGGAATTGACGATAAATATAAGAGTTTGGCAGTTTGGATGTCTTTGAGGTCCAACGGAAGTTTTTTCGATGACATTTTTTTATTTAGGTTTATAGTTTTCATTCCTAAAGATTAATAGCCCAATTAGATTAGATAAGAAGCACTCTAAAATAATATACATATCTTACATGTTCAAAGAAAGATTGATACCATCATTAAAAGTTAAAAAGTTTTAACGATCTATTTGTAGAATATGAATCTTTAATATTTGACTTTTGACTTTTGACTTTTCTTTGACGTCCGGGTTTGAGGATCAATGGTGACACAAGATCAACAACATGATTGTTGATAGAACAAAACATCTGAGCTACCAACGAAAGATAGTTCAAAAAGATCACGAAAACAGTTGGTTGTGTACATTATAAAACCAATAATGGAAAAGTAGATTACATTATATTCCATATTCATCTAAGTTTTTATGTGGTGTTGTCCATAAAGTGCGGGATCAATCAAGTTTTTACGTCGGTCTGTCATATGTCCATATATTTATATATGTGGAATTTCAGGTCTAATAAATAATTGAAACATGTCAATGTGTTAAAAAGACCGGTTAACAGGTCTAAAAGATAATATCAGGATCGGTCTAAAAGAAAACTTAAAGCGTCATTGTGTTTTCAAGACCGGTTGAACATGTCTAATTAATCATATTTCCAACCGGTCTATATTACTTTTAAGGAAGTAGACTTGTGACATATAGACGTGTTCAAAAACCGGTCTTTTAAGCTTTTACAACCGGTCTATATATTGGATTTTGTAGTAGTGGCATCACGCGGGTATTATACTAGTATATAAATAAATATAGACGATGGTTTTAAAGTATAGGCATGAAAAAGTATATTTTTTAAGAAAGAATATGCTAAAAATATTCTTATTTTTCTTTATATTTAAAGATAAATGTCTAATTGAATAGGGTCTTACGTCAAATCATAAAACACAAACAAAACCCATTAGACCAGTCACTATGGTTCCCGTGCTCGGCTCCTTCTTGAGGAAAACGTCGTCGCCGCCATAGTTACGGCGACGACGAGTGTTTTTGTTTTGTGGCATTGGAGAGACGAGAGGAAGACGACGAAGACGTATAGGGCCTGATGACGTACCATCGGTATGCCGATAGAAGTCTATCGGCCAAACCGATGGTACGCCGAATAATGTAGTAAGCTTGGCACAACCTTCGATAAAAGGAATCTAAGTAACATTTATTACCCGAAGAACATCCTAAGGACCAGGAGGCCGAAGGATGACTTCTCGACAAAGAGTACAACACTCCGAAATACCTTCAGGATAAACAAGGTGTTGCACTAAGAACACGTTATTATCCGAATCTCAAGGTCTATAAATACCAAGCTCACACTTCATTTTGAGGGTAACGTTTACACATACTATACACTTTTACTTTATATTTTCCCTCTTACTCTTCGATATCTTACTCTCACGCCCGAGGTAAACCAGTGGATCAACCCCGCCCCGTTTACTCGTGTGTTGTTTGTTTGTGCAGCTAACTTCCAGATCGAAGATAAGGAATAGTCTGAAGGTCTTCATCGGATCAGCTCTTCCGGATCCGAACCTTCTACCCCCTTGTGTTAGTGATATTCCGGTGTCGCAACATTTGGCGCCATCCGTGGGACTATTACATGGCTTTTACAGCTAATACTTCAGGAAGTAATAGGGAACCAATAGTCGAAGATGAAACTCCAAGAAACGAACAGCATGATAAGGAGAAAGCTACTGGGATCTCGGAGGAGTTCCTGGAAAAGAATTATGACGCGCTCAAGGCCATGTTAGAGGAACATGACCGAAAGAAGAAGAAAGATCATTCCCGAAAGAGTCCTCCGGTGGCTCGAAAGATTATCTATTCGAGCGACTCGGAGCAAGACGATAGTGATGAAGAAGATGATCTGAACCTTCCTTATCAATCAGATTTTGCTTCCAAGTTCACCAGAAGAATCTCAACATTCACGATGCCTCGAAAAGCGAAGATGCCTAGCATTGTGCGTACCTACGACGGAAGTGGTGACCCAGACGACCATTTGGCAATCTTCTCCGGCGCAGCTGATACCGAAGGTTGGCCTATGCCGATCTGGTGCCGAATGTTCGCTCAAACCTTCGTCGGACCGGCGAGAGTGTGGTTCGGAGAACTGCCGGAAGAAAGCATTGACAGTTTCAAGGACATGAAAAAGAGGTTTGAGACTTATTTCATGCAACAGCGTAGGTATACTCGAGGTCCAACAGATATTGCTAAGATCAAGCAAAGGGAGAACGAGAGTCTCCAGGACTTTGTGGAAAGATGGAAGCGGGAGCTTCTGCAGATTAAAGGAGGGGATGATATGCTGAAAGTATCGGGGTTCATGGAAGGAATTCGGATACCGGCCCTCATTGCGAAGCTCAATGCCCGAGTGCCCGTTACAGTGGATGAAATGATGGAACGTGTTAAGAGATTCCTCAATGGGAAAGAAGCTTCGAGACAATACGTCGAGTCTAGCACAGCTGCATCCCGAAAGGGGTTAAAAGTGGTATCCCCTGCTGCAAGTCCTCCGTGGAGGTCGTCCCCAAACCGGAAAAGCTTTTCCCCCGGTAGTCATGAAAGAAGGTTCGGACGGGGACTTGTCCGTGCCTCTCCTTTCACCACGTCCGGAGAATCTCGACGGCTCATAAACTTCACAGAACTCAGCAAAACACCCAGCGAGGTCTATGCCACTGAAAAAGGAAGAGTCCACTTCACTGCTCCGGCCCCCTTAGTAGGTACCCCAGATAAGAGATTCCTAGACCGGTGGTGCGAATTCCATCGGGATAAAGGGCATTACACAAACGATTGCTTTCAATTAAAGAAGCAGATCGAGGAGGCCGTGAGAACTGGACAGCTGGACCATCTGATGGAAGGAATCAAGCAGGGTGGCCAAAAGAAGCAAGGCTCAGCGTACCCCGGGAAAGGAAAAGGGAAAGAGATACAGATGGTTTTCTGTGAGGGAGAAAGCAGTGAACTCCGCGATGAGAAAACAGAGTCCTGGATGATGCAGGATATGTATTTTCCTCCGGTCAGCACCTATAAGGGAGTCACGGATCCGATGATAGTGGTAGGAGATATCGGAAACCAAACAGTCCACAGAATATACGTTGATAATGGGAGTGCTTCGGAAATACTTTTCGAACACTGTTTCCTAGAGTTGGACGCCGCGGTACAGCGAAAGATGGGGAGATGCTCCCAATTTCTAGTAGGGTTTTCCGGGGAATCAGTTAAACCGATAGGTCAAATCCGACTACCTTTCACTATTGGGAGTGAGAAAAAGTTTCGGACGGTAGAAATCGACTTCCTGGTAGTCCGGGCCAGCTCCCCATACAATGTCATTATTGGGAGGCCCGGAATAGCAAAGCTCCGAGCCATCGTGTCAACAACCCATTCTCTCATGAAATTTCCTACTCCCGGAGGAATCGCAGAAATACGTCCGGAAGCCCACAAAGTGTTGGAATGTCAAAGGATTGAGAGAATATTGCAGAAGGAGGAAGGGGAAACAAAACCAGGAAAGGTTATCATTCATCCGGATTACCCGGAACAGACTGTTACGATCGGAGATACATTCACCGAGGAAGGCAAAGAAAAACTCATCACACTTCTTCGGCAAAGCAGAGACATCTTTGCCTGGAAACCCTCGGATATGACTGGAGTACCAAGGGGACTAGCTGAACATAAGCTAGCCATCCAGAAAGGAAAAAATCCGATAGTACAGAAGAAGCGAGGTTTAGCACCTGACCGAAGTAGGGCTGCTTGTGAAGAAGTCAAGCAGTTGACCGAAGCAGGAATCCTTCGCGAAGTCCGATACCGCACCTGGGTAGCAAATTCGGTCATGATTTTGAAAGGTGATAACACCTGGAGAATGTGTGTTGACTTCAAGTATCTTAATGATGCTTGCCCGAAGGATGCATATCCATTGCCGGAAGTGGACTTAAAAGTGGAAGCATTGGTGGGCTTCAGATTCAAATGTTTCCTGGATGCATACAAAGGGTACCATCAGATACAAATGGCGAAGGAAGATGAAGATAAAACGGCCTTCCACACTGATATGGGAATTTTCTGCTACAAAAAAATGCCTTTTGGTCTGAAGAACGCCGGAGCTACCTATCAAAGGTTGATAGACAAGGCTTTTTCGGAACAAATAGGGAGAAATTTGGAGGCCTACGTCGATGATCTAGTGATAAAATCCATATCAGAGGAAGAGATGATCCAAGACATCCGAGAAACATTCGCTAATCTCCGGAGAATAAACATGAAACTCAATACGAAGAAATGCTCTTTTGGGATGGAAGAGGGCAAATTTTTGGGTCATATCGTTACTCCAAATGGTATCAAAGCAAACCCAGAGAAAGTTCGGGATATAGAAGGAATATCGTCTCCCAGGACTATGAAGGAAGTTCAAAGCCTAAATGGCAAAGTCATAGCCCTGGGACGTTATCTCTCGAAGTCCGCCGAAAGATCACTACCGATCTTTCGAACTTTAAAGAATTGCGTGAAGAAGGGTGATTTTCGGTGGACACCCGAAGCCGAAGAAGCTTTGCAAGAGATAAAGAGGTACATAATGGCGCTTCCTACTTTGACCGCGCCAAAGGAAGGAGAAACTTTGATCTTGTATCTATCAGCAACGGCCGAAGTCATTAGTTCGACACTTCTGGCTGAAAGAAAGGGAGAGCAAACGCCTATCTACTTTGTTAGTAAGGTGCTAAAAGGCCCCGAAAACAACTATACTCAGATAGAGAAGATAGCGTTAGCCTTGGTTTACACCTCCCGAAGGTTGAAGAGATACTTTCAAGCCCATAGTATCCGAGTGATCACTAACCAACCACTGAAACAAATCTTAAAGAATGTGGAAACAGCCGGAAGACTTACCAAGTGGGCCATTGAATTAGGAAGCTACGATATAGAGTATGTCCCCAGGACATCCATCAAAGGACAAGTTCTGGCGGATTTCATAGCTGAAGTCCCTGAGGAGATCACTCCTACAGAGACTATTCCGGAAGAAGCGATCACTGAACAACCAACAAAGATAAAAAAGAGAAAGAGGCCGACAGAGTCCTGTCTTGAAGGAAAAAATAAGAAGCAAGATCACATTTGGTATCTCTTCACTGATGGATCCTCTAGCTCAGAAGGTTCGGGAGCTGGAATTCTCCTCGTTAGCCCGGAAGGAAAAGAGTTTTCATTCTCCATTCGTTTTGGCTTTGACAACACAAACAACGAGTCCGAATATGAAGCTCTGTTGGCAGGGTTACAAAAAGCTAAAGGAAAGGGAGTGGAACATCTGAAGATCAAGGTGGATTCCAAGTTGGTTGCCAACCAGATTAATGAAACATATGAAGCTAAGGAGGACCGGATGAACCGATACAAAGACAAGGCAAAGAGTTTAATGGCCACTTTCCAATCATGTACAATTGAACAAATTCCGAGAACGAAGAACAAGGTCGCTGACACCCTGAGCAAACTAGCATCCATAGCATTCGGACATACCACAATGGAAGTGATGGTGGAAACGCAAGACCAAAGGTCAATAACCAACCCGAAAGAAACATTGATGATTGTAGAAGACGAAGGAACAACGTGGATGACACCGATCATCAAGTTTTTGCAAGAAGGTAGCTTACCACAAGATCCGAATGAGGCACGAAAGATCAGGATGAAAGCACCAAACTACGTGATGAAAGGTACCACACTCTATCGAAAAAAACCACTTTCACCACTGCTTCGTTGTTTGGGACCATTGCAGGCTAACTACGTTATCCGAGAGATGCACGAGGGAGCATGTGGCATGCACGCGGGACCACGTAGCATCGTCTCGAAGATCACTGGATTGGGATATTTCTGGCCTACGATGCATTTCGATGCCATCGAGGTGATTCGCAAATGTGACCCTTGCCAAATTCATGCACCTATACCGAGACTTCCCAAGCACAACTTGGTGTCAATACTGTCGGCATGGCCTTTCCAAAAATGGGGCATCGATATTGTTGGCAAATTTCCAACTGGAACAGGCGGAATGAAATTCCTGATTGTAGCGGTAGACTATTTCACGAAGTGGGTTGAAGCAAAGCCTGTCATCCGGATCACCGGAAAACAAGTGCAAAAATTTGTATGGGAGAATATCGTGTGCAGATTCGGTTTGCCGAACGAATTAGTCTCGGACAATGGCAAGCAGTTTTCGGGCAACCCGTTGCGACGTTGGTGCAGCGAAATGAAAATCAAACAAACCTTTACTTCGGTAGCGCATCCACAAAGCAATGGCCAGGTCGAAAGAATTAACCGGAGTATAGGTGACGGAATAAAAGCAAGGTTGGGAAGAGAAGGAACAAACTGGGTGGATCAAATATCCCATGTGTTATGGGCACACCGAACCACCAAGAAAACAAGTACTGGAGAAACACCTTTTAGTCTGACTTACGGGTCCGAAGCCGTCATCCCAGCCGAAGTAGGAATGCCAAGCCATCGCATGACATCCGAAAATGAACAAACCAATCAGGAAGAGATTCGGCTTAATCTGGTATTGTTGGAAGAACGAAGAAATGCAGCAGCAGTCCGAGAAGCTAAGTACAAAGAAAAGCTTGAGGGGACTTATAACAAGAAAGTAAGGAAGCTGGTGTTGGAAGAAGGTGATTTGGTTCTCCGAAAGAATGAAGCAAGCCGGCAGGAGAACGAAGGAAAAATGGGACCAAAGTCGGAGGGTCCTTACAGGGTGATCAAGGATAAGGGTAACGGAGCCTATGAACTGGAAGACATGATCGGTACTCCAATTCCCAGAACATGGAACGCGATGAATCTCCGAAAATACCATCATTAGTTGGTAGCGTGTAATGTAACTTCTTTTTTATGAATGAAAGGCTTTCATGGCCAGTTTTTTCCTTCATTTTACTACTAGTACTATTCGAATGAATGTTCATGGCATTTGACGAAGTGTATGAACATACAACTAATTCAGATAGTCTAAGAAAAAATAAGGATGAGATTTTGCAATCATTGAGCCTAACCTCAATGAATATCGGACCTAACTCCGAATGATAAATTGAGCCTAACCTCAATAAGTATCGGACCTAACTCCGAATGATAAATTGAGCCTAACCTCAATAAGTGTCGGACCTAACTCCGAATGATAAATTGAGCCTAACCTCAATAAGTGTCGGACCTAACTCCGAATGATAAATTGAGCCTAACCTCAATGAGTATCGGACCTAACTCCGAATGATAAATTGAGCCTAACCTCAATAAGTATCGGACCTAACTCCGAATAATAAATTGAGCCTAACCTCAAAGAGAATCGAACCTAACTCCGAATGAAAAATTAAAAAAGATTCACACACAACATTTACACAACATACTAAATCACAACAAGTAAATAAAATAATGCAAGTGAATTCGGAAATCAAACAAGCAACTGAAGATTGTATTTATCATAATATGTTTTGTTGAAACATGTCTTCACAGGTCGAAGACATGCTTAATTGTTACACAACAAAAGAAAAAGATGATACAAAGCTTCACTCCTCATCCGAAGGAGGACCAGCAGCGGGCTCAACAGCCTGAAATTCTTCCAGAGGGGAACCATCGGTGGCAGATAATGCCTCAAGATAAGGGTAATCAAGATCTGAAGCATCGGCCAGGGCCTTCTCCAATTCTGAAGCAGCAGCGGAATTAAAGAATTTAGAAGATGACGGTTTCTGCTTCAAACGGCCAAGGTGGACACCAGCGACCAGACCATCGTGACACCCAAGTCTGTAGTTAAGCATCCGGATATTATCTTGGGGACGGGAGTACTCATGACTGGAGTGTATCTTCTTAACGACATGCTTCGGACCCATTGTTACCAACCAACTTCTGTCCGAGCGAAGCACAGCAAACTCCAAATCTTGTTTCCTCAACCTTTCCTCCAAGGACTTGAGCACATTACCATGGGCATCATACTGAGCTCGAGTTTCGGCCATAGCAGCCTCATGCTCCATCTTCAAATTGGCTATGGCAGCCTCATGACTGGCTTTCAGTAAGCTCCGCAATTTCTCCAGCTCAGCCTGGGGATCACCCTTCAACTTGTCAGTAAGCTCCCTGACAGTAGCCTCATTAAGTTGAGAAGAAGAAGCTTTCATCATCTCTATCTCTTTCGACAAGCGATGGCTTTTCTCGCGGTAATGCTTCTTCCTGTCGAGAGCCTCGGAAAGATCTTTCTTCGCCGAAGAAAGTTGACCTTGAAGTTCCAGGGCTCGGAATCTTTGCTCTTCCGTTTCCCGCGCCGATGATTCCATTCGGCGACGGAGGTCAGGACCAATAACGTTTAGCGAGGCAAGAGCAAAGTCAAATTCACGACCCGCTTGGACATTGCCAAGTTTTCCCAGGCGAAGAGTCTCGGCTGGAGTAGCAAGATTGTCAACGAGATCCCGATTAATCCCATAGGATTCTGCTTCGAAAAGGTCCCCACACTTTATCTTACTAACCGCCGGCACAAATTGTGTCTCGGCCAAGGCAGCATCCAAACCCTCGGACTCAGCATCCGATCGATCACCTTCAGAGTGAACACTGGCATCCTCCCTGTGTTCGATTTTCTTTCGCTTACCTGGAAGAAGATAAATGAGGATCAGTAAATAATAGAAGGAAAGATAACAAAAAAAAAACATAGAAGCATCAAGTTTCTACCTTTCACCCAGATTCGAGTCCGGGCAGAAGACCCTGCCAACTCTAAAACAGGAGAAGGTTGAACGATGCCCAGGAAAGGAGAAGTACCTTCTACTTTATCTACCGAAACTTGAGTTGGGGTTTCGTCCGTCAAGTTCTCGGTCTCTTCCGGTTGAGATACAATCAAGGATGTAGTCTGATGAGTCAAATCCTTCGGTGACGAAGGTCCCATATCCATAACCTCCTCTTCCACTACATCTTCTGAATTGGTTTGTAGAAGAGGTCCATCAACCAACTTAGGAACTATAAGCTCCTCATTCTCCTCTTCCATCGGAACAGCCGAAGAAGCGCCTCCCAAGGGTCTCTCACCCGAATTACTAGCATCAGCACTCGCTTTCTCAACAACCTTTTCCGAAACGGAGGTAATCACTTCCGGATCAACATGAGGACCTGTCGACAAATCATCATCAACTATCAGTCCAAGAGCAAGGGATGTTTCAGAAGACGTTTCACAAAAGGAAGGGTCACAATAGAACTCCGTACCATCTAGAGAAGCATTTTCCTCCTCCGAACTTTCAAGGACGACAAACTTACTCTGAAAGACGGGAGTGACAACCTCCTTGTTTTTCTCTCCAGGCTTAGAAGTATCAGCCTTATCCGTCTCAGGAGCTCCGGATTGTTGGCCCTCTCCCTCCTCCCTAATAGCCAAACTTTTAGCAGAAACAGAAATTTTCTTCTTCTTCTTGGACACCTCAACTCTCGGTGCATTCTCTTCTCCGGAATCCCCACCTTCAACGTCAACAGCCGACTCATCAAGGGAGAACCAGTCGGTGGTCTTCCTTTTCCTAGCAACTGCATTCCCCATAGAAGATGACGTCTTTGCAAACAAAGCATTGAAAAGCAAGGGGATAGTATTATTACCACTCTTCGCGGGTTGACTACCACTACCCATAATTGTCCCAGGTGCAGGCTGGACAAAATCCTCATCCGAAGGATCCCTCAAAGAATAGCCTGCCGGAAAGACTGCATCAGCATCGGTATAGGGGGGGAGGAAGCTCGTCCGTAGACATATGTACCACCCTGGAATTCATCCGAACCAACCAGGTTGCTTCGCCTTCAAGAATCGGACGAGCGATGTACTGAACTCCATCCCAATGGCTCAGTTCCAAAAAATCGATCAGAGGCAAATCTACAAAAAAGGAAGAAAAGTCAAAATAATGATCAGCAAGGAATTATCGGTAGCAGAAACATAAATACTGGACGCACCTCGGTCATTCATCTGTAAACAGGGCCTGGTAGCATTAGATGTCCACACCCGACTTACACCAGCCATAACCAGTACATGTTCCGGCAACAGCCGGCAGTCTATCTTGTGGGTTGTGAAGGCCTCGATAGCAGAGTCCGGAACAACCCCCCTTGCAACCGGCTCATCAGAAACAGATTCATCTTTATGCTTCCACCTCATCCGGATGGGAACCACGCCGGCGTTCACAAAAAAAGAACTTTGTTTTCCAATTCTTCCGGCCAGAAGGAGCCCCGGAAGAGCAAGCAGGACTCGGTTTCCTTCTCTTATCAACGGTGAACCAGTCACCGGCCTTCCCAAGCCTATAAAACGTCCGAAAAAGATTTAACGAAGGCTCATAACCAAGAGCCCAGCTCTGAACCTCAAAACAAGCGAGTCTCAAAGCTCCGAGAGGATTCATCCGTGAAGGATGGAATTTAAAATACTCACAAACCTCCAGGAAAAGTTTGGAGAACGGAAGTCGGAGGTTTGAAAATTCAAACCACTCAGCATATACACCTATCTTGCCAGGAGGGGCGTCCAGTATAGTGTCGTTCGGGCCAGGAAGAACGGCGCCATACCCAGCACCAATGGCGTACTTCAAGCAAAGGGCGTCAAGGTCCCCCTGAGTCAAAGTATTGAAGCATCTCCGAAGGTTCTCTTTATCTCTTTTCGACATGATAACAGAGCGAAAAACAAGAAGATAACGAAAGAAAGATTGAGGGAAGAAAAACACACAGTTAAAGGTGAAAATCAAAAATCGGTGGAAAAAATTACAAATGAGGTAAAACGGGGTATTTATAGGGAAGTGTAAGTCAGACGATGGGACGCGCGTCTAATCCCACCGCCTCCCTCAGCCAATAACTCGGCGACAGGTGGCACGAGCATTAATTACCACAGTTTAAAAAACTTCCCGCCCAAGCTAAAACATAATTATCCCGCCTAAATAGGCGGACAGTTAGTATTTTCCGAAAAAACCCAAGAAACTTACTTCTGGTAACCGAAAGAACACCCGAAAGAACCAAATACTTTATTTTTTCTTCTAGTCAAGCATTACATAGTCTTAACTACGTAATACTAGACTAGGGGGGCTGATGACGTACCATCGGTATGCCGATAGAAGTCTATCGGCCAAACCGATGGTACGCCGAATAATGTAGTAAGCTTGGCACAACCTTCGATAAAAGGAATCTAAGTAACATTTATTACCCGAAGAACATCCTAAGGACCAGGAGGCCGAAGGATGACTTCTCGACAAAGAGTACAACACTCAGAAATACCTTCAGGATAAACAAGGTGTTGCACTAAGAACACGCTATTATCCGAATCTCAAGGTCTATAAATACCAAGCTCACACTTCATTTTGAGGGTAACGTTTACACATACTATACACTTTTACTTTATATTTTCCCCCTTACTCTTCGATATCTTACTCTCACGCCCGAGGTAAACCAGGGGATCAACCCCGCCCCGTTTACTCGTGTGTTGTTTGTTTGTGCAGCTAACTTCCAGATCGAAGATAAGGAATAGTCTGAAGGTCTTCATCGGATCAGCTCTTCCGGATCCGAACCTTCTACCCCCTTTTGTTAGTGATATTCCGGTGTCGCAACAGGGCCAAAGTGGTGGTCTTTTCAATTTTGATCCTACTTTTAAATGTGTTTTCTTTATTGAATAACTTTTTTCATATATTTAATTAGATAATGATGAACCATGAGAATGAAAAAGACAAAAGTTAAAATAATTAAAAGGGAAAAATATGTTTTTCATGTTGGCAACATAAGTCATTTTGGTTTTCTAGTTTACGGGTTCAAACCCAATTAAAAACATAATTTTATAATACATTTTTTGACAAATAAAAAATGAAATTAACGGACATATTTTTCTAAATGGTATGGAGGTCACAGATACCTTTCAATCTATTTTTTTTTCAAAGGTAAGTCATGATAGGTAAAGTTTAGTACTTGTTAAGCCATTTTAATACTACAACTAGTATAGAACCCGCGCGATGCAGCGGCGACGAAAAGTTGTAGTGTGATAATGATTTCTTGTAGTTTTCAGTTCGTCTCGTGATTTATGTCGTGAGAGTAATGGTTTATGGGGCGGTCTTTGGGGCCAAAACAAATTATGTGGTAACCAATTTCGGCTCACCTTTCGGGATGGAAAAAAATTATTGATATGGAAATGAGTTTCGATAGTTTCTTATTCGTTACTTACGGCTTTATATTAAGTATAATACTTTCTTATTTGGTCGTTCATGTTATAATATGAGTTTTAAGGTAACAATTTTAAGTTTAGCAATTTGAGCCATAAAAAGAGTTGTTATAATTGTTTCTCTTTCAACTATTTCCTCTACTAAGTTTGGCAATATGAGGTAACATTATCTATTCTGACCATTAATAGAATTACACCTTCTATTAGTTTATACTTCGACCATTCGGAAAATTTTATCTTTAGTCATTCAACTTATTTGGGTAATTCGACTTATTCTACACTATTAGCCCATTCGGTAAAATCATATATGTATAACAAAATATAAAGTAGAGATAATTACAAATATTTTTCTTACGATTTGACAAATAGGACATGTTTAATCCTTTTGATTTCGAAACTACACCACACACTCTTTATTTATAAACATTATACAATCGCAATCTTTTAGTCCATTAGGATTAACTTATTTCAGTTATTATATCAAATGACCATTTTACCATGCTTGTATTCAAGTGTTCACGTTTTATGTTCACTATCTCAAATGTTTATTTACGATTGATGGGTTTTGAATTGTTATATGCTTTATAAAGATTATTGAGATGTCTATATTATCTATGCATTTTTTTTAATACTTATCAAGCATAATACAAAATATGTTTTATAATATAAGTTTCTTGGTAGTTTGAGACATAAATGTTAAATATTTACAAATACTTTACTATACAACATAAATAAAAAATAAACATATTGTAATCATTTTATTATGTATTTTAATTTGTATTGTATTTTATTTGTATTGTATATATCTATCTTTTAAATTTTTCACAAAAACTATATAATTATCACAGATGATTATCAACTAAACCGTATAATCAACACTAATATTTATTAAAGAATTAAAATTTAAAAAAACCCGAAAACTTGTTTAATATCTCTTAACAAACATTTAAACATAATTTGTCTATAAAAACAACATAAAAAATCATCATACCAGTTTCTAGCAAAATTTTGCAAATACTACAAATTACAAACAATTTATCTTTGAAATAATGAGGAATGAATATTATTAGTAGTTGTTCGGATTTTAATACAATTATCTGGAAATTTAAAATATTAAAACAATATCTCTTTTTACCTCTTAGTGTTAACCCCGTCCAATTTGACTTGTTCATAAACTGGAAAAAAAATCATATACCAAAAATTAATTCTGGATTCATTAACTTTTTTTTTATATATAAAAATGAATATTTTAAATATATTTATCGAATTTAATGAACAAAGTAAATAAGTAATTTAACTTAATTATAATTTCTATGTGTTTGAATTGAATAAGGGTAAATAAGTAATTTTAATTACTTAAATTTTAAGGGATTAATATTATGAGAAGATTCTTTATAATATAGTTAAGATAAAAATGTTCATTTTTTACATTAATTTGTTTATGTTTTTGAAAAGTGTAATATATATTACTAATTTATTCACGTTTGACAATGTGTTTAAAATCTTAACATTTAAAAATACAAAGAAGCTTTATAACTTATAACAATTTTCACAATAATAATTGTGAAAACAAAATATTCACACTTATAAAATGAGAAAATATAAAAGTTATCATATTAAAAATGTTGATGTTAAATAGTGAAAGCTCAACCTCGTGATATTGGTACAACGACAAGGACTAATGGCGTAATTTACTCAAAAAAATCAATGAAGTCTCCACTTCTTCATCACAACACAGACATAGTGTAGTGTCTAAGTCGATTGTTGGTCGCCTATTTCGGACCTCCTTTGAACCCTAAAAGCTATTGAATGCGGAATAAACAATAACTATAAGTAAAACGGTGAAGAACAGAAGCAATAACCAAATGAATGATTCTATTAAGCTTACGTGTTTGTTTACAATCACGAATAGAACCTAAACACTCGATTACAAGACTTTAACACTCAAGAACTCACAATTACGTTCACTAAACCTAGCTCACGTAACTGTTCTCTGTATTGAATGCTCTGACAACTTTCAACAACCGGCATTAAAGATTCTGAGCCAGCTATTTATACTAGACCCGAAACCCTAAAAGAGTTACGCACGTAACTCGCTAGTTACGCGCGTAACTGGCTAGTTACGCACGTAACTGGCTAGTTACGTGAACGTAACTCAGTTACTTGCCGTAACTGTTTTCGTTAATGCGTTTGGACTTTACAACTCGATCTAATTACATTCTAACTCTACGACACGTTCAAATGAATACAAATACAGACAATAATGCTCCAACATCGATTCCCCTTTTGTCTAGCTATGTTCTCACTCACAACCTTTTATTTAACAATCTCCACACAAAAACATTCACCAGCTTATTAGAAAAAATCTTACACCATAGTGTTTATTATTGGGAACTCGCTTCTATCTTTGAGTATTTAACGGCCACTTTTTGGTAAGTCTTTAGCTCTGATTTTTTGTTGAACTTTAGAAAGGAAAATAAATAAATACCCAAACTGATTTAAAAGGCCACTCCGATGTTCGGGCTTTTAGGAGCTCTCAAAGAACAAGGCTTTTAAACCCAATCCGAATTTCCTATTTTATTCTTTAGTGAGAAGTGCGAACGAGATTAATGATTGGGAGTGTTTATTCTAGCTTATTTAGTGGGCTTATGCTTATTAGTTTATTTAATTTTAATAAGCTCTTTTTAAGTGTTTGGTTAAGTTTATGAGTTTAGGTTAATGGACTTATTAAGAAGGGATTTCATAAGCTCAAATGTTGTGGCTTATAGACTTATATAAAAAAAATTCCTCGGATTTTATCATAAGCTAATAAGCTAAGCCAAACACCTAATAAAATTTAATAAGCTTATATATATATATGATAAGCTATGAGCTACTTATAAAATATAAGCCTAAACTCATACAATAAGATTAGACAAACACCCCTAAATTTATTTTTCTCTCTAAATGTGACATATCATGTATCATTTATATTCAAGGCTTCAAATATCAAATATTATTAATAGACATAAAACTTCGGATATAAAATTAAGGATAATGTAATATCTTTAAATGATACCTTAAGCAGAGTGTACATATGCCCAATAAAAAAAAAAAACTTCCACCCAACCCATATCATTAGATTGTTACATAGACAAGAAACATGAAATCATGTCAAACAACTCTAGGGCTTTAGATTTATCAAACACTTCAATCCCATGATCACCTTCTCCATAGAAAGAATGAACCTCTACACCCTTCGAGTCCAAAGTCTTTGCAAACTCCTTTTGACGATCAATCAAAATATCCCCATTCCGAATCGCAATCATCACCCTCCAACCCAAGTCCTTGATCCTGTCCATATCACGTACACCATCACCAGCCAACAAGTTGCAATACTCATGGTCACGGCTTGCGCCAACAGGCAAGCAGAAATCTCACATAAGATCGCTATAGGATAGAGTTAACGAGTTGGGGTTCGCATATCCCATCTCCAACTCCGAACTCATCCGCTCTACCCCTCCAATAAACAGATTATGTATAATTAACCCTTTAATTGTCAACGGCTCAAGATCATGAAGTTGTTGGGATGCACGTAATCCTGCAACGTAAGCTAGGTTTGCACCGGCACTAGTTCCCATTAGGTAACAATTAGACAAGTCACAAAAGTTGATCAACCATGGATCTTTGGTTGATTTGATCCAATGCAAAGCCTCCACCCCGTCATCATAAGCTGCCGGGAGGCGATGTTCGGGTGCATTTCGATAATCGACAGACACCACCATAACCGAAAGTTGTGTTGCTAGTTGGTTACAGAAATCATGATGGAGGGTTGAATCTGCAGTAGAAAGAACGAAACCACGAGAGTGATAGAAAACAATGAGAGGGAGCTTGTTGACCGTTGGAATTTGGGTTTGTTTCGGGAGATACATTCGAACCCAGGCGTTGGTAATTTGGTTGATGGTTACATCTTTGCTGAGCACGGAAGCATCAGAATCTTGATTGGGTGTTGGTTTAGATGATGAAAAGGATACGTTACGAGTGCATGAACCGTCGGGGTTGAGTATTAGCATCGGTCTGTCGGGGTTAAGTCTTAGCATGGGTGGCTTTTCGTCGGTCGGAGATTCATTGTCGGACATGTTTAATATGACTTGGTGTGGTGGATACAGTTAATACTTAATACTCTGAATTATACAACTTTTAGAGAAACATTTTCGTTATAAAACTTTTAATAAAAGATCTTACAAAAAAGATATTTTATATGTGAATGGAAAGAAAATAAGAAAATAAATACTAAGTTTGATTGCTACCACATATTTTGTAAGACTTTTTTTTCATAAAACATTTTATATGTGAATGGAAAGAAAATAATGAATGACATGAAGATACCATCTACTCTATCTTCATCAAGATGATTTTGACTGGTTGTTGGACTTGAACAATTTGATAACCACTTGGATGGGCATTTATCCACCACATGTTAGGTATTAGGTGTGAAATATGCAATTGACGAGGACAAGATTAATCAACTAGGTCGACATGTTTGTGGTTCAATTGGAGTACAATAAATGCAAAAGGAAGAAGCTAGAAAATGTAGATGATGTGATAATGATGTCTTCACTAGTATGGTTGGAAATTTGATGGCATCATCATCCAAAATTGTCAAATTGATTTACTTGGAATGGGATGAAATTCACATGGTTAATTTAAAACGGCTAACGATCAAGATTTCGATTTTATCGAAATTGTTTTGGATTTTGGCCATTCGGGTTTGTTTAGGTGGACAAAATGACATTTTTCTAATTTCGAGATTCATTTGATGTCTTTGGTATTTCCTTTTTAATTGATATCTAATAAAGAATGTTAAAAATTGTTTTCTCTAATCGTAATAGAACTCTTTTTTTTTAAAACGGCAACGTTTTATGTAAAAATGTCCAAAAAGGCAATATTTTACAACTACAAGAATAAAAAGGCTCCAAGTGGGAGCACCACTATGAAACTTCAAAAGTAATTTTGAAGATCATCTACCTATTAACAATTAGCTAGGGGACTTTGTACCCTAGTGTTCAAATTTAGATCCAACCGACAACGGTTCGAAATCCAAAGTAGAGACATACGTTTAACAAGAGCGAAGATGTCTTCCTGACGAAATTTTATCATTTCTATATGAGAAGCATGAAGGATCATATTCCGCCATTTCCAGATAGACCGAACGTAACAATCACCATGATAAACTTTGTTGACCCGATTGTCATTAGATATGCTATGTCTTTTTATGATATCTTCAACGGTGATTGAACCACCAACTCCATAATTTAAGCCAAATTGGTTTGACCAAAAAACAATTTAACATACAATGCTCTAAATTCTCCTCATGATTATCACAGAAAAGCACGACTGAGAGCTCAAAGTAACCCACGGTGAGCAAGATTGGATCGAGTTGAGAGGTGATCTAAACAAGCACGCCACGAGCAAATATTTACTATTTCCGACACATGCGAGTTCCGAATGTGATAGCTACTTCCACATGCAACATCAAAAAGTTTGTTTTGGACCATAAGTAAAAGTGTTTTAACACCTTTCCTGGTTATTCTAAAGACCAACATCGTTCATCTAATTTAGAAAGAATTAAAACTAAATTTCCGATCAAATTTAACATCCTCGAAAGGGCAGTAATTGCACGACCCCAAGGTTGAACCCTCCAATCCCATGCATGTACGTGTTCAAATACCATGATCTACACCTAAATCGTGATAACCTCTAGAAACTTCTTTCCTACCTTATAAATATGGAATCTTATATGTTAACAGTCACGTTTTATTCACTCACTCAAATTATTATTGAATGGACTAATATCCCCTTACATTCCTGTATTTAGGTTTTTATTTGATTTTTATTTATGAGTCTTTCTCTCCTACACAAATAAGTGAATACCACACAAACTTTATCTTTCTAAAAACTCAGAGACCACCCTTCAAATTAGACCTCCTTTTACAGATGCAAACCAGAAACCGGCTTTTTTCAAAATCGTAACCGGTTTTTCCCTAACCGGTTTTTTTTAACCTAACCAGTTAGGATCGGTTAACTATTTTCCAAAAATTCGGTTTTTTCGGTTTTTTAACTGGTTAAAACCGGGTTTTTTTTTGAAAAAAAGTTGTCTGTTAAGTGTCAGTTAGTGTCGGTTATTGCCCGTTAGTTACCGTTAAGAGCCGTTGGAAGCTTTTTATTTTTTTAATTTTTTGAGTATTTTTGCACCTCTAAGTTTTCTATAAATAGTTTTAACTAGTTTGGGTTGAAACCGTACAAAAAACTCAACTCTAGTTCTCTCAAAATACCTATAATCTCGCATTTCCGCCATATATATACTTTTTTATTCCGAAAAAATTCTATTTCTCAAAAGTACGAAACCTCAAAGTACGAAAATGGAAAACACACAATCACAAGCTTCTGCTTCCGCTAGTAGCAATGTACGAAACGTCAAAGTTTACACAAATGAAGATATAGCGCAAATTATTCAAACTTCCTGTAACACGGAAATTTGGGTTAATTACGATTTGTGCTTAATGAATGACGGGATGGAAAAAGCACATTTCAAGAGGTGTGGGGAGTTTTTAAACTCTAATTCAAACACAACACTAAAAACTCACAAAAACGAGTCGTTCGTTTCATGAAAACCAAAATCTCAAATCTTGGCTATTGATGAAACGTACAATTGCTTTTAAATTGTTTGGTAATCCGCATACGGGATGTAATTTGCGAAAAAAATTAAATGACACCCTAGTTGAATATAGTTTAGAGGATAAAGTTTTTTCAATTTCACTAGATAATGCGTCAAATAATACTAAAGCAATGAATTTACTAAAATTACATATAAAACCACTTTTAGATGACGCTTTTTTTTCATTCTCGTTGTGTTGCTCATGTTATATATTTGTTCGTGCAAAATGCATTATTAATATCTGATGTTTACGTAAAAAATTTAGGAAATTATTAACAACTATATATAGTTCGAGTAACGAACGACAAGCTAATTATAGACGTTTTCGAAAACAATGTGGTGAACCTCCCCTAGGATCTTGTTGCGATAATAATAGTAGGTGGAATTCTACCCACACTATGTTTGAAAATATATTACGACAACGTGGTACTTTAGATGCTTTCAATGACATTTTAGTTTCTAAAAATAAGTTTGTATCTATTTTCTATTATGAATGGGAATGACTAAAGGATTTAACTTCGTTTTTATTAGTTTTTAAAAAGGCTACGACTATATTATCGGGTGTATATTACCCAACTATCCCTTTAGTTCTAAACCAAATTTATATAATAACCTGAAAAATTAAAAGAATTTGAAATCTCCGAACATCAAATTTTTAGAAAAGTGGTTAGAGTTATAAAAAAGAAATTTATAAAATGTTATCGTTCTTTGCCTTTGGTTTTTACTTGTTCCGTCGCACTAAATCGTAGTTTAAATGTTAACGGGGTATAAAGTTTAATCAAATCAATTTTGGAAAATTTAGGCTTACACCATGGCAAAAACTCGTTATATATTGAAAATGAACAAACTAGATTTGAAAACAATTTTGATGCATTATTTGCTATATTATGCGATAAATATTTTTAACAAAGTATCCCAATTGTTGACACAATGTGGCCGGGAACATCTCAAGGCAGTCTAGGGAACCAAAACTTAAATATAAACATTTCTAATACTTTACTTCAAGACGTTATAAAGCGTCAAAGAATATCGGCTTCAACAAGCGACTTGGGACAATATAAGACTACAAATTTCTTTGTCAGTTTGGGTATTGAGGGGTTTCACAGTTTTGACATTTTGGCTTGGTGGAAAAAAAGAGAAGTACAATTTTCCATTTTAGCCGCTATGGCTCGTGATTTACTATCTGTCCAAGCTTCGACGGTAGCTTCCGTATCGGCCTTTTCTGTTAGCGGTAGAATAATATCGGAAAGAAGGTCAAGACTAACCCCTCAAGTCGTGGAAGTATGTGTATGCTTGAAAGATTACTTGGACGGAGTCGAAATGATACAAAATGTAACAACGTTAGAAGACCCACTATTACAAGACATTGAAGAAGTTATCGAACAAGAAGAAATCAAAATGGGCATATCACCTACAACTACTGAAGTAGATGAAAGTGAATTTGAAGAATTTGACGTAGAATCCGAGGAAGAAGGAGAAAAATAGTTAAGTGTATTCGGGTGATGGCAATGTCGAAGCTCGATATACTTTACTACACGATTGTATTTAATTGTAATGAAAGTTATGTTTGTGTTTTATGTTTTTAGATGTAAATGTATTATTTAAAATTGAAATAAAAGTTATGTTTGTATTTTATATTTTTAATTGTAATTGTATTGTTTGAAATTTAAAGAAAAGTTATGTTTATATTTTATATTTTTTCCAAATTCGACTTCGAAAAAAACTAACCGATTAAAACCGGTTCAAAACCGAAAAAACCGATTTCGAACATTTTAAACCGAAAAAAATCGAATGTGAAAAAACCGGTTTAACCGAAACCGGTTTTGTAAACCAGTTTTTTAAAACCGAAAACCAATTAAAACCGATTTTTTACACCTATACCTCCTTTCAGGACTCTCTAGTGATACATAAATTAACACCCTTTCCTTTTAATAAAACTAACCCAAATCTTAATTCCCCGATATTATATAACCCATGTGAAATTAGTATGAAAACTATGTAAACATAGCCCATGAAGGTTGACGATTATCTTCAAAAGATGTATATATTTTACTTCATACCGGTGAAGTATACGCCAAATACTCTGCTTCCTTTTGCCAGATTCATATTCACATTTAAGAACCGATCAGAAAGTTTGTACACCAGTTCATATAAGCAATAATGAAGTTTTATTGGACATGAAAACATTTAAATAATCAAAAGCAGAACTCAGGTAACATTAAAATAAACAAATAGATACTTTCACATATACATGAGCAAGAACGAGTGGGTGAGGAGCAAAACATGTTATGTCTTACAGCATCTATAATAGAGTTTATAGAGGAGATCTATAGTTATATGGAAATAAATAAAATGAAGTTATGAATTATTTTAGAAAGTTTATAAAAGTTTATAAAAGCAAGTTTATGTATATAAACTTCTCTTTGAAGTCAATAGAGATAAATACGTGGGTCCTATGTGTATTTTAAACCATATAAATTACATACTCCCTCACTCACATGTTTTATTTCATTTTTAGTTGTCCCAATTTAATTGTTTACTACTAAAGATATAAAAAAAAAACTTGATGAGTTTATTAAATTACTCTTAGTTAAAGTTATTATTACATATTTTATAGAAAACATTAATTAATTAACTAAGGGTAAAACTGTCATTTTGCAAAAAATAAGAAATAGAATGTAATAATAATTATGTTTTTCTAAAACTGTGTATTTTTTTATGGGGGCAATAATTTCGGGACGAATGGAGTATAAAATTTTAAATTATGATAAATATAATACAAAGGACTCAGATATGAATCTGGTAAGGTTTTTAGTAGTAAAAATTTTAAGTTTATAAAAAGTTGAAGTATATAAAAAAATTCAACAAAAAGTGACGTGACACAACTATGAACCTCCTAAAGTCCATATATTACGAATGCTCTTAGCATTGGTTTTTTTTTAAGAGAAACATTCATATTATTAGAATGGAATTCTTCAAAAAAAAAAAAACTTTGAGAATAGAAACTTGAACCAACTAATCATGAAGACAATGAGAATGTAAAAAAAATTGACAAACTAGTTGATCATCCACGTTTGTCATAAATAGTAATTATCAGCCATACATGAAATATAGGCACATAATACACACACTCACACACCGGGGCCGTCTTTTGTGGGTGAGATGGGCGACCGCTCAGGACCTCCAAAATTAGGGGCCTCAAAATTCTACTATATGTCTATATATTCGATGAAATGTATATGGATTAATAAATATATCAATTGAAAATGACATTTTAAAGAATATTTCAGCATAAAAGCTCTATTAGAGAGTTTGTATCGAAAAATATTACTAGGATTGATGTTTTTCAATTAGCAATTACTCGTTATATACTTAAAACAAACTTTTAATTTTAAAACCTTATCTCTATGGGAACATGTTTTGCCCGGGGCCTCAAGAAAACCTATTTAGTTCGAAGCCTCAAGAAAACCTATTTTGCTCGGAGCATCGAGAAAACCTATTTCATTCTGAGCATCGAAAACCTTAGAGACGGCCCTTACCCACACCCCACACCCCACCATAAAGAGGTTAAGTTAATTAAACTGTAGAAGAATTATTTTGTTTTGGCATAAGTTAATTAAACTGTAGAAGAATTGTTTTGTTTTGTTTTGGCTAAAGACTAATTACCATTTTAGTAACTCTCTGGATCTTGATATTTTTTGTTTCCTAGCTGTTGCTGAAGTGGAGTCACATTGCTGCTCATCCCTACCCCTACGTCAAACATTTGTTCTTGGAAAATGAATCAATCCAACCGTTGGTGGAAACCCGCTTGTTGTTGGGAGAATATGTGTGTTCCAAGTACTGAACCAGTGAACCGTTGTCTTCAAGAGCTCCCTCAATGTTTTGCCTCTAAATAAATTTATACATTTTTAAGTCAGATATAACACAAGATTTTTTAGTTTCTTTTTACTTATTTGGGACATTTTATGAATAGATAAAAGAAAAATACATTCAGAAGGAAAGTATGTTAAAAAAACCGAGCAACCCGTAAATTGCATTTGTATTTTAACAATTTCAATTAATCATTATTAAACTCATGAACATTTGTTTATATCATATTGTTTCTTGAACGCAAGTAGATCTTCTTTTTTTGCAAGTACTTTAGCCTAAAACAGAAATACATTATCTATAAAATCACCGAGTAATTTATAAGTTCATATGAAGTTATTGCCTCGCAACAGTCGACACGTATACCCTCGTTTTTGTAATCATTCTAACTTTTCCTTACTTGTCACTGCATTACAAAAATCATCATTAAAACACAAAATTACAATAAAAATCATGCTAATGTTAACACTACCAAAAAAACGGTTGAAATAATAAAAAAGAAACATACCCCAATGATGCAAGGCATGTTGCGATTTTAAATTAAGGCCCAAACTCCATGCCAATCTACAAGCATCTTTTTGCCACCTAGCTATAGTACAAAAACAATCGTGGATTGGCATATCATAAGTTAAAAGAAAGTTGCAGCATAATACAACTAAAGAAATTACACTTTTGATTAATGAACATTTCAGTGACAAAAAGGTTGAACTTGCGATGTATAAGTGTCTTTAAGCAAGAAAATAACATACCCAGATTTTTTAAAATTTTCAAGTATTAAGTTGTAAGGTTATGAATCTTGTCCACATACACAATAAAGCCACCTAGTAGATATAGCTAGTAGTTGGGGCGGATTCAGAGGGTATGCAAGGGTATCCCGATATACCGATTGATTTGTTCTGTTTAATGTAAAAAAAGTCTGAAATTTCAATTTTTTGAATTTGAATACTAGTATATTAAATAGTTGATATTGATTTAAATTTTAGAATAAGTATATTTAGAGTAGTGGTAAGGAGAAAATATTTTTATATTGGAGACCCCGTTCAAATCTTAACAACTATATCTTTTTTTTTCTTTCTATACACTTGTTTGAGATAACGGTCACTTTTAATCCTTGTTCTGTTAGCATCTGAACGAGACGGAGACCAGGCGTGACATTATGGGTGAGTTAATTGCACCTTGATGATGAAGCTTCCAATAGTGTTTACTTGTGTGTCTCTAATAAGATAAATTATATAGTAAGAGAGTCAATGACAAGCATGGTAGCATATATATTAGTACTATATAGTATGGTATTCGTGCGATGCGACGGATAAAAAAAAAATCATATTCAATAACTTACAGTGGGGTAATGATTTATGGTAATTTATCATTTGTCTCGTTATATATATGTGGAGGGCAATAGTTTAAAGTTCGTCATTCGGACAATATAAAAAGAATGTTGTGGTAACAATTTATGGTTCGATCATTCAGCGATAATAATTATTATGTCATATGACCGATTTTCTCAATTATTCTCCACTACCCTAAGAAATCTCAAATTTATAAGTAAAGAAAAATTTAGATTCCAATGGATTTAAATTCCGTCATAAACTTCAAACAAACATGTTATGGAAAAGGAATTCAATTCAAAATTCAATTTTTTCTAGATTTCGTGAAACAAACACCCTCGCAGAATATTTTCCGTTCGGATCATTCAAACTATTGAGGTAATACGACTCATTTGAATATTAGGCTCATTTGCGAACATAACAAAAGTCTAATTTACAGGTCATTTTGTTTCTTTAATAGTGACGTCTAATAATTTCACGTTCGGTCAAAAAGAAAATTAAATATATTTCCTTAATAGTATTCCCGTATAAACTCATATTTTCCATAAACAAAAACTAATTTTCATTCAACGATGCAACAACAAATAAAAAATTTATTCAGACACTAAGCTTTCTAATCGTTTACCGTTCTGGTTTTCAACCCGAAAAAAATATTTTCATTCAAGACATTCAAATTCAGTCTATGTCCATGAATCCATTAGGTAACACATAATTTCGAATGTTGTAATGAAGGATAATCAATATGGTAACAAGGTTTATTAACCTTAAAAGTATCAAATGTATTACTACTCAGCTTATTGGTATTAAGACTTATCGGTGACTAATAGAAGAATATATAAACTTTTGATGATAACCATCTTCCTAGAATTATAGAGCAACACGAACCGCAACACTGTCAACTAACTTTATAAAATTTAGATTGTAAATCAAATATTTGAAAATTTTCTCCATCAAATAACGTTTAAAGTTAAAAAATAATGGTTACATGTACACAAATTTTATATCAACTAATTTGAATTGCCTTTATTTTATATTGGTGTATATATTTTATGAAATTAGTAATCGAATTAATTAAATGAAATTAAGATTAGTTTATATGTTATATTCATTAAGGGATATATATCTAATTATACTTTATTTAAAATTTTAAAATTGTAATAAAAAGTGAAAATGTTTTATATATTAATAAAGATAAAGATAGTTATTAATATTTATTAGTTATTGTTGTAATTAAGGAAATGTCACTAATTGTAAATTGTTTAAATGATAAATTTTGTGAAAGATATAATACGGGTAGATTATTAATTTTAATTACTTAAAATTTAAGATATTAAGATGTTAAAGGAGATTCTTTATATTGTAGTAAAGATAAATTCAAGGTCGTAGGCTTTAGAAATAAGTAAGTAAATAAAAACTTACTCCCTTACATAAATAACATAACTTTAATACAATATAAACTCAATTGACTTACGTCGGTTCTCTTAATTTTATATCATATTGTTTATTTTGATGCTTTTATGTATAACTAGATTATTATCCCGCGATAGCGGAAACAAAAATAAAGTTTGACCCGCAAATTTTTGTTTATGTAGATTTTAAGTTATTATGAGAAGATAATGTCATACATATAATATATACGTTTACGTTTATACAGTGTTGCTTATAGTTAAAATAATATATATATATATATACTTTTACGTTTATATACATGTTTTGATATTTTTATGAGGAGATTTTGGAATAACAATATGGTAAATCATAGTCTAAATTGAGCGATTTATAAGTAATTAAACTTAAGTTTTTTATTTCAGTGAAGATGTAAATGAAAGAGAAAATGTAATTATGTATTGTAAGAGGGTGTAAAATAGAAATAGTCTCTGATGACATCATCAATATGATCTAACGGCTGAAATCAAAGAAGATAACTCATCCAAGGGACCTTACTTCGTCATGTGGCATTTAAGGCCCCTCTTTTATTATATATTAAAGATAACGACGCAATCTTTAATATATAATAAAAGAGAGGGTTTAAATGTCATATGGCAAGGTATAGTCCCTTGGATGGGTTAACTTCTTTGATGTCAGCCGTTAGATCAGATTGATGATGTCATCAAAGATTATTTTCATTTTACACCCTTTTACAATACATAATTACATTCTTTCTTTCATTCCATCTCTACTAAAATAAAAAAACATAATTATAATTTATTTATAGAATCGTTCATTTTCGACTATGATTTACATTATTATTATTCTAAAATCTCCTAATACAAAATATCAAAACATGTGTATAAAAGTAAGATGTTATATGTTATTATAATTATAAAATGTATATAAACGTAAAAGTATATATGTATTATACGTATAACATTATTTTCTCATAATAAATTAAAATCTACATAAACATTAAAATTTACGATTCAATTTTTATTTTTTTCAATAAACTAGTTAAGCAAATATAGGCCAACCATGACTATTGCTAAAAAGCACAAATTGAAACCCCTTTGTCGCCAAGCAAATGATCAAATAATTAGAATTAAGTGGCCTATATTTTTCGCCAAGGTTATTTGTAACACTCACAATCAGCTAAATGTTACCTCTTTATTTCAAATATAAAAAAAGATTTTGAAAAAGTTAGTACCAATCTCCCATCTTTATTTAGAAGGAAAATTGGCAATAGTGAAAATACTAAGTTTTAGAAAAATATTTAGATAGGGAACAAAGTCTTAAAAGATGAATTTCCAAGGCTATTTACTCTTGAAACTCTTCAAAACTCCATTGTTAATGATAGATGCTCCAAAATAATGGTGGGTGTTACCCAAATTGGAGCTGGGTAGGCCTCCAACTGGACACCATAAATTAATTGAAACGATTTCCAACTTGAGCCTGAATAATAATGTGGACTCATGGGCTTTCTCTCTTTTAGTGATTCACGAGATTTTAATGTGAAGGACTTTTATAAACATGTGGAAAGGAAAATGGTTGAATTTCATGAGGGGAATGTCACATGAATAATCAAATTTACATGGAACAAAATATTACCTCTAAAACCTAGTGTTGCTTCTTGGCGCAATGTTAATCTCGACTCAACAAGGTGTCCTATTTGGCAACGGAGATCAAGAGACCGAAGCTCACTTGTTTTTGGAGTGCTCGGTGGCCGTTGAGGTTTGGCATCTCATTTTTGTATGTTGGAATATTCATCCTCCTCATATCTCTAGCATCCACAACGCATTAACATATCACAATCTCTCAATATTTCTAAGGAAGGTATGGAATACTTCGAAGTCGTGGTTAATATCGTTTTTGGGTTCTTTGAAAATATCGGAATGACCTCATCTTCAACTTTAAAAAGCCGCGGAAAGACAAACATGGCAATGACATCATGCTTCTATCATTTATTTGGGTTTCAAATTGATATAAAAAGTATAACTTAAGTCCGATAGATTGGAAGTGTACCCCATATTTACCTTTATCAAACTCTATGAAAATATTTTTCCCTCCATCTCGCTAGCTTAACTTAATCTAATACCGTTAAAAAAAAGAATTGCATATGCCAATAAAAAAAACTTCCATCCCACCATATCATTAGATTGTTACAATTACCAACAAACAAGTATCAAATTAATGTTTCTGAACATGATTCATAGACAAGAAACATGAAATCATATCAAACAACTCAATGGCTTTAGATTTATCAAACACTTCAATCCCATGATCACCTTCTCCATAGTAACAATGAACCTCTACACCCTTCGACTCCAAAGTCTTTGCAAACTTCTTTTGACGATCAATCAAAATATCCCCATTCCGAATCGCTATCATCACCCTCCAACCCAAGTCCTTGATCTTGTCCATTTCACGTACACCTTCACCAGCCAACAAGTTACAATACTCATGGTCACGGCTTACGCCAACAGGCAAACTTAAATCCCACATCAGATCGCTTTTTGGTATAGTTAACGACCCGGGGTCTACATATCCCATCTCCGAACTCGTCCGCTCTACCCCTCCAATAAACAGATTATGTATAATCAACCCTTTAATCTTCAACGGCTCAAGCTCATGAATTTGCTTGGATACACGTAATCCTGCAACGTAAGCTAGGTTTGCACCAGCGCTAGTTCCCATTAGGTAACAATTAGACAAGTCACAAAAGTTGATCAACCATGGATCTTGGGTCGATTTGATCCAATGCAAAGCCTCCACCCCGTCGTCATAAGCTGCTGGAAGGCGATGTTCGGGTGCATTTCGATAACCGACAGACACCACCACAATCGAAAGTTGGGTTGCTAGTTGATTACAGAAATCATGATGAAGGGTTGAATCTGCAGTAGAAAGACAGAAGCCACCAGAGCGATAGAAAACAATGAGAGGGAGCTTTTCGACCGTGGGAATACGGGTTTGTTTTGGGAGATAAATTCGAACCCAGGTTTTGGTAATTAGGTTTATGGTTACATCTTTGCTGAGCACGGGAACATCGGAATCTTGATTGGGTGTCGGAATAGAGGATGGGAAGGATATGTTACGAGTACATGAACCGTCGGGGTTGAGTGTTAACATGGGTGGCTTGTCCTCGGTCGGTGATTGTTGGTCGGACATTTTTAGATGAGGTTTTGGTGGATACAATTAATATACAATATTTTTGGATGTAATATTACCAACTATTATCGATCTCACCAAATGAATAATTAATTATAAAAGTGACACTTTCTTTTTAGTATGATTTTGACACTAACCTAACCCCACTTTAATTTAAAATTTCCCTTGGATCGTATTTTATTCACCACATATCGTATTCTAATATTTGTCGTTCCAAGAAGGAGAATCAAGTGTATATCCCGTTGAATATTAGAGCACTCGGTACAATCTCGTTGTAGGCTGGTTGTCGCTCCACAACGAGCGTCTGATCTCGTTATCACACTAAGGTAACTCGTTGTGGAGAGTCGTTGTTGCTACAACGGATCATTAAGATTTCTTTTATTTTATTTTTTTCATATTTACTCTATAAATATAACATAAACTCTTAAACTAAAACACACAATATTTCTCAATCTATCTCAATCTTTTTCTAAAAAATATATACAACAAAAAATGAGTTCACAATCTTCAACCGATCTCGATGTTACGGATTCTTCATCGTCCGACTCCGAGTTGATCGAAATACTAGTTAAGGCGGTAGAAGCTATTGAACAAATGGAGAAGGAAGAAAATGAGGCGGAAATTTCACGTCAGACTGAGAAAAGGAAAAGGCGCTATATCAACCACGATCGAACTGCAGCAAACGAAAACGTGTTACGACATTACTTCTCCGCCGAAAGCACATACCCGGATGAATATTTCCGTAGACGATTTCGTATGAGAAGACCTCTTTTCCTCAGAATAGTCGAAGGTATATCTAATTACTTCGTAGAACCTTTGCCCGACTATTTTAAAATTTTCAAACAACGACCCGACTGTACGGGTAAAATGGGTTTTAGTTGTTTACATAAATGTGCGTCCGCTATGCGTATGGGATTACTTCATACGCTTCTGACGAATATTTACAAATGTCAGAAAGAACATCAGTTGAATCCCTAGATAATTTTTTAAAATGTGTAATCCATCTTTATACAAACGTTTATCTAAGAACCCCAACACAAGATGATGTTAATCGTTTATATCAAAAACACGATGAGGTTCACGGGTTTAAGGGTATGCTTGGTAGCATCGACTGTATACATTGGAAATGGGATCAATGTCCAAATGCATACAAAGGGCAATACACACGAGGTGACCATGGTTATCCAACGGTTATGCTGGAAGTTGTTGCGTCGTACGATCTATGGATATGGCATGCTTACTTCGGTGTCGCGGGGTCGAACAACGACATCAACGTGCTTAAACAATCGTCGTTGTTTCATGATATGCTCAACGACTCATCCTCGGATTACATATTCACCGTCAACGGCCACGAGTACAATAAAGGATATTACCTTGCAGACGGTATATATCCGGATTGGTCTTCATTTGTTGAATATTTTTCGTACCCATTTGACGAACCGCGTCAAAAATTCAAACGTTTTCAAGAGATTACAAGAAAGGATATCGAACGGGCATTCGGTGTTCTTCAAGGTCGTTGGGGGATTATAAAACATGCAGCGAGATTTTACAAGATGAACAAGTTAAGAAGAGTTATGTATGGGGGTATCATATTGCACAACATGATTGTTGAAGATAACGGGCGATCGATTTGTGATGCCCAAGAATGGTATGCTCCTCCGATTACAGGTGTTCCCAGAACTATAACGAGAGAGTGAATGAACGTATCCGGATTAATAGAGAGATTAGAGACAAGAGCACACACAACACACTCCGCGAGGATCTCGTGGCCTACATTTCGACACTTCCGGATGACTATCGACAACGTTAACTATTTTTATTTTATGTATTTGTATTTATTTTAATTATTGTATTATAATTTTATTTCTATTGTATGTGTTTGTATTTTATTTTAATTATTGTATTGTAGTTTTATTTTTATTTTAATAAGATCTTATATTTATCTTATTTAAATATTTATAAAAAAACTGGGGGTCTCACATCTCCCATAATCATCATTATCACTCCACCAAAAAAACTCACAACTCTCATTGTGGATGCTACGTCAGCAAAAAAATCTCACAATCATCATTATCACTCCGTATGCTCTAACTCATATGTGTCGACTCATGAAGGTTATCTAGTCTTAAAGCCCCTCGTATGTGGTATCCACCTGTTTATACAAACACCACCAAACTTCATGACATCGACCGATCACTTATAAGGATAAAATTTATGGTTTTTAATTTTGGCGATAAATTTATTTGAATATATGTGAGTAAAATTTAGCGACAGGTTTTAACAACAAATTATTGAAAATTATTTTTGCTATAAAATCATCAAATTTCTAACTACAGTTTATGAAAAACTTTTCTAACGGTAAAATTTCCAAAATTCTAGTGATAAATTATTTAAAATTCCAACGATAAAATCTTCAAAATTTCTCGTGATAAATTCAAATCTTCCATGACTTCTTCAATCTAACTCCATGATCCCAGTTCAGAACAACCTACAATCATGTCTAGGGAAGCATTGTCAATTAGTAAAGACTCACAACCACCATTTGCAATTTGGAGTAGAATTTGCACAATAGAAAACAAAGTTTCTCGACTTCATATAACGCCAAGAAAATGGAGAACTAATACTACACTCACTCGAAAAATGACCTTGTATTTTTTATTTTTTTTAATTGATATCCTAGTAGATCACAAAGTACATTGAATGGAATGGGACTATCAAGTGGTATAAAGTAGGTCTCAGTGGTCTGATCAACAAGATTAATCCAATCGATTACAAGGCGAAAACTCGTAATCAATTGTATGCAAACAAGTATAATCTACTATAGTAGAATAAACACAAACGATTACCAAATTCTGAATACTTTATTAACTGAATCACTCAATTACAATATAGTGCACCAATCAACATATAACAATCAACATATACTTGTTGTTTTGAAATACGTTTTTGACCAAGTCAGCTTCAACGTTATATGGGTGAGTCCAAATACACACCCATACCTTTGAAATGTCATATCATACACCCTATTTGGATTTAAGATGAATTAGTTATGGCTTAAACAAAAGAGCTAGTTACGCGGTAATTTCTAATTTTTTTTTAACCCAAATCGACCTCCACATTAATATCAATATCATAACAACTTCTTATCAACACCTCATAAGCAAAGAGTTCAATTAAAGCAATTAAGATGTTAAACACATTTCAAAATTAATAATAACTAACATAACATAAAACATATAACCCTAATTTAAAAAGCTAAAAACTTTGGGAAACATATCTTCAATTGAGGGTCTATATAATGTTATAATAAGCTCTAAACACACTAGTAGTGATTAATTTTGCTTTGGGCAACTTCGATACTCTGATTTCGAAAACCTCCCTTTTCTTGCCATCAAAGTGACACATACACACAAAACGGAACTAGAACTGACTTTCCTTAGTTATCCATATTCAAACACAAGTTTACACTTCTAGCTAGTCCCCCACCTTTGATATTTTACAGCTTAGCCAATAAAGACATTTTTCTTTCAATTTTGGTCTTTAACCTATTATTCACCCAAAAAAAGTATTTTAAACGACCAAACTTATAGAAAAAATTAACATAAACTTACAAAATAAGGGTTTCCGAGAATAGGATGTGACAAAATCTGAAACAATATTGATAGTTATCATTCGGGAAGAGACATGATGAATGAGGTGGCACATCAAATGCAAGGATCTAACACTGATTCAAGAATCAAGATCACAAATGTATGTTTGCATACGAATCAGTCGAGCAAAAAGACGAGGAGATGTTATAGCAAGCATTTGAAAGATTTTGTGGGTCACTAAATGAAATCTAGAAAATTGTCCTCACCAAGACACCTTATGAGATAAACTTCCGATTCTTGAAAAAACTCTCTCCTGAATGGAAACCATATGTCTCTAATATCACTCTAAACAAACCGGTTGACGCAATGAATATCCGTGGAATCTTTGAACTACTTATCCAAAATTAAGAAGACATACTTGAAAAATGGAGCATCTCAAAATCAAATGTAAAACCTACATTAGACCATATTGGCAGTTCTAACCAAACAACAAACCGGAAAGAACATCTCAACTGGAAAAGGAATGAGTAAATTTCAAAGTGAGAATAAGAATGATAAAGAAAGTATTGAAATAGATGAAGAGATCAGAGACTTGACAACACTACTCTCCAATACACTCAATAAGAAAATATTTGCTTGAAGACCAACGAACAACTATCAGCGATTCACCTCATCATTCAACTGTCCCCGCGAAACTCATATGCAAATACAAAATGAAACAAAGCAAAGGGGAACAACATCTAAGCAATCAATCATTTTCTACAAGCGTATGCGTAAAGGTCATTTTGCTAGAAATCCCAAGGTCAAGATAGTTTGTGATTCATAATACTATAGGAAAAGGATGGAATCTACTCAACAAATAAAGGTTGGAGTCCTACGTAAAGCATTTAGCAGAAGATATGCTCAATGGCTTGGTGATATGATTCCAAAGATGAGAAAAAGGTAAATGTTCACTTCTGAATGATGGTTTTGTAGAAATTAGTAATCGGGTTTTGTGGAAGAACTTTTATATTTCATCAACTTGATACGATTACATTCGAAGCCTATTTATAAGACAAATTAATCTATCGGGCCCAAGCCCACATACGGGCTTGGGCTTACATTCATTTGATCCTCTATAATCTAACATTCCCCCTCAAGCTAAGTAGTGGGATTCCAATGCTTAACTTGTCAAGACAGTGAGCGAAGATCTTTCCGGTAACCGCCTTTGTAAGGATGTCTGCAAGCTGATCTTTTGATGAAACAAATGGAAGCTCGATAATCTCATCTTCAAGTTTTTCTTTGATGAAGTGTCTATCAACTTCAACGTGTTTGGTGCGATCATGTTGAACTGGATTTCCTGAGATCTGGATAGCCGCGTTGTTGTCACACATGATCTTACTGGCTTCTTCTGAGGGATACCCAATTTCTAATAATAGTTTTCGCAGCCACAGGACTTCAGCTAATCCTCGTGCTATTCCTCGGAATTCAGCTTCAGCACTTGAGAGGACGACAACTTTTTGTTTTTTACTCCTCCATGTAACAAGATTTCCTTCCACTAGGGTAAAATAACCTGATGTAGATCTCCTATTACCTTTGTCGCCTGCCCAGTCAGCATCGGTATAAGCATCAATCTTCAGGTGCCCATTTGCTTTGAATAAAACACCGTGTCCAGGGGTTCCCTTGAGATACCTGATAATCCGTAGAGCCGCTTCCATGTGCTGGACTTCAGGTTGGTGCATGAATTGGCTTATAACCCCCACGGCGAATGCAATGTCTGGTCGAGTATGAGCTAAATAAATCAGCTTTCCCACGGTTCTCTGATATCTTTCTTTATCTGCCAGTTCAGCTTCATCTTCCATGAACAATTTTTGGTTGGCTATCATGGGAGTGTCTGCAGGTTTGCAATCTATCATTCCCGTCTCTGCTAATAAATCCAGAACATATTTTTGCTGGCAAATGAAGATCCCTAATTTTGATCTTAGAACTTCAATTCCGAGAAAATATTTGAGTCTTCCCAGATCTTTCATTTCAAACTCTTTGAAAAGATTAGCTTTCAATTTTGTCATTTCTTCTGAATCATCCCCTGTAATAATCATGTCATCAACGTAGAGTATTAAACAGGTTATGAGTTTACCTCTTCGTTTCAAGAAGAGAGTGTGATCGGAATTGCTCTGGTTATAGCCATATTTCTTCATAACTGTGATAAACCGACCAAACCACGCTCGTGGGGACTGCTTCAAACCATACAGAGATTTCTTTAGTCGGCAAACTTTCCTGGCCTCGGAACTATCATGAATTCCAGGTGGGGCTTCCATGTAGATTTCTTCTTTCAATTCTCCATGCAGGAAGTCATTCTTGGCATCGAATTGGTGTAATGACCAATCCTTGTTTGCTGCAACTGAGAATAGAACTCTAATAGTATCAATCTTGGCTACAGGAGAGAAAGTCTCACAGTAGTCAATCCCGTAAGTTTGAGTATATCCCTTTGCGACTAACCGAGCTTTATACCTTTCGATTGATCCATCGGGTTTATACTTGATAGTGAACACCCACCGACATTTAACGGGCTTCTTTCCTGGAGGCAATTCACATTCTTCCCATGTTTCACTTCTTCTCAGGGCTTCAAGTTCAGTTCCAATTGCTTCTTTCCATTCTTTATACTTGAGTGCTTCTTCAACACTTGTTGGTATTTTTTCAGAACAGATCGCGTTTGCGAAGGACTTGGCTTCCGGAACTAAATTCCTTCTTGCGATATTTGCGACTGTATATTTCGACCTTTTTTGAACTTCTTTCAGGTGAGTATCTGTTAGGCGGAATTCCCTTGGTTGATCTAGGTGGAAGATCATACCGAGCTGGTTCAGTCACACTCGGAGTTTCCGTCTCGACCTGTTGTTCATCAGCACACATATCAGAGTTATTTGAAGTATCCGGAGATTCGGAGCCACTTACCTCAGATATCAGTTGAGGAGGATCATTGTTGGTGGGAGTGGTACTGTCTTCCGGTTCTTCAGGACTATCAGTCTCCGGAGTGGATGTATCATTAGAAGCATCATTCACAGGTGGCGCCCAACTCATCCATCTTAATGCGTCATTTTCTCTTTCCCCCTGACCATGAAGATGGGTTTGGTAAAAGAACTCAGTTTCAAGAAAGTCACAGTTCACTGTTGTGAACATGTGACGCCGACTTGGGCTGTAACACCGATACCCGTGTTGATTGACACCATACCCCAAAAGCACACATTTCTCTGCACAAGGATCAAGTTTTGAACGCTCTATTTTTGGTATATGGACAAAAACAGAACATCCAAATACTCGAGGTTCAAGAGTTAGATTTGAAGGCAATTTATGGAAGGTTGACAGTATTTGGAGAGGAGTTTTGAGGGCTAAAGCCCGGGTTGGGAGACTATTAACCAGATACGTAGCAGTGACAACTGCTTCTGGCCAAAACGACTTTGGGACTTGTGATTCGATCATTAGAGCACGAGTGATTTCCAACAAGAATCGATTTTTGCGTTCTGAAACCCCATTTTGTTCAGGGGTGTGAGCACACGAGGTTTGATGAATGATACCCCGCTCTTGACAAAAGTTTTTCATGGAAGTATTACAGAATTCTCCCCCATTATCGGATCGAAGAATCTGTATGTCCTGTTTGAATTGAGTTTTGACCATGTTACAAAACGATGTGAACTTGGTAAACACTTCAGACTTAGTTTTTAAAAGATAACTCCATGTCATACGAGTACAATCATCAATAAATAACAGGAAATAACGAAAATTTTGTCCCCCTTCAATTTTTTGTAGGACCCCAAACATCAGAATGAATTAACGAAAAAGGAAAATCAACTCGAGTATCATTAGGTTTAAACGTTTGTCTATGACTCTTAGCCAAAATACAAGTATCACAATGAAAAGTTTTATTATTAGGAAATAAGTACGGAAATAATTGCTTCAAATAACCAGCAGATGGATGGCCTAATCTTCTGTGCCATAACCAAGCTTTCCTATCATTAGACCCATGAGTAAGCAGAACAGAACCATGTTGCGTAACTTCATCAACGTAGTAGAGTCCTTGTCTTTCAGTACCACGCCCAATGATCTTCCCCGTTCTGATATCCTGCAAAAGGCAAAGAGTGGGGTGCATTAATACCACACAGTTTAATTCTTTCGTAACATGACTGACGGATAATAGCTTGTGTGATAGTGATGGTACATAAAGACATCTAGAGAGTCGTAATGATTTTGAAATTTCAATGGTTCCCCCTCCTTTAACTGGGAGAGTTTCCCCATTTGTTGTGTGAATTCTTGTTTTATCAACTCTAAATTTTGACGTGATATCAGTGATATCAAACGTCATCGTATCGGTGGCACCACAATCAAAGATCCAAGAAGTACACTTAAAATCTTTGGTTGCAACATGAGCTTTACCACATTTTTCCTTTTTTAAATCGTACTCATTTAACTTATCGAGTAAGTTTTTATTAAAGCTTTTTGGATTTAAAAAGGATTCATTACCCGGAGGGTTTGGTATAGAACAACCAAACCCTATACCTGGTTCTGGTGCGCCATCGGTACTCGTCTCTCCTCCGCCTCTAGTTTCACTGCTTCCTACAGCGGCTGCAGCTTTTCCAGTCTTGGAGGTCTTGTGATTCTCATTCCACCGGTCTGGATATCCGACAATTTTAAAGCATTGCTCTTTGGTGTGTTTTGACATACTACACTCTTCACACTTGAGCTTGCTTTTATCGACCTTTGATTGGGGTCGGAACGCCGGTTTTTCTGATCGATAATTCTTAGAGACAAGCCCGGCTCCATCTCCGGTGGTATTAAGCCCAGCTGCTACACCCGTATCTGCCCCATGGTTCCCGTCAATAATAGCTTGGTGAGCTTTTTCTTTTCTGACCGTAGCATACGCGGTTTCGAGAGATGGGAGCGGATCAGAACGGAGAATTTCCCGTTTAATTGGGTCATACCTCCGGTAAAGTCCGTTCAGAAACTGGAACAACCTTGTTTCGGATCGGACTCGATTATATGTGGCTATGTCAGCTGTGCACGTCATCGGGTTAGGATCCCGACGATCAATTTCTCCCCAAATTCCCTGCATCCCTATCCAAAACTCTTCCAGTGATAGTTGTTGTTGTTTGAACTCATTAGCTTTAACGTGGAGATCGAAAGTTTGTAACTTATCCTTCCCGCTGCTGTAAGTAACTGCCAGGGCTTCCCATAGTGACTTCGCGGTGGGAAACTCAGTAAGATTACTTGCGATACTAGGCTCGATATTCTGAATTAACCACGAGAAAACCACAAGATCGGCTTGTTCCCACTCATCGTATTTTTGATCAGTGATGGCAGGAGGGTTTTCGGTAAGATGGTTGAGGTACACTTTCGATTTCCCCCCAATAGATACTCGAACCATACTAGCCCATAACGGGTAGTTGGTGCTTGTCAACGTTAAACTAATCTTGAGTTGATCAGACGGGTTTGGTTTTGGACTTTGGAACTGATTCTGAGTTCCGTTACGAAGCAACTCCATTAGTTGCATGGCAAGATTATTGTTTTCTGTGTCTGCCATACTGGTTCAAGAGTAAATTCGAAATGTGTTTTTTTTTTTTTTTTTTTTGTCCGAGATGTCCCGAGTCGTGCCCGGGATGTCTCGAGTCGTGTCCGAGATGTTCCGAGTCGTGCTCGAGGTACTCCGGGTTGTGTCCGAGAAAATCCTAGTCGTGCCCGAGGTACTCGAGTCGTATCCGAGATATATCGAGTCGTGCCCGAGATACTCGAGTCGTATCCGAGGTATATCGAGTCGTGCCCGAGATAACCCTAGTCGTGTCCGAGGTGTCCGAGGTATTTCGAGTAACTCCGAGTCGTGTCCGAGAAACTCCGAGTCGTGTCCGAGATAACCCTAGTCGTGTCCGAGAAAATCAGGGTCGTGTCCGAGGTAACCTGGTCGTGTCCGGGATCGTGTCCGAGGTAACCCCTTTTTTTTTTTTTTTTTTTTTTCTATCCTAACACACTAGTTCGTGTGTGTTGAATTTCTATCCTAACACACTAGTTCGTGTGTGTTGTTTTTCTAGTCTAATGGCTAGTCGTTTGGATTGGTTTCCTAGTCGAATAGACTAGTTCGAACAGATACTTCCGAAAGTAACCTGCTCTGATACCATGTAGAAATTAGTAATCGGGTTTTGTGGAAGAACTTTTATATTTCATCAACTTGATACGATTATATTCGAAGCCTATTTATAAGACAAATTAATCTATCGGGCCCAAGCCCACATACGGGCTTGGGCTTACATTCATTTGGGCCTCTATAATCTAACAGGTTTCAAGTTTGGCAAGCATTTTTTATGAAGACAACTCGTAAACACTTATTGTTCGGGACGAGGTAAATCACAATCAACGGCCTTCTCTAAAGATAGACTTACTAAATAAATTCGAAAACCTGAAAACCAACTAATTGACTAAAATGAGCAAGAAATCAATTTGAACACTTCTCCAAAACAAAAACAATATTTGAAGTAATACTTTATTAAAACTTGAGATTTCTAACTTAAAGAAAAACAAGGTTGACCTCATCTAAAAAGAAAATCTAGTTCAAAAACAAAAATATTTGAACTTACTAAGAAACTTCAGAATGTTGAACAAGAAAACAACAGTCATGAATTAAAGTTTACCTTAATCTTTGAAGAAAGATCTTAGTTGTACAAGAGAATACAACAACAAGAACACGAATTTCTTCGAAAAAATTCATTTAAATAAAGCACAACCTTTCGATTTCTAAAGCCATTTCTCACCCTCCAACCCTATATGACAAAGCTCTTATGGGAACTGTAACTACTAACAAAATGACTTTTGTTCGATCCTTAGATGACCTTGAAGCAAATGACGAAGCCAATAGGAAACACGCACATAAAATGCAAATGCTATTTGATTATTCAATCTTAAATGAAGGATATAAAAAGAATAAAAACATCCATTCAAAGGAAAATTTAGTTATTTTTTATCCAATTTAAACTAAAGAGGAACTAACTCATTACAAAAAACCAAAACTTTTGTAAAATATTCCCACATTATAATTGGAAAAACACATTCTTGAACTTCTAATGCTTTTAACTATCAACATAGAGTGTTCTCTACTTGATGAAGAATCACGGATTTTTAACAAAACCAAGCATGAGTTTTTGAAGAAAAATGGAACCTTTTCAAGCTACAAATATTACTTTTAAAAGGCATACTTATTTTACGATGAACCATTTGATGAGGCATGAGAGAGAACATTTAAACCTAAACGAAAAATTATTCCTAGAGTGTATGAAAAATCAAAGGTACAAAACTAAGGGGGTGCTTGGTTAGGGGTAATAGGGGTTAATCAATGGTAATGATAATCATTGATAGTGGTTGGTTTGTTATTAGGTAATCAATCATTGTCCACTATATCCACTAATAGACAATAAACAATTACTCAACAAAACGAGGGTAATGAAAGTGGGTAATGATTAACCCCTCTTTCATTGTTTTTCCCATTCCCTTTCCCATTCCACACTTTGAACCATCCGCCCCCACTATCTTCAAATTGAACATCTATCCCTCTAAATTATCTAGTTAAAATGGTTGTTATATATAGAATATAATATAAATATACCTTTTAAAATTGTAATTAACACCGAAAAGTTTTATTGAATAGAAAAGGTATTTCAAAATAAAACATCAATTAATAGAAAATGAAATTGAATATTTATGTACAACTTTCGGGATAAAACAAAATGTTCGACCCGTAGCACGGGTTCTCTTCTATTTACGACAATGTCTAGTTTCAATTTACTTATTTTCTAGTGTTTTGAAAGTAAGCATATTTTTCCATCCAAACAATTAAATTTAGAACAAAGCTAATTAAGAACTTACAAAAAACAGAAATGCAACAAAAAAGTTAAATTCAATGGTTAGTGGACTGGATTTTACATATGTGTTGGGCTATAATGAGTTATGGATATGCTCACTTTTGCCAGCTGGGCTTGCTTCTCTAAGTGTACCAATTTTTTTAAATAAGAATGTAAATTATAATGAAAATGTAACAACTCTAAAATCACACTAGCAAATCATCAAAATATATTTTTGCAATATGTTCTTCAAATTTTTCTATTTTAATAATTTTTAGAAGCTTTTCTTATATAAAAGTGATTTTTACTTCCTAAATCACATCTTTTTTTTCGTAACTACATTGTCGGTCTCAAATACTTCTGAAAACGGTGAATGGAAATATCCTAAAGCAAACACTTTTAAGTTTAAACTCCCATACGACAGTTTTCTTTGTATAGTATTTAACTTTTAGGGACCGAATGAAAGTTTGACATGATAAACAAACAAACTCGGTTTAAAGTATGAAATTCAAGCCGGATTTTTCTTTTATTACACTTTGAGTGAATAACATATATTGAAAAGCCCCTCAATCAACTAAATGCATTTTAGGACATGTTTATAAACTAGCAGGAGGTTCACTCAACAAGACAATTAGAATCGGTCTAACTTTATAATATTCTGGCAAGAGCAAGATAAAGGATTATGTCAAATAGAAAAGATAATGAACCTAGAAAAGTTTTATCTCGAAAGACTATATATCCGTTGCCGACAATGTTTAAGAGTATTGGGAAAATTCTTGGTTATTTGTAAATGATTCATTACACGTAAATGTGTATACATTATGTTGTTTAAAGCTTATTTTGCCAATATCAAGATCGGTGCATTCAAACACAATGAAGTTGTGGTGTTTGACTTACCAGATTTGTTAACCCTTGCAATAGAGATAGAAAGAATGTTACGCGAACAATTTTGTTACAAATAGGGTCCGTCCATAGATAAAGAGGTCCCGTGCAATTTTATAAATGGATGTCCTCATAAATAACTATTTTTTACACAGATAACACTTTTATTTTTTGGTTTTTTATTAAGTTATTAGACAAAAATATATTTACGTTTTTAAAAAAGGGACAAGTGTATGAGAATGTAATAAACTTTGTTCGATTTGCTATTGTATGTATCCAACTCTCAAAACTTCTATTGTGTGTATTGAACTTTTATTTTTTAACAAATGATGTAACAACCGGATTTTTTTGAGAAATATTAAATTTAAAAAACCGGTTACACGTCAGCAAAAATGCGGTCCGTTACATCATTTGTGAAAAAATAAGAGTTGAATACATACAATAGAGATTTTGAGAGTTGGATACATACAATAGCAAATCGCACAAAGTTTGTTACATTCTCATGCACTTAGCCCTTTAAAAAATTAGGGCCTTTCCGACCTCAGGATCCCGTACGGTGCACACCCTAGCACCCTGCACATACTCAATCTTTAGAAAAACTACACGTCTCTCGTCGTATAAGTAGGAGTTCTTAAGACGACCCCATACCCTGTTGGGAGGTCTTAACACGTCATTTTGGATCTAGTCATATAAGTGTCGGGTGAATAATTAATGTTATGCTTCAATTCGGTTTAGTTATATTAAATTATACATTCAAATCAATTGATATTTTGTTTAAATTATTATTACAAGTCAAATTCGAAAGTACATCATAACATTTGTTTCAAAAGCTAGATAATGTTTCAACTTAAAACATTGATTATAAAATTGAACTTCACCAAAATATGTACTTCAAATTCATACTGGTATTAGATCACTATAAGACTATCGGGAGTGGGGCGTTATCACCCCTCCATCACGCCGCCACATCAGCGATAACGCCCCACCTCCACTCCGGTGGGGGCGTTATCAGGCGTTATAGGGCCACGCCGTGAGCAGAACAACGGCGTGTTGAGCGAGAGAGAGTGAAAGGCAACGGTCTGATGACCGTTTGAGATTTTAACAACGGGCAAAAAAACCCCAACACCCCACAACTCCTCTATAAAACCTAAACAATTTTTATAAAATCAACATCAAAACATACAACTTTCTACATCAAAACATACAACTTTTTATCACAATTTTATACAATTCTACATCAAATGGATCCCAACAACAATCAAAACCCCAACCCTTGGTTCAACAATCAAAACCCCAACCCATGGTTCAACCCTAACCAATTTCCAAACCAATTCCAAAACCCCAACCAATATCAAAACCCCAACCAATTTCAAAACCTTAACCAATTTCCAAACCCTAACCAATATCCACAATTTTACCAACAAACTCCACCATCACAAAGACCTCACCAAGACCCGGTATACCAAGGAGGGTCGTTCCAACAATTGCTTAACTTTGGCTATTTTCCAAATGTGCCTCCATTTGACGTTGACCGAAACCGCCAATTGCAAGATTCCGATGACGATGACGTTGTTCCGGAAACTCAACCGGAAAATATGCCGACCCGTGGGAAGAGGCGACATAAGAAGAAGGAAGCCGAATCGCAAAGGGGCAAAACCGAAAAAAAGAAGTGGACCGAACGGGAAGAGGTGGCACTTGCCGCATCTTGGTCGTCGACATCCGAAGACCCCATTTTGGGAAGAGATCGAGCTTCACCACTTTATTGGGCAAAGGTTCGGGAACAATTCTTCTACAAGATGCATCAAGAAGATCCCGATTACGCTCGTACCAACGACATGATATCGAGCAAGTGGACCGACTTATCCCGAAAAGTCAAAAAATTCAACGGGAATATGCGACAAGCCCAACAATCTAGAACAAGCGGTCAAAATGATCAACAAGTGGTCGAACATGCTATGTTGACATACCGCGCCAAAATGGGTACGGGTTTCCCACATTACGCGTGTTGGGAAATATTGAAAAAAAGCCCGATTTGTCAACATATACCAATTGTTGGAGGGTCCTGAAAAGCGCGCAAAACATCGGAGTCTAGTAGCCCCGCCACTCCGATATCCCCTTTTGCTTCATTCGATCTCAACGATGATGATGATGATGATGACCTTCGGGTGTTGGAGGAAGATCTTCCAAGACCGGTTGGTAGAGATCAAGCAAAAGCAAGGGCGCGCAAAGGAAAGGGCAAAGTCGGGTCTTCTTCGGGGGCCGAAGAATAACTCCAGTTGATGACACAAAAGTTCGGGGAATTTAATGAAACTGCACAAGAAAAAATGCGATCAAAAGCATTAAAGACGATCATGAATGACATTAGTCATCTGGAGGAGCCTTATCGAAGAATAGCGGAGGCCGAAAAGAAAAGGCTTATCGAAAAATATTTTTCGGATATGTAGTATTTTTTTTTTATTGTAGTATGTTTTTTTATTTTAATAAATTGTAGTATTTTTTTTTTTAAATAAATTGTAGTATGTTTTGTTTTTATTTTTAATAAAAATACAACTTTTTAAATTTCATTTATATAAAAAAAATAATAAAAATACAACTTTTACAAAATAATCTCTATCACTCCACATCATCACTCACCACTCCACCCATTTTCTATCACTCCACATCATCACACCCTCTTTCCTAAAATCACACCCTGTTTCCTACAAATCACCTCTATCACTCCACATCATCATCACCCACAATAAACCACTCCGCATAGTCTAATGTTCGATTTCAATCTCCGGGGACCTTTGAATTTGAATAACCTAATAAACATAAAATTAGAATGACGAGTCGGAAAAAACTATACTCTTTTTATTCAAAACAAAATACTTGCATTTTAACTTTCACACAGCTAAATCATACTTTTGCTAACAATCAAAAGACTGAAATATCTATAAAAAAACAACAATCAACTTGTCAACGTATTATGAATCTTGAAAATAGATTAGACTTGAGCAAATTACTAAAATAATCACCTATCATTTACACTTTACAAAAATAATCACCTAATTTGTGACGGATTTATCGCGATATTTTTTTCGTCGCGAACGTACACATATTTTAATCAGACCAATAAAAATTTGACACGTTGTCGCGACACTATTCATTTCTCGCGTCAATATTTATTTTCGCGACGACGTGTCTGATTTTTATTTGTCTGATTTTGTTTGATGTACTTCTCGCGACGATAAAGTATCACAAAGAAATTCGTCGCGAATCAAGTGATTATAAATTATAAAGTATAAGTGATAAGTGATTATTCGGATGATTAACTCTTATATTCATTAAACTTTGTGTATTTACAAATCACTAAAAAGAAAGATATGACTTTTTTTGTAAAACCAAAAGAAGAAAAGAAACATTAAAAAAGGAACAAAATAATATAAGGAGTAAAAGAAGAGGGGTTGGAGCATACAAGGAGACAAAAGAGGGCACACCTAGGCTATATGTAATGCCCCTATATCTATATATCTATATCTATATCTATATATAATGTTTGTATGTCTAACACAAAGATAAACATAAACTGATCCCGCCGACCTACGGTTAGCTTACCGTAGGCTCTAGGTACATACGACAACAGCTGAGAAGATGCCATTTACTTGTCATTCAGTGTCCCCGTCATATAACGGTACAACCATTTTTATTAATTTATTATACTTTTATTTTTTATAATTAATAACAATAATAAATAATAAATCTATACTATATATTGTTTTAATTTTGAAATTGAAGTATTAAAATTAATAAATTATCCCTCATTTGACATTTAAACATTGAATTTGTCTAACTCATCCTTTTTTTCTTTTTCATTATTAGTTATCAACTAAATTTAAATTCAATTAATTTGATAAAAACTTTTAAAGCAAATTCATACATATGTCATCGGTATAAAATTTGTATTTTCTTTTCTTTTCATTAAGCGTCACATATACTAATTTTTGTTCTGCCTCAGAATCGAATTTAAAACCATTACCAATTAATTATTTTTATACCATGAAGTGACTGACTTAAAACTTTATTAGGCAAATATTTTTATAGGTCAAGGGTCGAATAAAAAAAACTATTACAATTAATCGAAAGTCGAACCATCATAATTATTAAACGCAATATAATTTTGGCCTTTCGACTATATATTAACACTCATTTTTACTGAAAAATTCGAGTTTAAATGGGAAATACATATTTTATGTAATATATTACAGTTTAAACAAAAAATTATTCGACATAACATATAAATAATTTTTTGTATAGTTCGAACGGCCAAACAAGAACCATTGTTCTAAGTCTCAACTCAATCAAATGAGTTTACCACATTACCATAGATATGTGTATTTTATGATAAGAATGAGTTTAATGTCTGTTTGACTGAATCATAAACTTAATCATAATAAGTGACATCAAAAGAAATCGTTATCTCACATACATAAGTTTTCTTAGCGTACCACCTTACTATATAATTCATTTTTTGATTTAAAAAGTTGAACAAGCGAAATATAACACTACTAATAGAGTGAAAGAATAAATTCATTCTACATTTCAACTCATGAATAATTATGTAAAATTGGTTTTTATTGTAGTTTGTTTAAACTATAATTTATGTGAATTAAAGTTTAGCTTTGAAAAAATATTATAGCTTGTATAAAGTTTAACTTGTTATGATAAAATCATAATCTGATATTACAAGGTCCGTTATATATTATTGAAACATCAAATAACTATAAGACGATTAGACGAAGCTTGTTTTAAACTTGGATTAGTTAAAACTTGAAAATATTATTTAAACCAGGCTCATCGGAGGAGCTCGTCCTTTAGTCTATACTCGAGCTATTCTTCTTTTTGAAAGGTAAGGCAACATATAAAAACGAAACCAACGAAATGATACAGATGAACGTCACCTAGACCTCTAAGAGAGAGTCCCAAAGAAAATATATGAGCAAAGGTTTTATATATATATTTTACATATGCAATTTGATATGATAAAGACTGTTTTTACTTGCTCTTTATAAAATGTCAATAGGTAAGATTTTTGTGGGACATCGTTTGACTTGGTCCTACATTTCGAGGACATATTTATATATTAAAAGAAGGTAAGGACTTGACATGAGAATAAAATCATAAATAGTTACAAATATTTGGATTCAAGAACTTAAATTAGTTTTACTATATTGCTTTTATACTTTGTATTTCAAAATATGTATTTCTATTTGCGTTTTCCATGTTTAAAAGTAATTTATTGATGCTAAAACTTCTCTTTAAAATCCAATTAGACAAGTTAACTATCAATGGGTAGCCGATTGTTAGGTTTTAGATAAATATGGTTTTAACTATGTCTGTATACAGTGACGGATTTAGAATTAGAAACAAATAATTTCTCTAGACACCTTCAAATTAATATATACAAACCTTGATATTTTTATACACTATTAAATTGTGTAGGTCGGCGAGTTTAGGGTTAGCCAAGACTACGCCTACCTTCAATATACATCCATCACTGCTTGTACATGTGTATATTTGTTGTTTTGCGCCACTACTAATGCTAACCTAAAAGCCATTGAATCGATGTCTTCAACTAATGACCTAGAAAACGAGTACTTAATTTGAAAGATAAAACTCTAAGGTCCTAAATGATATGGTTAACCATGCGAAGTCACATTTCAATTTGATCCATAATATATATATACCGTATCTCAAATGAGTTATAACATATCGCGATTAGCCGAAGGCAAAATGATTCCAATATAATCCAATTAACTCGATACGAAAACTAAATAGTATGTGTGCATATACCCTAGCTCATAGAGATTATATATTAGTGATTAGTGAAGTATATATGAAAGAGAAAAGTGAATGCTTGGGGGATAAAAAAAAAACAAGAAAGAGCCTGGAGAGAGTTGTGAGTCACTTCACAGAACCCATTGATTCCGACCAGTCCCTATCATTTCCACTCTGCTTTCCAAACACAAACACACACACCAACCAACCAGTGGCCACTTACTAATCACAATTTGTATTCATTCATTTGTATTTTAACAAAACAAAAAAGAAAATTCTACACTAACAAAGACAAATAGAAAAATATGATTGGCATTTAGATTTTTAGACCAACCTTGTATATTCATATGTGGTATTTAGATTTTTAAAGAAAAAAACCTTTGTAAAAGCAAAGAACACCGAAATCTTGTTTGCAAAAATAATGTATTATTATATAACCGAAAATACTGAGTTTTTTCGTGAAATCCACACAATTTTCGAACTTCGTTCTGAAACCATCTTCCTTAGGTCTTCTTCCAGCTCGGTTATTAGGCATTTAAGCCATATACTTCTTTTCACTCCTAGGAAAACAACAATACTTCGCTCTTGCAGTTGCTACGCGGCTCAATCAAACATCCTTTTATTATGACAACATATTCTGTTCTCGGCTTACCCTTGTTAAGCTCCACAAAATCATCAATATTCTCATGTTCAACTTAATATCCTCCATGCACCAGACCCACCTATAAAAGTGTTTCATAAAACTTACTGCGCACACAAAAATCTTGTTTAACACGTACCATCAAGTTCCCTACAATATTCGTATTATAGACCTTACTCATTTTTCCACATTCTAGTCATTCCAAACATACATTCAATAAAACCTCAAAGTGTACTCCGAATGACATAAATACTTAACCGCAATTATTTATTTTGTAACAACCCAAAATTCAAACACATACCTTGACTAAGACAACCTCAGGTTTCAGCTATCCTTCATCTTGACAATCAACATACAAAGAACCATGTTTGCAAGACCCTACATGTCGAAAACTTTCTATGGCAAACCTTTTGTATCATTGATTTCAGCCTTGTTATTCCAGGCTATTCCTTTTTTACATGTGTGTTCCTCCGCTAACCTTTGATACCTAAACCCACCAATTTAGCCACTATCCCCAAATTCTGTTCTCAAGGCACCACCATTTTCTTTCTTCTCACTACTCTCTTGATCTTCTTTGGCTTCATGGTGACTTACGATCAATTCACCCTAATCGTTCTCGATTCTACATCAAACTCGACGTGTTCCCTAAATCTATAACACCGACCTCCGCACACCCATCCAAATAGTATACACAACTCTTTTTTCCCTTGTTTTACACAAAACTGTCGTTGAATCCTCGATAACATTTCATTACTAATCCTCTTTGTAAATTGTATACCTAGAGATTATCCAAGCACCCCAATCGCTTACTTGCTCCATAAGTCTCAAAACCAGTAAATCATTTCGCAAGAAACCCGATTGAACGTCGACCCCAAAACCAATAATAACTCTCTCCACCTTTGTCGATTCTTCTTGAAATCGATAACTTACTCCCCAAGAAACAAACTCGTCCTTGTTACGCAAGAAACCCTAGCTATATCTTTTGATTAATTGTCTTCCTTGTGTACCTTGCGGATCAAGTCACAAACACCCCGGAAACACCTTGTGGATAAAGTAACAAACCCTGTAACACACAACCTTCATTTTTCTTTCCTTGTTGGTGTCTTTCACGGACTAAGATTAGCCACCCCACGAATCTTGTAGATTTAGTAAGCACCCCAGAACCCCTAACTTGTAACTCAAGTTATCCACACGAACAAACCCTAGCTACCTTGTAGGGGCAAAAACACCGATAAACCTCTTTTTTGGTTCGATCAAAACAACGTTTGTTAATGCGGATATACGAGCTTGAAGTTACCCTTACATCAACCAGGAGTAAAAAAACAACTTTTATTAACCCTAAAACTCGTATTAACCTTAAATAGAAAATATCAGTGGTCATATTGAAGACTTGTGTGTTCGGAACCTACAACACAAATATCTAGATGATTCAATGGTTAAAAAACACGAGATGCAAGTCAGCTCGAAAATGTACCATGAGTCGTGCATCTCATACCACTTGTTAAAATCTCAGTCTTCAACGGTCCTGAGAGAACCCGCTAAATAGAAACATGTGAAATTAATGTTGGTTAGTAATAATCATAGAATTAGATTGCAATGATGTGTAGTTTAAGGTTAAGTCGATTTCGTAGTTCACTAATCAAACCTATGGATCCACAAAGTACATAAGAAAGGAAAAAGGAAAGCGTTGTTAGGGTTTAATTATGGTGTTCTGCGTCAAACGTAATTTATTTTGTCATTACTAACCGACATTAAACAATTTGGTGGGTAAAAGGTAATTTTTCTTTTGTTTTGATTTATTTACTAGGGATTCAAGTAAACATATTGAAGGCCTATTCCAAAACAAACACAAAAACCGCCCACTTATATAAAGGGTGAGAGGTGAGGCTAAATTCTTGTATCTAATTTTTTTTTTCTTTCCGGATTTAGAATGAGAGTTTAAACATTCAAAAATCCATTTTTCTCTTTTTATTCTTTCTTGTTCGATAAATGTCATATTCACAAAACTCCATAAAAGAGTTTCTTATATTTCACGAGTTTCCTCATGCTTTTTAAACAACATTTGTATGATTCGGGTATAGTCGGTTTACTCCATATCCTCGATAGAAAGATTTATCTATTATCATTAATTTTTATATAAATTTATAATCCAGTTTTTAATAAGGTTGATTAACCTAAAGAAAAAATGCTTGGATTTTTGTCGCCTATCAACTCTTTGGATATGACCCAGTCGAGCAATTTAATGTAGTCGGCTTTAACTATAATGACAAATTAACGATAAATCAACGGTACAGTCTCAACAACTCATCAAGATGTCATTAATCGTTGTACTTATCAAAATTAGTTATTAGTATTATCCTATGATAAATTTGAAGAATGCATATAAAGAAAACAAGGAGCAATTTCTAATAATACAAACCCTATGAAAATTGCCATGCTTTAAAGTTATGATAGTTGAGTAAATATGAAGTTTTTTTTTGTTGATAACTACTTAACTAGTAGGTAAGAAAAATGTAAAAAATAAAAATTTGTTGTTATGAGCCGCGTTTCTGAATGCAACAATCATTACTTTCACTTTTTTTCTGCTAATAAAGTTGTTAATATCGTGTGAAATGTTAAACTGAGATGTCTTAATCACAGCAGGTTCCACAATCTCTATCGACTTTTTTTTCTTTTTTTTTTTGCTTTTATTTTCTTTCCTCTCTTTCTTCAAACTTCACCTTTTTTATAAACATAATCAAATTCCCAGAATCCCTTCATTTTCGGTCTAGTCCCAAATGTGTGTTTTTTTCTTTTCATTTATTTATCAAAATGAGTGACAAAAAAGGTGTTGGACTTGGATTAGACATGTCCAAAAAACAACAATCTACACCTTCTCCTAATGATCAAGAAACCCTAGAATCACCACCACCATCACAACCACCGGCGGTGATCACCGCGGTTACTCCGTCGTTCCTCTCACCACCACCACCACCGCCGACACAACTACCTTATATTTCGACTGAACCAGTTAATACTAAAAGACCTAGATACACTAGTGCTACGGGTCAATGGAAACTATTACCATCTCCATCTCAAAAACAAACCGAGAAAAACCCTTCTCCGTCGACCACCCAACATGTTGTTGTGGCTGCTGCTTCGTCGTCGGATACCGCGTCATCTCCTTCGCGTTCTCCTCGACATTCTGTCTCTGGGCAGGAGACAAGTAAGTCGGAAGAACAACAATATTCGCAACATCAGTTAAGGAAAGGTAAGTATGTTAGTCCAGTTTGGAAACCTAATGAAATGTTGTGGTTAGCTAGAGCTTGGAGAGTGCAATACCAAGGGGGTGGGGTGTCGGGGTTGGGGTCGGATGCGCGAATTGCATCCGACCCTATGGATACGAATGTGATAACTCTAGCGGTTCCCCCTTCTCAACAAGGAAGGGGGAAAACTAGAGCGGAGAAGGACAAAGAAGTTGCGGAGTTTTTGCAACGGAACGGGGTTAACCGTGATGCGAAAACCGCGGGGACGAAATGGGATAACATGTTGGGTGAATTTAGGAAAGTTTATGAGTGGGAAAGAGGTGGTGAACGAGAGCAAATTGGTAAGAGTTATTTTAGACTTTCGCCTTATGAACGAAAGTTACATAGATTGCCTGCCTCTTTTGATGAAGAAGTGTTTGAAGAGTTGGCTCAGTTTATGGGTTCTCGTATGAGAACCCCACAAAACAGCATTTGTAGAGGAACTTCTCCGTTCCTCTTGACCTCGGGTGGCGGAGGTGGTGATCATGATTCTCGGTTAGCCGTTATCGACACCAAATCTTTCCCACCTCCGTCATTCCGAGACGAGGATCTCCCTTTCACATCTTCTGGTACATAACTATAACATTATTTTATGTATCATATAAATTTATGTTTATCTGTTTATTACGTTTTTTTTAAATATAATATTGAAGTAGTTTAGAATAAATAAAGATCACTTAAGAGAAAGATGCTTAAAAACCTTAAATTTAACAAATAATGTATGTTCTTTTATACATTAAACTTAACAAATAAATCTAAAGAAAATGTATGTTTTTAACCTATATAGCAAGGGGTGGTAGACATTATATAATGTCAAGTGGTGGAGGTAGTGAAGCTTATGTTCATGGTGTTCGCGGAAGTTTACTCGGTATAGATACTTCACCAATGGAAGTCGGTACCGGTCAATACGAAACATCATCGACATCGACATTAAAAGAATTACGAAGAATTGGTAAAGTGAGAATGGTATGGGAAGAACTTGTGAGTTTATGGGCCGAAGATGGTGAACATCATAGAGGTAGAGTTAAGGTTCAAGGTACAAGTTTTTTAAATGCAGATGAATTAAGTTTCTTAGATGATGCAATGGTTGCTTGTACATTGGAAGCCTTTGAAGATTCAAATTCCAATCTTAAGGGTTTTTCAGTTGATAGATTTCTTCCTGGTCAACAAATCAAAGTCTTTGGTAGAAGAAAGTCAATTCATTATCCCAACACAGGTAACAAATATACTATTTTATTATGGAAAATGATTGATATGCATAATTAGTCATATTTTGTATGGATTAGACATATTTACGCTTGTATAATTTAGGCTTATGTATCACTTCTCTTTTATTATTATCATGTTTTGTATGATTTTATAACTTCAATTTTCATGTTTGGTAACAGAAAGAAGTGTAGTTTCATCTTTAGAGCAATCAATTAGATGTAAGACAATAATTTACAAGAATGTCTCATGATTTCTGTTATGGGGATGGGTTTAATTCTTTAATAAATGTTTCATTAAAACCAATTATGTTGTTAGATGGGAACAACAATGTTATAGTTATTAAATAATGACATGAAACTTGTTTAATTATAATTGTACTTTGTTTGGTTGTTTTTGTAGCTATACCACCATGGGAGTTTCAAGATCCGACCGAGTATTATTTAGGTTGTCTTCGTGTTTCGCCGTCGTCTCTACCTACTTTGATTGATCTTCCATGGTATTTGCAAGAACCACCACCCGAAGACCTAAGATTCCCTCTACGAAAAGACTTGTATCGAGACCTTCCCCAAGGGAAAGAAATTTTCTTTACAACTTCTTCCGAACCCTTGGATTGTCGGTCATTCGCGTTTGAGATCTTAAGCCCAATTGCTCGATCAAACCCTACTCTTACTACCACTACAAGGGAATCTTTCATTGGCCTTTGGGATGATTGCATCAATAGGGTTATATCAAAGTTTAGTAATCTTGATATGGCATTCATTCGAAAACCGCCTCATTTGCCTTTGGGAAATAGTGGGATACAAGATCAATGGCCTAATGTGACGGGATTCGTGCGAAATTTTTGTTTGTGGAGAGGGGAAGAAACCGATAAGTTAAGAGAAGATAATAATCTTGATCCGTCTTCGTTACTGGTACAAAAATTGTTATGGAGTTATTTGGATCTTCCTTATATTTTAGGTTATTATGCAGTTGGCTATATTGTTACATTTTGTGCATTAAGTCGAACACATGACAGGCTCGTTAGAACCGATCTTCACACTGTTGACTTATCAACCCCTGGAGATCGAGTCAAAGCGTTGGTTCCCTGTTGGCGAATAGCGGGCTTACTATCACTATTAGTTGATCGTTGTGCTAACGTTCAACAAATCAACAAAGCCTTTCCATACAGCGACTTCGAAAGGCTTGATTTAGGTAATTCCAACATTATCGAATTAACACCAAACTATATGACAAGAACTTTTTCAAGCAGACGAAAATGGGTAAGCGTCAAAGAAATCTATGATTTTCTCGATCATCGAATTCCCCATTCAGAATACATTTGTCAATCATCCGAAAAAGATTTAACTCTTAGTTTCAAGCCGAGAGGATGCAAGTTAAAACTCTCAAACTTCGAACAATTAGTCGAGGCTCTAAAACACGTAACAAAAGCTTTAGTCGCGTTACACGACCTATCTTTCATGCACCGCGACTTAGGTTGGGATAAAGTAATGCGAAGAAGCGACAGAGAAAAAGAGTGGTTTGTTATAGGATTTGACGAGGCGGCAAGTGCGCCTCAGATATATCCACCCCAACAGGAAGTCGGGGTGTGCGTCCCACCGATAACTTCAACGTTATCGGTGGGAGGGCGACACGCGCCGGAAATGAAAGGTAGAGGAATGCATGGGGTGAAAGTGGACGTTTGGGGAGTGGGACAAATGCTGAAAACGTGTGGGTTGGTGGGGTTACCTAAACCGCTAAGGGAATTGCAAAATAGGTGTTTAGACCAGAATCCGGAACAGCGGCCAACGGCGGCGGACTGCTACCACCATTTGCTTCAGTTACAGTCTTCATTGTCAGCCGCCGCCGGTGATTACTAAAATAAATTATAAAAAAAAGTATATTTTAATTTGACAGCATATAAACACAACACATGCACTCATGAATTCAATATCAGCTCTCTCATTATTATTATAGGGTCAAAAACAAGACAACAAAAAGGCCTGCATGAGTTTTGTAGGAGTGCAGTACATTGGCCACAGGATAGCTCTTAGGGTTTTCAGGGGCATTTTGGGTATTTTACATGTTGTATGAATCTTTATTTATTTCAAAATTTCTTCTTGTACTGATCACTACTCTAATTGGTTTTATATGAAATAGTAAATCTATGAGGTTTGGTGTATAATTGTCATCCTTATGTGTTTAAGATCGATATATCATAAACTGATGGAAAAATGGCCGAATCGTATCGAGTTTTAGGTTAAAAAAACCTTTTTCATTTCTCAAAGTTTGATTCCCGAACGAAAACAGGTAAATTCGGTCAAGGTCAATAATTTTTTGATTTGATACGATCTTAAGGCGGAAATTTGTATATGATAATTTAATTTTGAAGAACCTATACGCTTAATTAAGGACTTACGATAAATTAGAAAAGAAAACTAAACACCGACAACTCCTGTTAGCTCGTCATGACATTAACATTAGGGGTATCAACCCAACCAGACCATCCTTTGTTGAAATCCTTTGATCGAGATGATATCCAAAGGAAAGAATGAACCTTGATGAATTGCAATAGATTATTTTCTTTTTTATGTGAAAACGATATGGTTTCTATTTCTTCATATTGCCCAACACGTTGTACGAAAGATAGCATCCAAAATTCTTTTATGAGCAGCACCGTAGGGACAATTCTCGATTATTGTTGAAAGATCAGTCATTACATTCAGGTATATTGAACCCATTATACACGGTCGTTTGTTATTCAAGCATGTATCTAGATAATTTTTATACGATTTTAGACGTGTCGTTTATTGTTAAAGTATGTATCAAAATTTATATATACCGTTTAAGGTTTAAAATTTGTGTGACAGTAAATACTTTTACATTTTTTGAAAGGCAAAAATACAATTGTTGATGAATTGATGGTAGTGGTATCGCTTTTAATTTATTTTTGTTCTTTTAAAGCTTGTAGCCAGAAATTAGAGTTGATTATGATTTGATTAGGTTATGCATCTAAACTAACTGATAATCGGAATATTCAGTTATTTGAGTTTTGTATCCAATCGTTTCTGGTTATCAACAATTCAGTTAATCGGTAAGACCACTCCCATTCACAACACCGGTTTTGATGTTATGGAGTGTCATGTCAGCATAACACCAACATAACATAACACCACTAAAGCCCCTAAACCATAACACCAAAATCTGTGACCCACCTATTTTATTATTTTTCATTTTTTTTTTACTCATATTATTTTTAATACATTACTAATATTAAAAATACATTAATAATAAAAATAAACTTAGATTAATATTAAAAATAAAAAAAACAATACATAAAAAACTATGAAAAAACAATACATAAATAGTTAAACGATAAAAGCACAATACTTAAAAAAACGAGTTAATTTTTATATCATAAATAATATAAATAATAAATCACAAATATATATATAAAAATACCATTTTCAATAACATTTATTAAAAAAAAAAAAAAAAAAAAAAGATTGGCTTTTTATCTCTTTCTCTCTCCATCTCTCTTTCTTCTTTCTCTTTCTTCAAAAACCTTCAAAAATCACAAAACACAAAAACCTTTATTTTCTTTATGATATATACATATATATATATATATATATATATACATATATATATATATATATATATATATATATATATATATATATATATATATATATATATGTATGCTATGTTGCACAGGGACGGATACGGGGACGGGTACGGGGACCGGGACGGGTACTTAGAAACGTCGATGTCTCAAAAATCAAGAAACGGGTACGGGCAAAAACGTTTGTGTATCTTATATATCTTTATATATATTTGTTAGTAAAATAAATAAGTATTTAGTGAAGTAAAATAATTTTTTTTTTACCATCTTCAACAATATCTCACAAACAATAATGTTCATTAACTAAATAAAAAAGTTTACAGCAATTAAGCAAATACAAAACTTCAACAGAAAGAAGTGAAGGTAGCTTTTAGCAATAAATTAAAATATCAAGGTCTTTTATGTAAATAATTGAAAATTAAATTGAAGCTCTGTATCCCCTTATCCTCCACGCGCCTCCATCCCTCAAGAAACTCTCCCGTCGCTCTTTTCGACCAAACAAACCCTATACTTCCATGTCCGGACCACAAAAACCAACCAATATGTCTGTCCTGTTAATGCCGTAGCAGCCCAAAAAAAATGACAAATAAGAAAAGAAACGAGATCTTTTTCTCGGAAACGTTTCCGGCGACGTTTCCGGCTAAACCTTGCCGCTTCTTTCACAGGTGAAACGTTTCCCTTTTCCCGGAAACGTTTCCAGGCGTTTCCGGCGCGTTTCCGGGCGTTCCCGTTTCCGGGACGTTTCCGGTACGTGAGACGGCACCCGATAGGCGTTTCCGTGCAACATAGTATGTATGTATGTATAAATTAGGGAGAAAGAAAAAAAAAAAAAAAAACCCTAAACGCAGCGTTGCTGCATCAACGCCGCCGCAACAACGTCGAAATAACGCGGCTCCCCAGCCATAACGGCGTTATGGGGGGCTAAAACGCCTCCATTGGGACTGCTCTAAATGAGAAAACTCTATTAAGTTAACCATTCACTTGAAAAGCATTGTTGTCTTGCCCAATTTTTCGAACAAAGAAAGAATAATTTAATGTATATTTTGTATTTTTTAACATATTTTGACAAAAAAAATGCTAATTGTATAATATGATTATATAGTTTAAAAGAAACATATTTACTATAAATACACTTGAAACAAAAAAAGAAAAAATTCACTTGAAATCTTGTGAAGAAGAAATGAAAAGTATTGTTGCCACTCACACACTTTTCTCTTAATCGAGAGCAATTAGGGTTGAAGTTTTGTACAACGTAATTCAAAAAGGAATAAAATTTATCTAAAAAGCCTTTTAAAAACTATATGGATATCGTTATGGTTATAATTATGATTTGATTATACGGTTAAATTTTAAGTTTATAACCAAAACCGGATTGAAAGTTTTTGGTTATTAAGAAAACAAAAGTCAAAATCGTTAGTTATGTTGTTGGTCTAACATATTCAGATATTTCGGATGTGATTCGGTTAGTTGTTTTCATAGCTCGCTTTTATTTGATATGATAAATATGTTTGTGAAAAAGTTTTATTTATGGGTTCTAGAGGCTTCAAGCTTTTAAATTAAAAAATAAAAGCTCTTATATATAAAAGACTCGTTTGGTTGCGAAAAGTTTCAAACTTTTAATTTAGAATAAAAACTCCAAATCAAAAGCTCTTTAAAGGAGCTTGAGGCTTTTAAAAAATAAAAGTATCGAAATAAAAGCTGCAGCTTCTAGCCTCTAGCTACAACCTGTAACTACAGCTTCTAGCCCTATTTACGCCAAACATACCCTATATCACTAAACTTATAAACTTTTCACTTACACGAGTGAATTAGTGAAAAAGGTTTTATTTATATTAGCAAACTCATAAAAAATATAAACAAAATATATTGTAAATATAAATTACATCCGAATTTAGAAATTCAATAATATTAATTAACCCAAAAATAGTATTGTCATATATGTGAACATGTTTCAAAAAGCACAATAACCTTACTAGATTTATAATCAAATAACCTAAGAAAATTGTTTTAATATAAGTAAATTGAATATAAGAATAATATGAATAGTGATGACAATTTTCATACGATCAAGAATCATAAGTGGATATGAGTGATTTAAATGTATGTTTAATGGATATGATGATGAAATATCTATGAAATTCATCAATTTATTTGATATACTAAATATGTTTATATACCTTTAACTTAAATGATATGATGTATCTACTAGTACTTACATTCTACATACAATTTATATCCATTTGGATTATATATTGTATGCCACATTTTACTTTTGGATGCTAACTGATATATTTTTGTTGCATAATGATTGTTTTCATAACCCATATTTTTTTGTTTATGAAAAACAAAGTTTTATTAGAAAAGGTTCAAAAAAGAACCACCAAAGAAGAGACCTATGTTGAACCTGAGGAAAATATCCTTACTTTTTATTTTTTCTATTTCCTATATTTTGGCAAAAACAATCTTATTTCTTCACCGCCAAATAGACCAAATAAGCACATAACACACCCCTAGAAATACTTTAGACGCCCATTTGCTCCCTGTTTGTATCATGCATCCAACAAAAACCTCTTCAAAGGCGGATATCAACCATCCCCAAACTTTTCGCAATACCGGTTGCACTCTAATACACTATAAGACACAATGATCTAAGGACTCCACGTCATTAACACAAAAAGGATATAAAGACGATGACAATATATTAAGCCACGCTTTTCTAGGTTATCACGAGTAGAAAGCCTATTTAGTATAGTACTTCAAGCGCAAATGTTAACTTTACCGGAACCCACGAATTCCATATGAATTTTTGTCGGTTACAACCCCTCCCAATAACTTATTTTGCACAAGCAATGTTAGAGACTTTACAGCAAACTTAGATGATGGATCAATGGACCAAATCCATAAATCATTACGAGATTCAGATAAGGTTAGATTGACAATTTTATTCTGCAGCGTCAAAATTTAATCATATGCGCGACCTTGAGGTTGGATCCTCCATTCCCAATTAAACACCCCCCCCCCCCCCCCCCCCCCCCCCCCCCATGCCATCTCTAAGCAACTAGTGCTCTGCAACCGAACAATTTTTATTGGACTTTAGCAAAAATAAATGGGGAAACTGTACCATCAAAGATTAACCGACACCACACCAACATCCTTTCAGAAACCCGTATTTCTCCCATCCTCTACTTTTCTAACAATTGAATTTTCAAAACCAATATTCACACTACTACAAAAAAAAAGGAGACCACCCATAAAGACCGGTTATATAAACCAACTGGTTTCTAAAGTTTTAGAGACCGGTTTCTCTTAAACTAACCGGTCTCTAAAGTTTAAAACTTTAGAGACCGGTTGCTTTGAGAAAAACTGGTCTCTTTATGTTGATCGTGGCCCACAACAACGGCTTTCCGCAATATTAAAAACTTGTTTCCGAAATAATATAACAGTTTCTCTACAGAGACGTGTTTTTAGAGACCGGTTGCTTTGAGAAACACTAGTCTCTTTATGTTGATCGTGGCCCACAACAACGGCTTTCCGCATTATTAAAAACGTGTTTCCGAAATAATATAACAGCTTCTCTATAGAGACGTGTTTTTCTCAAAGGACATGGTCTCTATACAATTTTTGCTTATATATTAATTTTCACCTGCTTTCTCATGCAGATTAATTTTAATCAAATATTAGAACCTTCGTATTACTAATTTCGTTTTTTGAAGAGTTTCAACATTTTGAAGAGTTCACATACCATTACATTAATAGGTAAATTTGCTAACATATTTATTAATCAAACTTTTAAAGGTTTAAGTTAATTTTTCACTTTTTTGAAGCTTTATTTATGTAATTGTTTGCATTTTTATATATATTTGAAAGAATGTTTTTTTAATTTTGTTAATGTTTTCTAATACAGAGACTTGTTTGAAGACCTATTTTGTAATTCTAAATTTGGATCGTTTGACGTACGCATTGGGGTATATTTATATATCTTTCTACCTATTAATTACGAACATTTATATTAATTACTTGTATCATTACATTCATATAGTATAGGGTCCAATCCATATGCCGTAGGTTTACACCCGTTCGAAATTAACTTAATAAAGGTTAATTTCGGATTGTCCCCAATTGGGACTGCTTTTTGAATACTTTGTCTCGTTTAGGATGTGAATGTGTGTTAACAGGTTGAGTGTTTAAGAAAAATCGACAACATTTCTCCTTACTCCTATAAGTTTGCGTTTTATACACATACTTGGGGAGTTAAGGGGAAATGTTGACGATTTTTTTTAAATACTCAATTTGTTAATACGTATTCACATACAAGACAAAGTATTCAAAAAGTGGGTTAGGATGGCCACCTAAAACACCTATTTGTACGTACTCATATCATAACATACATGCATGCATATTAATTAACTATATTTTTTTTTATATAATTTCAAATGGATCGTAGTAAATGGATGTATGAGATATCGCAGGTTTCAGAAGATTTTTTGTCAAGGTTAGCTGAATTAATGGAAGTTGCCGAGGATGATAGAGTGAATAAAGGAAAAGAAAAAATATGTTGTCCTTGTAGAAAATGGGCAAATTTCGTTTGGCATGTTGATCCTAATATAATTAGCGCACATATAGTACAATACGGATTTGTGGATCGGTATCTTTGTTGGTCATGGCATGGAGAATTATTAGTTGATAAGAACATAGGTGTTTCTGACTGTAATCAAAATGATAGCGATGAAAATAATGATTTTTCTATTAATAACGAACACGATAATGTATGTGACATGTTACATGATTTGGAGCATGATGTTGATGAGAATGATAGTGATGATTTCCAAATACTTTTTGTCAATGAAGAAAAACCATTATATAATGTATGTACAAAATTTACCAAATTGTCCGCTGTATTGAAATTGTTGAACTTAAAAGCAAATAATAGTTGGAGTGATAAAAGTTTCACAAGTCCTTTAGTGTTGTTTCATGATATGCTTCCCGAAGACAACGAGTTGCCTATTTCATTATATAAAGCTAAAAAAATGGTGTGTCCGATGGGACTGGAAATTAAAAGGATACCTGCATGCCCAAATGATTGTTTATTGTATAGAGATAGGTACGAAAACGATCATGAGTGCGCTGTTTGTGGTACATCGAGGTATATGCGTAAAAATCAAACTGAATACAATAATGATGTCACAAAAAATGCCCCCCCTGCTAATATTGTGGTATTTCCCCATCATTCCAAGATTAAAACGATTATTTGCAAACTCTAGGGATGCAAAATTGTTACGTTGGCATGAGGAAGAGCGTAAAAAAGATGGAAAAATAAGACATGTGGTTGATTCTCCACAATGGAGGAATATCAACAATAAATATAAAGAATTTGGAAAGGAGATTAGAAATATACGTTTCTGACTCAGTTCAGACGGAATTAATCCATTTGGAAACATGAGCAGTTCTCACAGCACTTGGCCAGTTCTTCTATGCATATATAATCTTCCACCATGGTTATGCATGAAACGAAAATACATCATGATGTCTTTGGTAATACAAGGTCCCAAGCAACCCGACAACGACATTGATGTGTATTTGGCTCCATTAATCGATGACTTGAAAAAGTTGTGGAACTCGAGAGTTGAAGTGCACGATGAGTACAAAAACGAGACTTTTCGATTACGAGGCATTGATTTTTTCCACCGTTAGTGATTTTCCAGCAAACGCGAATTTGTCAGGATATGGTACTAAAGGGGCAAAGGCGTGCCCCATTTGTGAAGATGATACATCATCAAGATGGTTGAAATATTGTAAGAAAACGGTGTTCATAGGGCATCGAAGATCGCTTCGGTCGAGTCACCCCTACCGAAGTATGGATACCTTGTTTGACGGTTCCACTGAATTCAAAACTTTATGGCCACCGATTGATGGAAAAACCGTATTTTCTAGAGTTGAAAACTTTAGCAATGAGTTTGGTAAAAAAAGAAAGCGTGGACCACCAAAAAGATGGAAAAAGCGATCTATATTTTGGGATTTTGAATTCTGGGAATTTTTGGATGTCCGACATTGTATCGATCTTATGCATATTGAGAAAAATGTTTGTGACAGTTTGATTGGGTTTCTTCTAGACATTCCAGGGAAATCAAAAGATGGAATTAACGCTCGAAAAGATTTTAAAAGCATTAAGTTCAAAAAAAGTCTTCTGAAAGAGCCCATACTCACAAATCGGTAAATTATGAATCCTTTTACTTACTATACTTATCAAAACGTGTGTATATATATATATATATATATATATATATATATATATATATATATATATATATATATATATATATATATATATATATATATATATCACACCACTAGATTCCAGAGAATCACCGTCGTATTCAAGAAAGGTGAAAGCTAAAAAAGCGTTTGGTTCAAAAAAGTCGTCTGAAAGTGCGCGTACTCCCAAATCGGTAAATTCTAAATCCTTTTACTTACTATATCTAATATTGTAATATAATTTATTAATGTATAACAAATAAAGCTTATTGACAGACACGTAGTGAAATTCCAATAACAAGAAAATCACCGTCAAATACAAGAAAGGAGGCTTTAAAGGTGTCTACTTCAAAAACGTTGTCTCAAAATGTATCTACTCCCCCATCGGTAAGCCCTAAATCCTATTAGTGAGTATATTCATCAAAACGTAATGATTATTAAATTAAATTTGCATAATATAAATAGATATATATCGATGTATAGGTAGAAATTTCACGACTAGAGAAAATAAAAGAGCTTGCTGGGATACTTTTGACCAGGCGAAAAGTTGTATAAACCTTTTACAATCGTTGGATGTCGCGGGCTGATCCTACTAGCGGGGTAACTTTTGATATTGATGGACTGATCTTTGGTAAAATTGAAGTGTTTCATGTCCCACTTGTGGTTGATGAAATTATGCGATTTTTGACAAAAAAAAGATCTCGATGTTTCCATTTTAACATTCTATGCCACGTAAGTATACACTTCGTTATATAATTGAAATATTTGGAATATTATATATGTATCAGATACAATGAGTCACTGATATGTCTTGGGTCCTAAAATAACAACAAATTATAACCCATGTCTTTTATTGTATTCAGTCATATTTTACATAAAGTATATGTTGTTTTTCGTTTTTAGGATCTTACATGAGCAGATGCTCGTACACCCGAAAGGAAAGAGGTGTGCTTTTCTTAACCCGTTTTTAGTTGATGCCCAATCGTGTTTAGATAATCCAAAAGGTGGCGAGAGTTATTTGAAAGAGGCGACAGAACGTTGACGGGATATAGATGTGTTTTTATTACCATATCATGAAAGGTTAATACAATATAATACTATTTCAATTCTTGCATAATCTTATATGGTTTTTTTTCTTCGTATATTGAGAAGTTTAAGTCTTAATTTCATTGCATTTAAATCACTGCAGGAGTGAATTTAAATCACTGTAGGAGTCATTGGTCGTTATTCGTGTTTTTAAAGAATGAATATCGGGGGTTTATCTTGGACTCTACAATGAGATCGAAGAATTGGAAGGACTTTGCAATCACACACATTATTAATCGGTAAGAGTTTAAAATATTCGTATAAATTTATAGTTATTTTGTTTATAAAAGTATAACATGACATTATTGCTTATTTTCGTTTTAGGTGTTCCAGAGATTTTAATTGGGAGATGGCAAAGGTAAATATTTATTTTCATTTCATCGTCGTTATTTTATATGTTTTATTTTCATTTTAATTGGGAGATGATAAAGGTAAATATTTATTTTCATTTCATCGTCGTTATTTTATATGTTTTATTTTCATTTCATCGTCGTTATTTTATATGTTTTATTTTCATTTCATCGTCGTTATATTACATAATTCTGATTTTATTTTCGTTTTAAAATGCAGGTCCAACAACAATCTTCTACTTGGGAATGTGGGTATTATGTAATGCGATGGATGTACGAATTTGTGTTGTTACAACAACATTCTTTTCCATCAACTGTAAGTACTATTAAATCATTGTAATCATTACCTCTACTGAATTTAACTCTCTTATTTCATGATAATGATATCAATCGTTTTCTTTTATACATATCCCATGGTTAAAGAAACAACCTTATGACCCGAACGTGTGTGATTTTTTAGTTGGTATGTTTTCAAACGAATTTGTTATTCCCACTTGAACTAATTTCTATGTTTTAGACTATTTCATTACTTGATTGGTTGTATTGACATCGGATTACATGAAATACCAATGTAATGATTTTGGTTGTTAATTGTATGAAATTTAGTGTTTTGATTGAAATTATAATTTTTTATTAGATATATTGTAGCAGGTTTTTAAAATATATAATAGCAGGTTTTTGGTTAATTTCAAAAATTAAACAAAAATATATATAAAGATTGTAGAGACCGGCTTTTCTCAAAACACATGCTCTTTATAATAAATTAAAATAATTTAAATAAACCTAAAGAGACATGTTGTTCTTAAATTAACCGGTCTCCATATTTATAAGGAGACCAGTTATTTAACTTAACCGGTCTCTACACTTGAGACCTTCTTCAAAGAGACCGGGTGCGGAACAGGTCTCTATAATACCATAACACCGGTCTCTATAACCCTTTTTTGTAGTAGTGTCATGTTATTAATCAGCTCGAGTTAATAAGCCAGTTTTTATCCTTGTTTGTTGAGAATACTTGAAACAACACCCCTCACCCACGCTTTTCTAGGTTATGACGAGTAGAAAACCTATTTAGAATAGTACGTCAAGCGCAAATGTTAACTTTATCAGAACCCACTAATTTCATATGAACTTTTTGACGGTCACAACCCCTCCCAATAACTTATTTTGCAGAAGCAATGTTAGAGACTTTACAGCAAACTTATATGATGGATCAATGGACCAACTCCATAAATCATCACGAGATTCAGATAAGGTAAGATTGCCAATTTTATTCTGCAACGTCAAATTTTAATCATATGCGCGACCTCGAGGTTGGATCTTCCATTCCTAATTACACCCCCACCCCCCAACCATGAACCGAACAATTTTTATTGGACTTTAGCAAAAATAAACGGGGAAACTGTACCATCAGAGACTAACTGACACCACACCAACATCCTATCAGAAACCCCGTATTTCTCCCATCCTCTACTTTTCTAACAATTGAATTTTCAAAACAAATATTCATGTTATTAATCAGCTCGAGTTAATAAGCGAGTTTTTATCCTTGTTTGTTGAGAATATTTGATACAACACACACACACCCACCCACCCCCCACCCCCCCCAAACCATGAAATTGTCTAAGAGCACCCGGAGTGATAACGAGGGATAGTGAGGGTTGTGGGGGTTGTGAGATTATTTTTGCTGACGTGGCAGTGAGAATGAGGATTGTGAGATTTTGGGTGGTATGATAATGAGGGTTGTGAGGGTTGTGAGATTATTTTTTTATTTTTATGTTTTTTCTTAAAACATTTATATAAAAGATAAATAAATAATTAAAACAATATAAAATATTAAAACTTAATAATTAAAACATTAAATAAGATAAATAAAAAAAAATACAAATAATTAAAACAATACAAATAATTAAAACAATACAAATAAATACTAAGCTAAAACATTTTATTAATCATTATACAATATAAATATTTAAAATATAAGTAAAATGAAAATTAATATTACGAAAAATTGTAAATAAATCAAATTTGTAAATACAAAACCTTTGGAGTAATAATATAAATATAAAAATGTTTAGGGTATTTATAAATACAAAAACAAAAATAAGGGTAAAACTTATCGTTCATCTTGTTTAAGTTCATTCGTTCATATCATTTAAATATGTAAGAAAAAACAGCAATATCCCATTCGTTGCCGGGCCCAATGCAATTATGATACATTTTTCATGCTTCTTCCGCCGCAAAATCGTTAGCATCGACGTTGAGGTCAATCATGGTTTGGGGGTACGATGCCGAAGACAGAATGTATCATTTGATGAAAATAGGATAACAAAGCAAGAGGAAATATATGACAATTAAATATACATAATGACAATGAATAAATGTGATGATAATGTATGCGAGGGTTTTAACTTTTAAGACACATTGCAGAAAAGAGATACTCTGTAGGTTATTTTGATTGATGGAGACATGCATTGTGAGTGGACAATCCCCTCCTCCCCACATCTGTTTACGGCTAGTACCCTACATTATTTTTTATTTTTCTAAATTATATTTTCTTTCTATATGTAACTAACAATATAGCTTCGAAAGTAACAATATCATTTTTATTAGGATTAAAGCATCCAAATATCAATATTTTGTTCAGTTTTATTCAATTAAATTATTCTATTAAAAAAAACATGTGAGTTTTAGTAACGAAAATTTTTAGTGACGACTATTTTTGTTTACTAATAATCTTATCTAGTCACCATTAAAATAAGTGGTCAGTAAATTTGGTCACAAAACAAAATTAGTGACAAACAAATAACCTAATTTTGTATCTAATAAAATGAGTGACGAACCTATAGTGACGAAAATTGACCACTCAAAATTGATCACTAAAATCATAAGTGACGAAAATTGTCTAGTCATATCATAATAATTCACCTCGCATAAATGAATAATGCGAGGCGTAATCAATTATGCGAGATCCATACAAAAAGTAAATTCAACGGTCAAAATTACAGTGTTATGTCAAATCAAATTACACTTCGTACAAAAAGTAAATTCAACGGTCAAAATTACAGTGTTATGTCAAATCAAACTTACACTTCGTACAAAAAGTAAATTCAACGGTCAAAATTACAGTGTTATGTCAAATCAAACTTACATTTCGTACAAAAAGAAAATTCAATGAAATAATGCAACGTACATTAAGTCTTCTATATAAGCAACACAAAAACCAGTGTGAATTCAAACATCTTACAACAATCTATCTCATTCCTATTTCATCTCATTCTTGTTTCATCTTTTTACAACAATCACACATAAAAACTATGAATCCAAATCCACAAAAAACTAAGATATATGTTTGTATGGGAGGGGCGTGGGAGCGGTCCATTATCTTCCTAAAGGGTTATTCAAACGTAGCCTTTATATACGTATTGATTCTACGTTATCGTCGTTGAAAGCTAGTGTAGCCGCAAAGTTGTCTTTGAATGCTAACTCGGGTTTCAGGTTAACATACAAATCCGGTGATGATCTATTAGAGGTTGGTGATGATGATGATGCAACAAAATTCATTTTCTTTGTTGTCAATAACCCTAATCTAAAAGTTGCACTGTTTGTCGTGAATTCAACTACGAGTGACGGAGACCAAGTCGAAACCGAATTTCAACCCATCCACAATGTGCATGGTATCGAATCATCCACAGGTGACCAGTTCCAACAAAACTCTCAATCTCATTATGGTCATGACACATATGAGTATCAACACTCACAATATCATTATGGTCATGACCCAAATTGTAACATCCTAGTTTCGGATAAAGAATATTTTATAGATATATGTTATGTTTTAGTCTTTAATAGAAATTAGAAATGGAGAAGGACTAAATTTGTAAGAGAAATAGTTAGCCTTGGTTGGAAAGGATTGACATTGTTAAATATTATGGTTAAGTAAGTAACTTAATAAAGTCTTGAAAGATGAGGGACCAAGGGTGTAATTTAGAGAAATGGATATGAGATGGATATTGAGGTGGCAATTCCAGATTATTCTAGGTGTTTATGTGTGTGAGTCGATTGAAGATGAAATCAAAGAAGAAGAAATCATCAAATTGAAGCTAAATAATAAGGAATTCATCAATTAAAGTGAAGATTAAGAGTGTAAGAACCCTAATATTGGTTCTAATGGAAGAAAAAGAAGGTATGATTATATACTTTAAGTTATTTGATGAAATTGAGTTTATATTATGTGTTATAACATCATTTAGATGTTTAATTTGAAGATAGAAATGGTTAATTTGGTTAATTTAGATGTTTGATTATTTTGGGGATAATCATGAAAGTTGAAGAATTGTTAGAATTAAGCTTTGTTTATATGTTATTTGATGATTAATAATATATATAAAGGTTTAGAAGATTGAAAGATTTATGTATATGAAATTTTATAAGATTTCATGTTTTAGCTTAAATGGGTGAAAAGATGAATTGTTATGTAGAAATGTTTATTATTATGAGAATGATTTAGAATGAAAGAATTAATGATAAGAATGATTATTATCATGTTTATGATAGAAAAGATAAGTTAAATGTACTTGAATATGTATTTGAGAAAAATGGTGTTAAGTATGTTATGTTAGTTGTCAAACGGGTCATGTGACCCGTTTAGAGGTGGCAAATGGGTAAGAAATGGTTAAAGGGAAGAAAAGATTATTTGTAATGTGTTATTTATGTTTGATACAATGTGTTTAAAGAGTTAAAATGCTTATTTGTGCATTAGAGAGTTAAATGGGTCAAAAGACCCAAGGAGTGGCAAGTTGGGTAGAATTTGCCATAAGTGTTAGAAAGTGTTAGAAAGAGTTAGAAATAGTTAGAAAGAGTTGTAATGAGGTTAATACATATGTTTATATGTATGTAAGATGTATTGAAAGAAAGAATTGTGTTTGGTTGTAGAAACGCAAATTTGGAGAAGGAGAGTAAAAAGGGAAGAGCTTTACATGTTGTAGCTTAATCCGACTTCGAGGTGAGTATACAAAGCTTATTTAATATATGTTGAATGTTTATATTTGTATGTAAATGTATTGGAGAGTTGATTTATATACTAGTTATATATATGGTTGAGTTGTTAGTAGAAATGAGAACTAGAAGTGCCGTAAACTAACATGTAAGTGCAGGAAACGATCAAAAACGGAAGTCACCCCTGCTACTGGCCCAGTTGCGCCGCAAATGGTATGTGTTGAACCGCAACTGGCACTCAGTAGCCAAGGGTGATTTTCCAGAATTGTTTAGTTGCGGAGCAACTGTTTTAGTTGCGGAGCAACTAGTGCCCATATCAGTTTTTAGTAAGTTTTAAGGTAGTTTAAGTATGAGAATGATATCCTAACATATTATTATGTTAGAGAAGAATAGAGAAGACATTTATATGTCGAGAAGAAGTAGAATCAACTTCACATACCGCGAGGGTATGTATACGACTTTGATAGTCGGAAAGAATTAAGAACACACTTTATATAGTTGTAAGAAAAGAAAGATGAGACTTTAATTAGTCTTGATATATTTTGTAGTTAATGATAAAGTATATATTAATTTAGTATATAACGAGAATTAAACCGTAGAGGCCTTGTTATGGTTGTTCTTTATATTACGGTGGTTATTCATGTTATGGTTGTTTGTGTTATGATTATTTATGTTATAAATTGTTATAATGAAAAGAAGTTGACTTTAAATAGTCGAGAAGAAGTAGTATCAACTTTACATACCGCGAGGGTATGTATAAGTGATAGATACGACAATTTGATTGTCGAGTGAAGAGATAGAATATAAATGGGTTGATGACCCGAGTTAGTAGATTGTTTATAGAAAGAGATAGAATATAAATGGGTTGATGACCCGAGTTAGTAGATTGTTTATAGAAAGAGATAGAATATAAATGGGTTGATGACCCGAGTTAGTAGATTGTTTATAGAAAGAGATAGAATATAAATGGGTTGATGACCCGAGTTAATAGATTGTTAATAGAAAGAGATAGAATATAAATGGGTTGATGACCCGAGTTAGTAGATTGTTTATAGAAAGAGATAGAATATAAATAGGTTAATGACCCCAGCTAGTAGATCGTTTATAGAATTGGGTCGGGAGACCTTTATTGTTGAGAAAGTTTAATAAATGTGAATGATAAGATATGTAGTTAAATGGGTTATGAAGTTAATGAGTTGAACACATGATGTGAACTCATTAGTTATGTGTAGACTTGTGTATAGAGGTAGTTAATGTTTATTATTGTTGTTTGAATAATATTTTTGAGATATATATATGTTATAATTGATTCTTGATGATTAGAAGAATTTTATGTGTATGAAGTATATTATAAATTGTTATAAGAAAAAGAATGATTAGATAGTTGTCGGGAAAGAGAAGAAGAGATAGACACGACATTTAGTTGTCGGGAAAGAGAAGAAGAGTTAGATACGACATTTAGTTGTCGGGAAAGAGAATAAGAGATAGATACGACATTTAGTTGTCGGGAAAGAGAATAAGAGATAGATACGACATTTAGTTGTCGGGAAAGAGAAGAAGAGATAGATACGACATTTAGTTGTCGGGAAAGAGAGGAAGAGATAGACACGACATTTAGTTGTCGGGAAAGAGAGGAAGAGATAGATACGACATTTAGTTGTCGGGAAAGAGAGGAAGAGATAGATACGACATTTAGTTGTCGGGAAAGAGAAGAATAGATAGATACGACATTTAGTTGTCGGGAAAGAGAAGAAGAGTTAGATACGACATTTAGTTGTCGGGAAAGAGAAGAAGAGATAGATACGACATTTAGTTGTCGGGAAAGAGAAGAAGTGTTAGATACGACAATGTGATTGTCGGGAAGAGAAAAGAAGTAATTGTATAGAAAGAAAGAAAGAATAGATTTTTAAAGTAGTCGTGTTAGATGTAATTAACATAATCGTAAGGTATACTCACTAGCTTAACGCTAATATATTATGTTAATTGTATGTTTTGTAGGTAATTGAGTTTTATGGCAAGGCAAGCTAAAGAAGAAGGGAAGGGGACCGTTATAGAGATTATATGTTTTATAAAAAATGTTTTTGTAAGAGCTTCCGCTCCAAATTGTAAAATGAGATGTTAATAGACTATTGTCGTTGACTAAAGAGATGAAATAAGTAACACCTTAGAATGATTGATAAATGTTTTGTAAAAAAAAAAAATAGAGTGTATTTGGTCTCGGGTGTTACACAAATGATTTTCATAACTCTCAACATCAATATGGGAATCACCAACATGGTTTTCAAAACTCCAAAGATGTTGAATATGTGTTTCCAGAATACGATTATTCTGCTGACCAACATGTTGAGTATGTTTATGAAAACGATTTTCAAAACCAACAATATGATTTTCAAAACCAACAAAGTGATTTTCAAAACCAACATAATGATTTTCAAAACCAAGAAAACAATTTTCAAAACTCCCAGAACTACGTTTTTCCGAAATATGATTATTCCCTTGAAGAAAATGTTGAATATGAATATGTTTCAACAAATGACTCAACGGATGATTAGGGTTTTTCAGACGAGGAAAAATCTAGTGAATCGTCCGAAAGTAGCGATAATGAAGATAACCCCCTTTTTCAAGTGCCCGAAAATGTGTTCAGGGACATGTCCCCAATTCCTGAAACACCTGCCCCATTTAAGCCTCTATCAAAACCTCTTAGATATAACCCTTCCGAACATGTCAAATTACGTGATGTTTTCGATAACAAAGAAAAATTAAAAATCGCTTTAGGGTTTATAAAAGAAGGTTTTCAAATAAAAGTTAAAAGATAAAGTAAAACAAGGTTTGAGGGAGTATGTAAATTTGAAAAATGCGAGTGGTTCTTGTTAGCCACAAAAATCAGAATTCTTGAGTCTTTTGTAGTTAAAAAGTTAACCGATAGACATACGTGTTCAAAAACTCAAATTCATCCAAATCATCGACAAGCAAACAAGAAAGTCTTGACATGTTTAATAAAAGAGGCAGTTGAAGATCCAAGCAGGAAATACACAGGAAGAGACATTATCACGGACATGCGAGTTAATCAAAACATTAGCATTTCATACCAACAAGCATGGAGAGCAAGAGAATATGTTATAACACAGATTAGAGGGACCCCAGAAGAATCATTTGCTCAACTACCAATTTATCTACACAATTTGATCCAGCAAAATCCGGGAACCATAACACATATGACGAGGGATCGTGAAAAGCGTTTTGAAATGCTATTTGTTGCAATCGGTGAATCGGTAAGATTTTTAAAGTTATTTTTCTTAATTATTATTATTATTCATGATATGTCATCATACTAATATGTATCAAAATCTATTTCTTTACAGCTTCGTAGTTTTGTCGAAACATGTAGTCCGATAATTGTAATAGACGAGGCTCACCTTAAAGGAAGATATCTAGGCACAATGTTTGTTGCAGTAGGTATGGATGGGAACAACAATATTCTTCCTATCGCATATGGAGTGGGGGCGACAGAGAGTGTATATGGTTGGACCCGGTTTTTGTCGAAGCTTAGAGAATGTTTGGGTCAGTTCGATAACTTGGTATTTATCTCCGATAGAGCAAGTTCCATTCACCTTGCAATACGAAAAGTGTACCCAGATGCTCTTCACGGCATTTGTTGTCGACATTTGTGCATGAACTTACGAATTAAGTCACAAGCAAACGAAGACAACAAATATCATTTCTGGAAGACATGTAAGGCATACAGGAAATCGGACTTTCTGGAGGCATTTAGGCAACTACAACTAATTCTTCCTGCCAAATCACGGAAAATTATTGATAACTTAGATAAGGAAAAATGGTCAAGGGCTTATTTCCCCGGAGATCGTTATAACCTTATGACGTCTAACAGTGCTGAATCTCTAAACTAGATAACTCGTCATGCACGCAAGCTTCCGATTTGTATGCTTCTAGAGTTTATGCGGGCAACTACTCAAAAATGGTACCATGAACGTCGCAAGATTGCAGGTAATTCTTTGTCGTCTCATAATAAGTATGATTTCCTGTTTTAATAACTTACTATATTTTTAATTATTTTAAACAGGGGATTTGGATCAACCATTAACACCGTGGGCTACAGAGAAATTAAATGGTAGGATAAAAAGAGGCTCCGGATGGAAAGTCATACCAATTAATGACTACATGTTTGAGGTGATAGACAACAAGAAAAATGCAGTGGTCACTATTCGTGATAAGAAATGCACCTGTCAAGTTTGGCAAAAGTCTGGTATACGTTCACTCCTTGTAGCAGTTTTAATTTTTTTAAAAATGGAACATGATGTCGCGGGTTAGGCAGAACATTGGCTCAGGGCAGAAAATTATAAACGGACATATACGGGATCCATATTCCCAGTTGGACATCCGTCTGAATGGTTGCGCCAAGATAAGATCCCAACCATCAACCCACCATCCATGGAAAGGAGACAGGCGGGTCGTCCAAAAAACAAATATCGTATACTATCGCAAGGGGAGGCAAAACAAGTGACATGTGACCGTTGTAAGAAAAAAGGTCACACTAGAAAGATATGTAGTGCAAAGATCCCAGAATACCAAAGTTCAAGCCAAGCTTCAACCTCCCGTTCAACAAAAGCTGCTTCAACGTCTCGTGGAAAAAAAAACCTACTCAGTCGTCTCAAGCATCGGTCCCTAATTTGTATGATGATTAGTTATTTGTAATATGATGTATTTCTATGTTCCAAAATGTAGTATTTTAATGTATTAAGTGGTTATATTAACAAACATAGTGTGAAAATACAAAAAAACGCAAAAAAAAAAAAAAAAACACGGAGTTCGCATATGCTAACTCCAGTTCGCATATGCGAACCCCATGTAGCATATGCGAACCTTGTGTTATTTTATAAAATGTTTTGCAGATTTTGATATTTTGTAAAATACCCCATCCCCTTTCGCTATTTTCGTAATTTTGGCTTAGAAAATTAGGTAATATTTTCAAGCTATAATTAGATTATAAATTAAAAGAAAAAAAGTATCAATTTAAATAACAAAAAATGGTGTTATAAATATTTAACAAATGGTCGGATAAATTTAAGTTACAAACGACAAACTTCATACATACATCACTCGAATATAAAAAATATAAGATCTTTTAAATCTACTATAATATTTTAAGGTTATGATAACCATAATTCTATCAATTATGGTTTAAAACTTATTACACATATTGGTTTTATATTCGTGAAGTAAAGACAAAATTCCGAAAATAAATAGGCTAGACTTATTGATATAAAACATGTTCAAATATTATATAAATGACCTAAATGTTGTGTTAATCGATTCCTATATTTTAAACATTTTGTTGTCGTCCACACAATATTTATCTCCACTAACATCATTGGTCCGAATATGAAAAGTGGAAAATGAAACTTGTTTTTTTATATTTTAAGTTTCTAATTTAGAAGAAGAAGTTCCACTAATTTATAATCCATTGTATATTTATCACATATTAAATATACTACTTCTCTTATTTTTGTTAGTCCACTATTGGATAGACATTGAAACTAAGTATATGGAAATAGCAAAAAAAGAACAAACACAAAAGGACCATATACTTGTGATGGGACATATGTATGCATACCTCCGTTATTGTATTTCATTAAAACTTGGATGGTGTTATGCAAACCCCCTATCCCTCTATTGACATTTTTTTGTTTTCTTGTCTTTTTGTTTTTTCGTTGTCGTTTTTTTTTAATTTTTCAAGTATCGTAAAATAACAAACATTATACATAATTTAACAAACATTGTTAAATGCAAAATATAACGCAAAATATTTAACACATTTCATTATTTCAACCCATATTTTCTTTTATATATTTGCTAATAATTAATTTGCCAACCAAATTTTAATTTAAATACAACTTGAAACAAATACATAACTATGCTATTTATTAATATTTTGGTGTATATAAACACATCATAGTTTAAAGACAATTGTATAAAATAATTATATATATACAATATTTTCTAACATAAAAACTATCATATTGTTTTGTTATTTTATTAAATTAATTTATTAAATCAGTTAGCCCACAAAGTAAATAACTAACCCATTTTATTTTTCTTAAGTTTCCGTACCACAATTTTTTAGTAGGTTATAATTGTATTATTTTCGATAGAGTTCTTTACGTATACAAATTTAAAAGTGAAGCTAAAACACATACATATAAACGAAACAACAAATATATAATATCACAACTTATATTGTCATATATTGTTAATGATAGACGATGTTCCCTCAGTTTCTACATATTATATTTGTATTTTGTTTCTTTTAAAAAGTCAAAACCACCCCATCAACAACTAGTAGAGTCGAGAGTCGACACGCGTTGGTGAAAAAATATCTCGGCACCACACAAGCCAACTTAGACAACCACGACCATAACTTCAATTAGCCGACTCTATAACTAACACGACCCTAAAAAATTATAACAAATTTGTTTTAAGATATATAACTGTTCAAAAAGGAAAAAGTTGGTTAAGAATAATTTTCTAACAATATTTAGTCAATTTAAACAAAATTAAATGATTGTTTGAAATACATATTTAAAAAATAAATGAAAACAATATAATTTTGAAACTTAAAGAACGAAACTTGATATATTAACTTTTTATTTTCTCAAAATACATTTTATGTACTTTATTATAAAAGAAATAACATTGTTAGAATAATTATATTCTTAATATACTAATAATACTTAAATAATAAAAATAATTTTAAGGAATATAAAAAAATAAAATTAAATAAAAATAAAAGATTACACAATTAATATCATTAGAGACATTTAAGTCCTATTACCCCTAGCTTACAACCATCGACAACATCTTCTTTTTCTTTTTGCTTTACGTAATTCGTTATGTCAACTTTATGTCTAATCGTTTTTAAGTTTCAGATTTTGATTCCTTATGTTTTTTTTTCAAAAGTCTATAAAATCCGACGAATTTTTTTTTATAAAAACACATTACTTTTATACAAATATTTCTCTCGTTTTTTATAAAAAAAGGTGAAATTATTAGGTTTTATAAACAAATACTGGCGGGTTTTTAATATTATTCAACAATATGAATAACTCTCCGTTTCACACATAACATGTATTTTATAGTTACACATACAAGCTTTTAATTATTATTTTCCTTTTAATTTTTTGTTAATAAACATATAACAATAACGAAAAGCTCTGAAATTTATTTATATCATTTCTGGTAAAAACGAAGGTTGCAAAACAGAAAAATCATGTTTTATCGTCCATTCGATTTTACCAAATATGTGAATAATAGAATACGAATTATACCGAATATGTGAATAATACTGTTTTTTATTATACCGAATATGTGAATAATACTGTTTTTTATTATACCGAATATGTGAATAATACGAATTATAATGTTTGTTATTTTACGATACTTGAAAAAATAAAAAGAATGATAACAAAAAGACAAAAAAGACAAAAAAAAAAAAAAAATGTCACATCTATGACAGATGTGTGTCATAGATGTGACATAAAGTGGGCCAAGGGGGTTGCATAACACCTTAGGGAGGGTGGGCATAACCTATGCCTTAAAACTTATATGCTTTACAATCACTTCAATGTTAATATCAATTTGTAGTACAATAAAATTTAATGTGATGATTATTTTTTGAATAGCAACAGGGATTTGGGTATTTATATTACACATCCCATCCCCATTTAGATATTATGGATACTAGTGCATGTAGTGAATTCTAAATCACGTTTGAACATTATGGAGAAGAAAGTGAAATGTGACTTGCGAGAACACATCCGAGTAATTGTAAACTGGATGCGCCACCAATCATCGGAGACTACATTGTGGAAGAGAGAAAAATTATGAGGCCCTTATAAAAAACCGTTTTGAGCCCCCATGAAGAACATGTCTATTTATAAAAAAAAAAAAGAGTAAATTACTCCGCTGGTCCCTATATTTGTACCCAAATTACTAGTTTGAGACTTTTTTTAAAATAATTACAGCAGTAGTCCCCATTGTTGTAATTCCATTGCCCCGATGATCCATTTTTCTAACGTATGTTAATTTTTAACGATTTATAGGTCATGTGCCTCTCACATGAGGGTATTTTCGTCTTTTCCTTATAGTATGGACCCACATATCTCTCTCTCTTCATCTTCTTCCCAACATTATCATCACCTTTAAACTACCACCACCACCATTAACAAAACCCACCACAACTAATCTTTTTTCCCCATTTTTATCTTCATCCCAACAAAACTTTTACCATTGAACCACCACCATAATCTCTATTTTTCTATCTATATCTCTATCTTCCATCACAACAAAACCCATTACTTAAACCCACCACCATTACAATCATTAATCTTTTTCTCACACACACAATCTAAAACCCACCATTATAAATCTTCACATACTCTATTTTTTTTCTTAACTTTAAATCCACCACCATAAAATCACATTCACCGCCGTAATCTAACAAACCATTCCACCAACCCCACCCCCTAGCCGCCACCATAGCAACCCAACCCCACTCCACCAACGCCACTTATCCCGCAACGCCGTCATTAAAAACCCTAATCTCGGAATTCAGTTTGTATGTTTAGTGTTTGTATTTTGAAGAAGAAATTGTTTTTAGGTAGATTTAGGTTTTCTATATGTATATAGAGGTCAATTTGAGAGAGATGGAGATTAGATGGTCCTCGAAAAAATATGAAGGTTTGAGAAGATGGAGGAGGTATGGTGGTGGTGAGTGGTGATGGTGGTTTGAGATTAAAAAAAAATAGATTGAAATTGATGGTGGAAGAGAGATGATAAAATGGGTGAAGAAAGAAAAAGAGAAAGATAGTGAAGAGAAATTGTAATTCTTTCTTATTATAAAAGTGAAAATAAAAATAAATATAGAAATACTAAATTACCCTTTTGTTTAAGTCATGTGAGAGGCACATGACCTACAAATCGTTAAAAATTAACGGACGTTAGAAAAATAGATCACCGGGGTAATAGAATTACAACAATGGGGACTACTGATGTAATTACTTTAAAAAAAGCCTCACACTACTAATTTGGGTACAAACATAGGGACCAACGGTGTAATTTACTCTAAAAAAAATGATGCTTTAAATATAGATATTTATCTATAAAGTATATGAAGTAATCGTTAATCCTATATTTCTAATAGAAATTTCGATGTCTTTATTCTCAAAGGTTTACGAACTTACGTGTCAAACTTAATCAATTAGAGGTTCATATATATATATATTAAAGGGATCAAATACACTCAATGTTTAAAATACACTCTAATAATAACACTCTAAAATCAATTAAAAAGTTAATTTAAAAATAGTAAAAAATATTTTTTTCAAAACTGTTTCGAAAAATCATTCTAAACTAACAATTTTAATCTTTTTATTTTTCGATTTTAAAAAAATAAAAAATCCTAAATGCATTTTTAGTAGATGCATTTTTTTATTAATTTCTTAGCTTTTATAAAGAAAAAACGTACCAAATCAATTTTGTTTTTAATATGTCTTTATAACAAAGGTTTTTTACTTATATTACGGATAATACAAAAAACACGTTAAAAAACAGTAGAAGTTCAAAACAATCATTTTTTACTAATATGTGTAATGTGTGTATTCTTTTCTTACCAAGAAACCACATTTTGGGTTGTTAAATTTTTCTACAACAAAAGTGTGGGGGTCCTGTTTTGTATAACTTGGTTATTAAGGTTTTAACATAAATTATGATATTTAAAAAAACAATCATAATCAAAAACCATGAATCACATATGATATAATTAGGAAACTAGCAAAAACTAGAATGTTTAGAATTTGTATACACGTAAGTTCGTACTGGATCAAAAGTATGCATGTAAAATGAAAATAAACTAAAAAGGTAAATATTTTTACCCAAACACTCACGTGATTTTTCTACTTGTCGGCCAAAAGTGAGGGGTATCCATTGCTACCCCACGGATAGCCTATGGTCCGCCCTTGGTAATTGCTCACAAATGGGTGTGACCGTTAACAAAACATTGTTATAACTGTTCACTAAATGATATAACTAGTCACTAAGGAATGTACCCTTTTAAGAAAATGTCACATATTTTGGTAGTTTATACTATATAAACACTATGATGAACAATATATGTAACAATAGTCTTGTTTTGACCCAAACTATATTGTCTTACATTAGAGTAGCGATTCTTGGTATATCATTTTATGATTTGGTGATACCCTAACGCAATGGCCGTTTAAGCCCCATAACATACTGTGACATGTCTAAACTCAGGTCGTGAACGCTAACTTATAACCTCTATGTGTTTATATTTGTTACCCGTTATAACTAACTTTATGTGTTACGTGGTTACGTAGACGCAACTCTTAAGCTAAACTCGATGTAACTCACACAAAACTCTTAAACGTAAGTTTACGTCATTTAAACCTTTAAGCGCGGATCGGGATCGGAATCGTAAAACAACTCCGGAATCAATTTATGTAAGCCCTAATACCAAGAAAACACCTAAGGAACTTTCCTAAGTTCATAACGTATCAAAATTTATAACTTTCAGTTAACGAAAAGGTCCAACGAAACAAAACGCAAAAACAAAAAAAATCAGAAAATGGCAAAATGAGCCAGGAGGACGCACAGAGTGGCCTTGTGCGCCGTCCTGGATGCCAAGTCCGAAATTTTTTTGGATTCTTGTTACTTGTCTCGTTTTTATAATACCAACTACCAATCACAAACGACCTAGACTACTTATTTGCTGCCAAGAGCCTGTCCCAAGGCCTTATTATCATTACACTTCTATTTCATTTTCATTTTCATTTTATTAAAACAAAAACACACACACACTAATTTTCTCTCCATCTTTCTCTCAAGAACTCCACCAAAATCAGTAACTTCCAGCCATCAAAACCCACTAAAATACACATTAAAAACGTTCTAACATCAAGAGGAAGCAAGGGAATCAAGTTTATTTCGGTTTCAAAACGTTTTCTACACTTTTGGAGCTCAAATCTCTTCCAAGACATCATCTAAGCTTTTCTTTCGGTAGAAACTCTTCCTTTTTACTTATGTTGCTATTATAACTCGTTGCATGGATGATCTAACCATTAAAAATAAGTTTTCACAAAGTTTTATAACACATTTTATACAAAAACGGGTTTTTATCAAAATAATACCTAGATCTACGATTTTATGGATAAAAGTTATGTATAAACTGTTAAAAAGACATACTATGAAGTTTAGACCGATTGCATGTCGAAATCTATGTTTGGAATAAACGTTTTTGCAAGAAAAACACAAAAACCACGAGTTGTGCGCCGTCCCTATAGGCCAGCATGACGCAGCGTGGCTCTGAGGCGCTCTGTGCGTCGTTCCTAAGGCCCAGGACGACGCAGAGGGCTGACATTTTTCCGAAAATTTGCCGTTTGGTCTTTTTGGACTATCGTACGCCCGCTGACTATTTGAGACTTAACATTTGGGACTGAATTTGGTAAAAATAATCATATTGATGACTTGTATTGGACTTATTATGCTAAAATGAACATGTTTAAATATGTTATGTATGTATATGTGTTTTGTAAGCGGGAAAGTGGTTTGTATTTTGGACATAAAATTTGGGCGCGGAAGTGCTGCCTAAATTTTGTTAGAAAATATAAGACACTTTAGCAAACAAAACATATTTATCATAATAACAATAACGTTAACTTTGGACTTTTGGACTAAAACAAAACGATAACCGTTTCGGATTTCCGGCTCTCTTTTCCGACCGTTCCCGCTTACGATTATCTTCGCAACCAGTAAGTTACAAACCCCTACTCTTTAAACGCTTTTAATACTTTTTGGGGTGAAATGCGAGTCTTAGGCTTAACTATTATTTAAGCTGAAAAACGCTTTGATTCTTGAATGCTAAACGAAAACGATTTGATATTCGAATGCTTTTACGAAAACACTTGTATACTTTGAATGCTATTATGAGATGCTTATATACTTTGAATACTAAAACGAATGACTATTTGGCCGGCATTGTTGAGGGTTTTGCCAACAATGTCGAGGATACGAAAACTATTTTGCCAATGACTAAAACATCGATCGTCATGTTGCGGACGTTGTACAAAATGGACGTGAGATACCACTAAAATTCCCGATACTACCAAGGACATTAGTTGCTATTAATCCCTTTGGAAAGGACCATTAGTAGATATGGATAGCGCTATTAGGGTAAATTGACCCTCACCACAACGACTTATAACGATGGTGCATAATACTAATAGGGTAGGCTATAGGCTTAGCAACGATCATTGGGCAATACTTAGGATTGTCACATAGTCGCGCTATGTGTTCAACGCCTACAAACGCGAATGCAATACTTTACACATGATTATGTGGTAACTATTTTGGAAACTAATACTTTATGCATGGTTATGCGACAACTATTTGAAAACTATACTTTACGCCATTTTTATGCGCGTGAAACTTGTATGCTTTTACTTAAACTTGTAGCTCACTAACTACGTCTCCCGTAGTTGACACTTGACTCGTATTTTCAGGTAACGAGTAAGCTATCAGTGATGACTTTATGCTTTGGGCGGATGACTTCAGGAACGGGAAGGGTTTGGGTGGTTTGGTTATGAACACCTCATTTTGATTTCGGATTTGTAATCGATATTTTAAACTATTATGTAAACTTTGATGTAACTTTTTATTTAATATAACTTGGCGTTTATCTATATCTTTCTATCGAATGCTATTGCTCTTCACATCCTGTGTTTCTGCTTTAGCGTGGTGTGACACATACTCTACGCGTTATGGTGGTTATGCACTTTTGTATGCATACAACGAAACATGGGTATGATTTAAGGCTAGTCAAACAAGATTATGGGGTTATAAGTGCAATGATCTTCCCAAACGTTTCTGATTATTATGAAGGTTAAATCGTAACTGTTGGTACACAAACATTAATGTTAATTAGCTTGTTTAGATAATTACATGTCTTTTGCACTTTGGATTTTAAAGTTGTAAATTATAGAAAATTTGCACTCAATGTCACTACAAGAAAAAAAGTTTTTAGTGACGACTCAAATTTGGTCACTAACTTTATAGTGATCAAATTTTTGGTCACTAACATTATAGTGGCTAAATATTTCGTCACTAATGATTAGTGACTAATTTTGAGTAATTACTTTTCGTCACTATAGGTCCGTCACTAAATTTATCAGAGACCAAATAAGGTTATTTTTTCGTCACTAATTTTGTTTAATGACCAAATTTAGTAACCACTTTTTTTATTGGGACTAAATGAGGCCATTAGTGACAAAAAAAATACTCGTCACTACAGCTTATTTGCCTTGTCGCCTGGTTTTGTCAATAAATAGCAAGCTAGTGTTTAGTATTTTGGGTCCCTCGAGTTAGTTTAGAGTGTCGCGTGCGCAATTAAGTTTTGGGGAGATTTGATTGTTTGAGAGCTCATCTGAATATCAAATCTTGTATATTTCATTCACGTCATATAATATATACGCTTGATTGTTATTTACTTGCTCGTGTTTCGCTTTGCATTCGTTTCATATACATATAGTTTGTTTATCGATTTACGGGGGTTAGACAATGAAGATCCAAAGGTAGATTGAAGGGAAAGGAACTATCAAGTGGTATAAACAGTATAAATAAAGAAAATGAGGATTCAACGTTTATTTTTCACTTTTACTCTCAAATATACAATGATACACTACTTGTTAGACAATAGGAGCCAAAATGAAATGTAAGCCCAAGCCCGTATGTGGGCTTGGTCCCGTTAGGTTAATATTTCCTATAAATAGGCTTCGTATGTAAACTTTCTAAGTTGATGAAATACAATTATTCTTCCACAAAACCCAATTATTATTTTCTACATGGTATCAGAGCAGGTTACTGTCAAAAGTACTTCTTCGACTAGATTATTCGAATAGAAAGTCAATACATTCGACTTGCTATTCGAACAGAAAAGTGAAGTGTTCGAACAAGCCATTCGAACAGCAAGTCAATGTGTCCGAACAAGCCATTCGAACAGCAAAACAACTCACACGAATTAACTCACACGAATAACTATTCGACCAGGTTGTTCGTTTAGTAGATAAACAAGATCACTTACCTCAGAATTGTTCATTTAGCTAGTCATTCGACTAGTCAGTTCGACTAGGAAATCATCGCAAGCGACTAGGAAATCAAATCAAGCGACTGGTTCATTCGAATCACAAACCAAAAGGCACGAACACCCTAGTCGACTAGGTATTACTTCGACTAGGAAAGTAGTATACACGAACTTAACACCCTTCGATCAGAATTTTTTTTTAAAAGCACCCGAACTCATCAAATTCGAATAGCCATTCGAATACCCATTCGACCAGATCACCATTCGAACATGAACACGAATTATCCCCAAATTAATTTTCGTTCGTGTGTTCTTCTTCGTTGTTTTCTCACGCCACCATTGTCTGCTTCAATTAGGTTTGAGTTTGTGAAGTTTAACTCATCCTAAGTGAACCAAACGTATGCCCACTAAAATTTTAAGCCCATAAAAAATGTTTTAGGCCCAAGTCATTATTTAAAGAAACCAGGCCCAAGCCACAATCTAAACAATTTAAACAATTTAAACCACTATGGCTGAAAACGAAAATAAAAACCTCGCAATGCAACTAATGAATCTGCTTCGTAACGGAACTCAAAACCAGTTTCAAAACCCAAAACCAAATCCTTCCGAGAATCATCGGTCAGACAAATTGTTCTTTCGAACTCAGTCAAAGATGGATAAGAGCAAGCTCAAGTGTGAAGAGTGTGGTATGTCGAAACACACCAAAGAACAATGCTTTAAGATCGTTGGATATCCAGAATGGTGGAATGATAACCACAAAAACTCCAAGACTGGAAAAGTTGCCGCCGCCATAGGCAGTAGAAAGATTAACGGCGGAGGAAAGAAGTTAATGTTAAACGCACATGATTTCAAAGAGGAGAACGTTTCTGTCCGATCTGGAGAAGTTAATGTTGCCACCAAAAACGCCAAGTGTAATTCATGGATTTTTGATTGTGGTGCCACTGATACAATGGCGTTTTATATAACCGATCTAACGTCAAACTCGAAAGTTGACAAAACACGAATTCACACAGCTAATGGGGAAACTCTCCCAGTTAAAGGAGGGGGAACTATCAAAATATCGAAAGAATTACGAATCTCGAGATGTCTTTATGTGCCATCATTATCACACAAGCTATTATCCGTTAGTCATGTTACGAAATAATAAAACTGTGTGGTATTAATGCACCCCACCTTTTGCATTTTGCAGGATATCAGGACGGGAAGGATCATTGGGCGTGGTACTGAGAGGCAAGGATTATATTATGTAGATGAAGTTACTCAACAAGGCTCTGTTATGTTGACTCATGGTTTAAACGATAGGAAAGAATGGTTATGGCACCGGAGATTGGGACATCCGTCCACTGGTTATTTACGTCAGTTATTTCCGAATTTATTTCCTAAAAATAAGTTGTTTCATTGTGACACTTGTATTTTGGCAAAAAGTCATAGACATACGTTTAAAGCTAATGATACTAGAGTTGATTCACCTTTTTTGCTAATTCATTCTGATGTTTGGGGTCCCGCTAAAATTGAAGGAGGACAAAATTTCCGCTATTTTCTGACATTTATAGATGATTGTACTCGAATGACTTGGACTTATCTTTTAAAAAATAAGTCTAAAGTCTTTACGAAGTTCACATTCTTTTGTAACATGGTCAAAACCCAATTCAAAAGTGAAATCCAAATTCTCAGGTCAGATAATGGGGGGGGGGGGGGGGGGGGGGATTTTGTAACACTTCCATGAAAACCTTCTGTCAAACACGGGGAATCATCCATCAAAGTTCATGTGCTCACACGCCTGAACAAAATGGAGTTTCAGAACGAAAAAATAGTTTTTTATTGGAAATCACACGGGCTATTATGATTGAATCCCAAGTCGCAAAGACTTTTTGGCCAGAAACTCTTGTCACTGCAACGTATCTTGTTAATCGACTTCCAACCCGAACCCTAGCCCTCAAAACTCCTCTCCAAACACTGTCACATTTCCATAAATTGCCATCAACTCTAACCCTCGAACCTCGAGTGTTTGGATGTTCAGTTTTTGTCCATATACCAAAAATAGAGCGTTCAAAACTTGATCCATGTGCAGAGAAATGTGTGTTTTTGGGGTATGGTGTCAATCAACACGGGTATCGGTGCTACAGCCCGAGTAAACGTCACATGTTCACCACAATGAACTGTGACTTTCTCGAAACGGAGTTCTTTTATCATACCCATCTTACTGGTCAGGGGGAAAATGACAATGACGCATTAAGATGGATAAGTTGGGCACCACCTGTCCATGACTCTCCTACTGATACTCCTACTACAACTGATAATCCTGAAGATTCCGATACTGATACTCCTACTCCAACTGATAATCCTGAAGATTCTGAAGACAGTACTACTGCCACCAATAATGATCCTCCTCAACTGATATCCGAGGTAAGTGGTTCTGAATCTCCGGATATTCCAAATAATTCTGATATGTGTGATGATGAACAACAGGTTGAGATGGAAAATCCAAGTGTGACCGAACCAACTCGGTATGAGTTTCCTCATAGATCAACCAGGGGAATTCCGCTTAACAGATACTCACCTGAAAGAAGTTCAAGAGGGTCAAGATATCCAGTTGCAAATATCGCAAGAAGGAATTTAGTTCCGGAAGCCAGGTCCTTCGCAAACGCGATATGTTTTTAAAAAAATACCAACAAGTGTTGAAAAAGCACTTAAGTATAAAGAATGGAGGGAAGCAATCGGTACTGAACTTGAAGCCCTGAAAAGAAGTGAAACATGGGAAGAATGTGAATTGCCTCCAGGAAAGAAACCCGTTAAATGTCGGTGGGTGTTCACTATTAAGTATAAACCCGATGGGTCAATCGAAAGGTATAAAGCTCGATTAGTAGCAAAGGGATATACTCAGACTTATGGGATTGACTACTGTGAGACTTTCTCACCAGTAGCCAAAATTGATACTATTAGAGTTCTATTCTCAGTTGCAGCAAACAAGGATTGGCCATTACACCAATACGATGTCAAGAATGCCTTCCTACATGGAGAATTGAAGGAAGAAATCTACATGGAAACTCCACCTGGAATCCATGATAGTTCCGAAGCCAGAAAAGTTTGCCGGCTAAAGAAATCATTATATGGTTTAAAGCAATCTCCACGAGCTTGGTTTGGTCGGTTTACCACAGTAATGAAGAAATATGGCTACAATCAAGCAATTCAGACCATACGTTATTCCTGAAACGGAGAGGTAAACTCATAACCTGCTTAATAATCTATGTTGATGACATGATTATTACAGGAGATGATTCGGAGGAAATGACAAAGTTGAAAGCCAATCTCTTCAAAGAATTCGAAATGAAAGATCTGGGAAGACTCAAGTATTTTCTCTGAATCGAAGTTTTAAGTCAGGGATTTTCATTTGTCAGCAAAAGTATGTCCTTGATTTACCAGCAGAGACGGGAATGTTAGATTGCAAACCTGGGGATACTCCCATGATTGCTAATCAGAAATTGTTCATGGAAGACGAAGCGGAACTGGCTGATAAAGAAAGATATCAACGAACGGTGGGAAAACTTATTTACTTAGCTCATACTCGGCCAGATATCGCATACGCGGTAGGAGTTATAAGCCAATTCATGCACCAACCACAAGTTCAACACATGGAAGCAGCCTTAAGGATTATCAGGTATCTCAAGGGAACTCCTGGACACGGTGTTCTATTCAGAGCAAATGGGCACCTGAAGATTGATGCTTATACGGATGCTGACTGGGCAGGCGACAAAGGTAATAGAAGGTCTACATCAGGGTATTTTACTCTAGTGGGAGGAAATCTTGTTACCTGGAGAAGTAAAAAGCAAAAGGTAGTCGCTCTTTCAAGTGCTGAAGCTGAATTTCGAGGAATAGCACGAGGTTTAGCAGAAGTTCTATGGCTGCGAAAACTACTATCAGAAATTGGATATCCCTCAGAAGAAGCTAGTAAGATTATGTGTGACAACAAAGCTGCAATCCAGATTTCAGGAAACCCAGTTCAACATGATCGAACAAAACACGTAGAAGTTGATAGGCACTTCATCAAAGAAAAACTTGAAGATGAGATTATCGAGCTTCCGTTTGTTTCATCAAAAGATCAGCTTGCAGATATTCTTACAAAGGGGTTACCGGAAAGATCTTTGCTCACTGTCTTGACAAGTTGAGCATTGGAAATCCCACTAATCAGCTTGAGGGGGAGGGGAATGTTAGACAATAGGAGCCAAAATGAAATGTAAGCCCAAGCCCGTATGTGGGGTTCGGCCCGTTAGGTTAATATTTCCTATAAATAGGCTTCCTATGTAAACGTTTGAAATTGATAAAATACAATTATTCTTCCACAAAACCCAATTATTATTTTCTACACTACTAAGAGATATCAAGTTTGAATTTTTTTTGAAACATTTACCGACTTAAAAAGTTATTAACCAAAATCTAAATAACAATACACCTATCAATCATGTCGACTGCTGCTCTTATTGACGGTGGTTAGTAGAGTCACACCTTGTGCAGTTGTGCTCCAATAGTGTCTCGTGGTTCAGGGTATAGCTTACTCAGAATCCTTACCCAATACTTTTACATCGTCAATCATCATTAGTAGGTCTTGATAGGTATAATTTATTGCATGATGAACCATTTTACATTAGTTGATGTAGAAGAATATATAATCAGTGGTGTAGAAATCACCAACACAAAACATAATAATTTAGTTACTTAAATTGTGTAGGACTACATATATTGATTTCATATTGAATACAGCATTGCTAAATAGCTAAAATAATTATATTTTCTAAAAGAGTTTTAACTAATTTGTTAATATACTTTATACATAAGAAATCATTTTATGTACTTCAAATATTCTCTGCTTATTAGTCCATGTTGGCTTATTTTAACGTTCTAAGGGGAAAGAAAATAATATAATAATAATAACTATCTAAGGGGTTTTTCTAATAAATGAAAGATCTTAAGTTTGAGTCTCTCCTAAATGTTTTCTTTTGTGAATTAAGTGAGAATCCTCTATATAAGGGTTTATGAATTCGTAAGTTGCATACTACCCAATTAGATAACCATACAACCCCAAAATATTATATTTGCGTTTTGAAAAAAATAAAATAACTACCTACCTTAGTTTATGAATATAAAAATTATAAAACAAAGGCAATACATAAACTGGTGGATAGATTAATGTGGTTATGAACATATAAGGTGTTGACCAAGTAATGGTTTGACAAAAATAAACCGGCGGTTCGAACCGGGGAAAAAGTAGAATCCTCTGACTTTGCAAATGCATGCTGCCATGGCCGTCTCAAACAACTTTCTCTGCAAGTTTTTTAGTGCCTTATTTCTGGCTTCCTACTAGGAGACAAATACAACTAAATGTGGGGTTCATTCATTTATATAATATTTTTATATATATCTTTAATAGTTATAGTTATAATCTTCTATACTAATAAGTGAGAGTTCTCGCTTGATGTGCCAATTTTCTAGGTTGTCTACTTATATAAGTTTATTAGATGATAATGTCATATGTTTAGGTATAGATATTTACTAATTTTATTATGAATATCATTTTAATATAACTTAATTATACAAACCCCGTGTATTACACGGGGAATAAAGTAGTAGTATATGATTTCTTAGTTAGTTATAATAAGTTGTTTAACCTAATAAAGTTAAGTTTTTCTATAATATGCATATAAGACATATGATATAATATAATTAATTATTATAACTAACTAAGAAATCATATATTATAACTATAACTATTGATAGTTTGATTAAAAGAAGACTTCAGCTTTATAATTTTATGTTTATACCTATGAGAAAGTATGTATGGGACTAATAAATCTTTTTGCTGACAGTAAAGACGTAAAATGATATATTTAGGGTGTGTTTGGTTTAATCATAGAAATCACTATGGGTTTAGATCTTTGTGAGAATGAGAATGTGTTTCTAAACCCACCAAGAGAGATGGGTTTGAAATTTGCTTAATATGACGGGTTTGATTCCCATTACTTAAAACAAAATCTATAAGCCAAACAATTGAAGTAGTAATCAAACCCATACCCTTAATCTCTTACCCTCCAAACAAACACACCCCTACCCTTGTGGCTACATAGGTTTACCCAAGATGACTTTCAGCTTTTTGCATAGCAGATGGTCGTCTTGATATTAAGTCGCTCGTATTGTGGGGCAGAAACCCAATGAATTGAAAATAAAAAAACTTTTTCATACAAATGAGGATAGTGAGGAAAGAAATGATTATTGAGATTAAGATTTGAGAATCATATTGGATTGTGACATATGATAAAAGCAAATATAGAGTAATATCACAATAGTACTCCTTCATATACTCTTGTGGGCCGTATTTGCAAGTGTCCATAGTCAATATCATGGGCCCAAACCCAATCATACACTTTCATTTTTCTGTTTTGGTTTACAGTAATCTATTGCTAACTTATATTTTTCTTTTATCACAATCCAAAGATAAAATAGTTCAACAATGTATAATGTATAGTACGCAATTGAACATTTTACATTTAATCTTTTTCATTCTATTTAATTGTAGTAATAACATAAATTTTCAAAGTGTTTTTGATGCCATGATGTCTCGGTGGTCGATACTTTTGTTGACAATGGAAGACAATAAAGGGATTTATGTTGTCTACGGGGTTAATAGAGCTCGTGGTAGGCTCTACGTGGTTGATGGTGAAATTGAAGAAGACGACAGATGAAAATGATAAACAAGTGACTTTTTCTATTATAGAAGACGATATGTGTCTTTTATCATTTCATGGTAGTGTGACAATAACTTTTGTTAACCTTTATCATTTCTTTCCAGCAAAAACCGGTAATTTTATTATACTGTGATTCCGAGTTTCTTATCTTGTTGGGTTGATATTATCCCTAAAACGCCAAGATGGCAAATGAGTTGTGATATACAACAAACTCCCCATAGCTTTGTAGATTCTTTTACATGGGGGCAATATGCATTATAATAGTGTAAAATGAATACATATATCTATATCTATCTACGTATAGCAACGATACATACAACGTTTTATTCAATATCGTCTATCCATCAGCAAGAACTAAACTAGAAAGTAATAATATATTTATCTTCTCCTCTTCCCCCTTCACCACCCTCTACGGGAGTAAAACCCGAAGAATAAAAACAAAAAAGAAAAAATCAAAGTTGTGTGTTCATCTTCGTCTTCTTTTTCCAACCAAAAGAGGTCCGATTACTTAAAAACAGTTGGGTCCTTTTATTTTGGTCTCATTCAAATGGGGACCAAATTTTCAGTTTATCATAAGAAGGAAAAAATCATATAAACGCGAAAAAGGCAAACGACACTTTGAAAAAAGTCCACAAAATTAAAGTTGAAATCATGTTATGAATCTTCTATCCTGACCATATCTTTCCCACATCAATTTTTTTCAAAGATTTTCCTGATACCATATAAACAATTTTAGTAATCTTTTGAAAGACATTAGTTGGATGTATGTGAAAAGAATGGAAAAATCAAGAAAAACAGAAAAATAAATCTTTTTCAATGTCAATATAGAAATCCTCATGTTGTTTTAATGAGCAAATATAGTTGTGTTTAGTTAGTCGATTTGTGACATTTGCAGGTTATTTTTTACTTGGGTTTTCAGGCTTACAACGTTCTTCCACTTTTGGTTGTAGTTCGCAGACCTTTGAATTACGTTAGACCTTATACAGTGTTTAAGGTCATACGATCTTTATTTGTACCTTCTTCAGATTTATAAAAATATTTACCGTTTAAAAATAAATGTCGTTTGAGATCCCTTTTGGTGGTCTATCAATAGAGGAAGACACACAACTTAAATCCACACATTGATATGATAGCGCAATGCCAAATGTTTGATAAATTTCGAACTTTAGTCTGGTAGTGTCAAAAAGTTTGGAGAGATGCAAACTTAGTTATACATATGAACTCCTAGACTTCCATGTCCAATTTGGAAAACTTTATAAGTTTAGCTACTTAAATAGCCGCAAACCATCCTTTATTTGACGTCAGCGTACTAGTTCTGGGTTACTCGAGGCTTAGGTTTTCTTAATATTGCGACTACATATCATATTCGAATTTGAATAGAAGTATTTGAATAATTATATGCTTACACTTATACCATCCTCTTGTCATAATAACAATATGTCCTTGACACTAACAAATCTCTAGGCTGATTAATATTACTATAAATATGTTATGTTCAATTCAATTCAATAAATGAAATGAAAAATAAAAGTGTGAGTAAATTCAGAAATCAAGAACAAAAAAGAAACCACTTAATTCAAGCTTAATTACATCACAAATCAAGAACTACAATAAAATCAAGATCCAGATTGAGATTTAATGTCCCAAAATTATAGTTTAGATTCATCTTGTTCTCGATGGCATTCTAGGAACCCTCCCCGAATGCTTCTTCATGTCAGACGTTCCATAATAATCAGTATCATCGTCACCAAAATCATCTTCATCTTCAGTTTCATTAACCTGATCTTTAACTATTTGTATCTCTTTCCTCCTACTACCAACACCATTCTTCAACCATTCCACCACCTCTATCATGCTAGGGCGATTCTCTGGATTACTATCGGTACAAGCCATGGCTATCTTTACCACGACTTTTAGTTGCACAAAATCAAATCTACCCTTCAATCTTGGGTCAGCAATGTGTTCATATGAGTCCTTCTGTAGAAATGGAGTAGCCCATTGTATGATATCACGCTTGATACCTCCCGGCAGCTTTTCTAAAGGTTTTTTAGCACTTAAAATCTCAAGTAATAGAATTCCAAAGCTGTAGACATCACAGCTTTCTGAGACTTTTCCCCACATGGCATATTCGGGTGCAAGGTACCCTAGGGTTCCCTTCACCCTTGTGGTCATATGAGTCACCCCATCTGGTATCAGTTTTGCAAATCCGAAATCAGCAACTTTTGCTTCAAAATCTGAATCAAGGAGTACATTACTAGCTTTAATGTCTCTATGGATTATATGAGGAGTTACTTCATGGTGCAAATACCTAATCATCAATGAATTCAACCAAAAAACCAAAAAAAAACATTTAAAAGGCAATGTAGAATCTTGCGATTTCATGGTTAATTGATTAGATGAACTTACGCCAACCCTTCGGCCGAACCAATGGCTATGCGCATTCTTCGTGGCCAATCTAGGAGACAATCGGCTGCAAGTTGACCATGTAGGTGAGTGAGCAAGCTGTGGTTTGGCATATAATCATAGACTATAAGCCTTTCATCTCCACCAGCATAAAACCCTTTTAGTCCCAACAAATTTTTGTGTCTAACTCTCCCAAGAATCTCCACTTCAACCGCAAACTCTATTTCCGCCTTCGCATTTATGGACTTGAGTCGTTTAACTGCTAACTGCAAGAAGGTCAATATTTTTTACCCATTATACAACTTTATTCTAAACTATTAATATCATCAAAAACTATATCACAAAATTTATGATAAGAAAAAAAAGATAAAAGATTGCCTCAGCGCCTTTACTTGTTCGACCCCAATAAACACTCCCAAACCCTCCTTCACCAATCTTGTTATCGTTATGGAAATTGTTCGTTGCGTGCACAAGTTCTTTGAGGGTGTACATATTCCAGGGGTAATCCGTATTCTTTTGGGGACTGCACAACAATTTAAATCAAATAACTTTATGTATACCATATGTAAACATATAATTATGCAAAATCCCTTCAAAACGATGAAAAAATAAGATTTGAAAAGGCCACCTGCTCTTTAGTTCTTGATCCTCATGAGAAGTACAACAAAAACATTTTTGCAACTTGTTCTTAATCGTTGTCATGATTAACGAAATGGATTAAAATTTAAGCTGATAGTGTTAATATTCAAGGATTGATGACAAGGAATTATGGGGTGAAAAAACTGTTGGAAACAGCAAGAAGATGGTGATAATTTCCGGTGATTACAAAGTTGATAGTAGACAAACTTGGAGTTAAGTGTACAACATTGGATTTGGTCTTAGTTTGAATTTATTAAGACAGGCTGCTATTTGAATATTGTACCAATTTTCTAATTTCTAATTCTAATATAATCTCCCTATCTTTGTCTTGAATTTGTTTATAGAAATTTTATTTAGATAATGAATTCAAAAACTTAACTTGTTGTTGTTTTATGTATAACTATTTATCAAGATTTAACTTCATTTCTTTGTCTCATATAATTGGAATTTTAATATGTAATAGTAGTTGTACGTAAGTGATATTTTAGAGTAGAGAAAAGCTTAAGTTATAAAAATTATACTAAAAATTATCGATATGTCATAATATGTATGGAAAGAAAAAATAAGATAGAGATGTAGTTTTTGAATATGATTGGCGCAATAATCTTCCTTTTTTTTAACTATTTTATTGTAATTATTTTTTAACTATAGCATTGCTCGAAAAGAGAAATGGTTAGTACATATTCAAATCTCAAGAAAACTTTGTAGTTTGTAAATTCTAAATAAAAACTTAGGACTTCTGGAATAATGAATGTACAATATGCAGTAAACTAATACTCATTATTTTATTTATATTTGTTCTAAATTTATTGTCTATTTTTAAATATGAATAGTTAAAATGTACTAATTTCTCATTTCGCCTTTATATATTTTTAACTTTTCAAACTTTAAAACTAACCGATGTATTTTTAGCAAAGACATAATAAGTAATCTAATAAAAAAAACTTTATTAATTATAAATATCTATTTCGATTGATTTTTGTTTTCAAAAAAAATTTCTGAAACAAAGAGAGTAATGTATATCAAGCCAACCCTTTCTACTTTTTGTTGAACAATAAGAAATGTTATAATACTGTAAGGATAAATTATGTTGTTTAATATTGCATTTTTATAGTTAGTTATTGTCTAATAAAAAAATATGTTTTTTATTAAATTGTACAAGGAGAGTATCCGTATCAAGGATACATTTTTTTTATATAACAAAAATCTTTCGCAAACTATATTTAGGGATTTAACGTCTTCAAATTAGTGCCACGTCAAATGTCGATTTTTATCTATGTTATGTCAAGGTGTCAAACAAGTTTGAGCAAGTAACATGTCGTTTTGGCAAATTATTAAATTTAAAATAGGGACATTGTATAGAATTGTAACGAATTTTGATCAAATTGTTATTTAACTAAGTCTTTTTTTTTTCTTTTATCGAAAAATCATAAATTTTCATATCGTTAATATTATATATAAATGTTATCTTGAAATCTCGTTAATTATTGAAATATAATATTTTTGTGAAATTTTTTCATTACTATATGTCATTTATGTGATATAACATATGTTGATTATTTTACTTTATTATTTTTAAACATTTAGACACAATAATTAATGATATCGAGAAGATATTTGTTATTAAAATTTAGTTTTTATATGATATGAGCATTTTCTTTTTTCCTAGTTCAATGTAAATAATGATATTAATAATATACGTGAAATTTATAATTTTTATGAGTAAACAAAATTCATTACTTATAATAACAATTTAATTAAAGTTACATTTCAGTGCAAATTTTACATTTAAAATAGATAAAGGATATAGACATTTTTTTTTTATTGGTGACAAAAAGGTTATAGTGACCAAATAATGTCATTACTAAACAAAAATTGTTATCAAGACTCTTAAACAAAAATCGTTATTAAGACCATTTTTTTGTAGTGAGAAGTCAAATTCATGATAATAACAAAGAGTCTTGAAATTTTACAGGAATATGAACTAGAAATTGCTAAAGAAAACTAAGAGCAAAAGTTTTGATAAGAACCGAATATTTGTTCCATAATTATATTTAATGTAGTTTTTCTCGTAAATGTATTTTTCTTTTAATTTTACTTAGGTTAATTTCAATTTTAATGAAACAAAATTTTGATATTCGGATTCTACCGTACAATGTCTAATGAAGAGGTGTACAAAACCAGGTTCGACCAAAACTTATTTCGGTTTCGAGGTCGGTATCTTTTCCAGTAAGCGGATATTACACCAAACATTATGGTTTCTTGTTGTTTCTAATACTTCAATAATCGTTGGTGCATTTGTAGAACCAGCACCAGTGGCAGTGGAAGAACTTTGAGTTGTCATTTGATTATTGATAATATTTTGAGCTTTTTTCAAACGTTTTTCGAATCTATTGTGTGCGTTTTTAGCGTTTTAAGAGTGATTTGAGATTGTTTGAGTGTTGTGACTAAACCAAACTAAACATACCTATTTATACTAAATTTAGGATGACAAAATGGTAAAAACCTAACCCGGTTCCCAAAAACCTAACCCGAACCGGTTTTCTACACCTACTTCCAAAACCAGTTTTAAACTAATGATTTTTGCCAAACCGATCCGGTTCTTGTCAAACCCAGCTTCGACTACTTTTTTTTTTTTGGTTTTAGTTATGGGTTTTTGTACACACCCGGTCTAAAGTAACTGATATTGAACCGGCACCATATTGTTGCACTTTTTCTGTAAAGAAATAAATGAATGTACTTGTAACACTTGATGCCGTTTTTATAACGATTAATATTTAAAAAAATAATCCATTGGTCTTTAAATATTGGTTTGTTAACTTTGAATGTGTCCTGCAAGCAAACCAACAACCAGCAAAGTTTGAAGACTTCAGAATTGTGTATTTTAGAATTTAATTAATTAATGATATTTAGTTGAAATTCCTATATATGTTTATAAAAAGATTCCAAAAGGCCGGAGCCATGAAATTGGAATTCCAATATATTTTTGTCAATTACTTAAAAAAGTTTTAGGAGGCGGTTGTTTTGGTTTATGTAACGGGTTTATAAGATTATTTTAATTTTGATAAGTTGATAAGCCTGATTTTTTCGGCTTATAGGCTTATCAAGTTGAACTTAACTTGATAAACTCATAAACCGAAAAAATTGGATTTATGAGCTTATCAAAATTTATATAAGCTAATAAGTCTATTACATAAGCCGAAAAAAATTACCGTAAATAGATTTTGCAGTTTAATTATAAAGGGAATTATTTAATCTCCAGCTAAAACTATAATAAAAAGAGTGGATTACACAAGTTCAATATACTCAATTTAACTCTACATTAGCACATCTAGAAGTCATCCAAACAAATGATTTTTTTTTCTTTTTTTTACTTCATTACCAATATAAGCGATAATTCTTCAATCTTAGATTTCTTAATCCAAGATGTTATAAAAGTATATAAGGTGTGAAGAGGCCGAAGTAGAAGACTCCACCATCGAAAGATTATCTTCCATAACTCTTGTGAGATATGACATGAGATTCGACAAAGGTGTGTAATTTCGTTTCAAGAGCCACTTCAAGAGTCATTTGCTAGCAAGCCACGAAGAAAAAGAAAATGTTTCACGAAAACATGGCACTGGGCACTGGTTAGATATCAACTGAACAATTTTTTATCTCGTGCTCTTATGGGCCAACTCCTAAAGCTCGAGTTTAGGTCCAAACTGACATCAAAATGCCTTCCAACCATAGTTGTCAACTCGTGACTCACGACGTGAATCGTTTTCTTATTTTTTGAATCGTAACTCGTATCATGACTTGACTCGTAAGAGTCATGATAATATAAAATATATACATCTAAAATTTTAAAGGACACACATATACATATAAAAAATAACCGTAATAATACATTTTTTCTAGTTACAAGTCATTACCAATGATATATTATAAAACATTTCTCTTATACTTTTAATCCCTTAAAATTTAAGTAATTGAAATTACTTATCTACCATTTTTATACCTCTTACAAAGATTATCATTTAAAACACTTTACAATTAACGTAGAATAATCAAATAGAAAGAAGTAGTTTAAACATTTACATTGACATTTCCTTAATTACCATAATAACTATTAAGTAATATAAAATTTAAACTAATTTTTAATTCTCTCTTAAACATTCACAAACATTGATTTATTTTATCATATATTTTTTAATGTATAAAAAATGGTAAGTCTATGTGTGTTATAACATCAATCTAAGTACATATTTTGAATTAATAATAAAAGAATAGATGATATAAAATTTTGTCCAATTATTTAGGCTTATTTATTATAGGTAATAATAATATTGAGATTAACAACATATACGTTTGTAACATATATATTTTATTTGTTTATATATTATAGTAATATATTCTTTTATAAATTTCTCAATTGTATAATGACTCTTTTAGACGATGATATAATCAAATACAAGAAAGTTAAGTTTGGATATCGAAAACTTAAGTGACTAATTATGTAAGCGACATGAACACCGAAAACAACATGAGTAATCATTCTTTTTACTACTGCTACCGGTGTTAGTATTTAGAGGTGACAAAACTCGACAAGACACGAAACCCTGAAAACGACATGAAATTATCGGGTTAGGTTGTATAATTTTAATCCGCTGACCGGACAACCTGCTAACCCGAATAATTTTCGAGTTGAATTCACGTTGGTCATTTGATTGAATGGGTCGACTTGACAACCCATTTTTTTTATATAAACTATTTCTTTAAAAATAATAATGAAACTGAAACTGAAACAATAATTCTCAAACTATGGTGAGAAAATAGGGGTGAACATGAGTCGGTTTGGTTCGGTTATGGACCAAAACCGCACCCATAACCGAACTTTCGGTTAATTAAAATGTTAATCGTTCGGTTTTGACTAATTCAGTTTCAGTTAATCGGTATGTGTTATTTATTGGGCCGGTTATCGGTTAACCATCGCTTAATAACTACAAATACTAAATAACAAAAATTTATTATAATAGTTCTCTTTGAAGATGCTTCTTAAATCGTGGAGGTTTGATAACGAATTCATTACTTTAAATATAAAATACTATATGAATTACTTGAAAAAAATATAATACGACAATTTAGTTTCAATTTTTTTTCTAACCACCCCTAATCTTGCAAATCCAATCAACCTGATCCGGTATCCAATCTAATATACTTATTGTCACACCCCGCTAAAGCGGAAACACGGAATGTGAAGAGCTGGAAGATCATTACACGGGTCATAAGGAAACATAACGGCATTTAAGTCATTAAAACATTAAAAGTGTTTACAAGTTGAAAGGAATAACCAAGTCATAGAGTTTAGTACACAAATTCATAAATAGAGTTCAAATTAAAATTCCCAAAAGAAAATGGTCAAGTCTTTCCCCAATTCAGATCTCACGCGACCGCCTTGACCCGTCCATGCCATGCATTCCATACTTACACTAAATTTCCTGAAACATAAGATAAAGTGTCAACTACGAAAGTAGTGAGTGAGTTACAGTTTAAGTAGTTCGGCAAAAAAATAAGTAAAGTATATAAAAGTAAAAGTTTCCAAAAGGAGGTTAGCGGAGAAAAGTCGCTTAAAATTTATATACTTTTAAAGTTCAAGTAACGGGCGAATCGGTGCCCTAAGTTCGTAAAGACTAAGTAGAGTTAAATTTAGTCAAATCGTAGTTGCGGAATCAATCGCTAAAGAGTTCGTAAAGTTATGCGTATAAGTAACTAATTAGATTTCTTGTATCAACCTCTTGGCATCTATAACTTAAGTGTTCACACTAATCCGATTGTTCAACCGTGAGGCCCCTCTTCCCGCCTATCCTACGGGAAGTTGTTCAAGTTCTTAGTAATATGTACTTAGACTGCCATCTAAGCAAGGAACGGTTCTTTCCTAAGTATCGATACCCATAATTACTAAACGGCTCTGTAGTTAATAGTGTGTAAAGTTCTAGAAAAGTAGCTGGGCACTAAGTAGTTTTGTTTTAAAAAGAGATAGTTGTTCCGTCACTTAAGATCATGTTATAGTTCCATCAAGGGTCGGTCCGCATACAAGCATCAATATTTAGTTTAGCCAAAAAGGGGGCAAGCCGGTAAGTTCAAGTAGAGTAAAAGTGTTTTACGCATAAGAGTTTAAAGAGTTTGTTCAAAATAGTTTCATAAGTACCAGAGTCAAAATAGTTCAATAAGTTCCAAAGTCAAAATAGTTTAAATAGTTCCAAAGTCAAAATAGTTTAAATAGTTCCAAAGTCAAAATAGTTCAATAAGTTCCAAAGTCAAAATAGTTCAATAAGTTCCAAAGTCAAAAATAGTTCAATATTTGTAATAAGTCAAAGTTCATAAAGTTGCAAGTTGATTCATAAAGTTTTCACATACAAATAATCTTATGTTTCCCCCAAAAATTCATGCAAAATACATATAAAAATAAGGGGTTCTAACTCACTGATTGCGAAGAATAAGATACGGAAACTCGGTCGGAAACGGAAGCCGGGAATCACGGATTGCCTAATAATGCCAAGATAGTTTAATTAGTCATTATATTATTATGTTCTTTATATAATAATATAGATAAAATGTTATTAAACTTTAAGTGTCAAGGTTAAGTATTGTTAAAATAGTCCGGAAAGGTAATTGTCACGTTTTTGTCCAAAAGTTCGATTTAACGTTTTTGATTATTATGTCTTAAGTGCTTTTTCTCGCTGAAGTGGATTACATTTTTCTAAGGAAATTTGGGCAGCGCTTCCGCGCCCAAATTTCATTTCCAAAAATGTACAATCCACTTCCGCTCACAAATCACCTAAAACACGATAACAATTATAATATAGTCCATTTTAGTCCAATTTAGTCCATACAAGTCTCAAGTGTTATTACTTTTACATAATCAGTCCTAAAGTGTCATAAGTCAAAAAGTCAGCGGTCACAAATGGTCCAAACGTGCTAAAAACGACAAAAACGACGAGTTTTGAAAATCCAGCAGCTCTGTGCGCCGCTGTGAGCACCAGAACGGCGCACAGAAGCTGAAACTTCTCACGCTGCGTCGTTGTGTGCCTTAGGACGGCGCACACGACACGGATTTTCGAGTTTTTGTTGCAAAACGTATTTTAAGCCTTAGATTTCGACATGCAATAGGTTTAAACTTATTAAAACGTCATTTTAACAGTTTATAAAGCATTTTTAGTTACAAAACCGTGGATCTAAAGGTTATTTCGGTTAAAGACGTTTTTGACCATAAAAAGTCATAGATTCGTATAAAATCTTATTTTGAACCGTTAGATCTTACATGCAAGTGTTCATTTGTATAAAAGTAGTAAAAAGACAGAAATCTACCGGAGGAAAAGCTCGGATGATGAGTTTTGGTCGGATTTACGCTTCAAAAATCTTTGCAAGGTTGGTCCTTTTTCGGAATAATCAACACCCCTTGCTTCTCTTGATGTTTGGAACGATTTGTATGGTTAGAAAATGGATTTTGATGGCTGAAGTTACTGGAAAATGAAGAACTCTTGAGAGGTTTTTGAGAGAAAATGGATGTTGTGTGTGTTTTTGTTTAATGAAAATGAAAAATGAAAAGGAAAAAGTAAAGGAGTAGTAATGTGTGTATTGGGACAGTAAAAATCAGTAATTATGGACTGGAAATCGAGTGTCATTGGTTGAGAAAGTGGTGGATTCGAGACATGCAAGAATTTCAAAATTCTTACGATTTTCGTCCTATAGGACGGCGCACAAGGCATGTGTGCGCCGTCCAGGACCATTTTTGTAACAAAATTTGTATTTTGGCTGTTTTTGTATAAGTGTTTCGTTGGACCTTTTCGTTAACTAAAGTTTTAAAGTATGTTACATTATGAACTTAGGAAAGTTCGTTAGGGGTTTTCTTGGTATTAGGACTTATTTAATTTGATTCCGGTTGTGATTTTGATGCTGTCGCGGTTTCGATTTATGAAAAATTAAAGACTAGATAGACCGAAAGAGACATAGAGTATAAACTGCACCTGGAAATTAGACGGTTGTCACATTCTCCCCGGGTTGAAAGAAATTTCGTCCCGAAATTTAGTTCGTCCCATCATGAAGAAGAGTTCTCGAATAGATGTGGATATTTGAATTGGTCTTCACGCTCCCATGTGAATTCGTGACCACGTCGGGAATTCCACCGAACCTTGATTATCGGAATACGGCTCTGCCTGAGTTGTTTGACCTCGCGGTCAACAACTTCGAGCGGTTCTTCGATGAAGTTTAGCTTGTTGTCGATTTTGACTTCGTCAAGAGGGATGACGATGGTCTCATCAGACAGACACTTTTTCAAGTGTGAGACATGGAATACGTTATGAACGTTCGCGAGAGCCTGGGGGAGTTGGAGACGATAAGCAACGGGACCGATACGCTCAATGACTTCAAATGGACCGGTGTACCTTGGACTCAGTTTACCACGCTTTCCGAAACGGACTACCCCTTTCCATGGCGATACCTTGAGGAGCACTCTGTCGCCCACTTGGAACTCGAGGGGTTTCCTTCGGTTGTCAGCGTAGCTCTTCTGTCGGGTACGAGATGTCTTCAGTCTGTCACGGATAGTGGTGATCTTGTCAATGGTCTCCTGGACGATATCGAGTCTCGTAAGTTGTCGATCGCCCGCTTCTAGCCAACACAGCGGTGACCGACACTTACGTCCGTAGAGAGCTTCGAATGGTGCGCACTTGATGCTGGCATGGTAGCTGTTATTATAGGAGAACTCGACCAAGGGAAGGTGAGTGTCCCAACTTCCTCCGAAGTTGACTACACATGCTCTCAGCATGTCCTCAAGTGTTTGGATCGTCCTTTCGCTCTGGTCGTCGGTCTGAGGGTGGTATGCGGTGCTAAGATCTAGACGCGTACCTAAAGACTTCTGAAGGACATTCCAAAAGCGGGAAGTGAATCGACTATCCCTATCGGAGATGATGGAGAGAGGTGTTCCATGACGAGAGACGATCTCGTTGATGTAGACTTGAGCGAATTTCTCCATCGAGTGATTTTCTCGGACCGGCAGGAAATGAGCGGATTTTGTCAGACGGTCCACGATTACCCAAATCGTGTCGTTACCCTTAGCCGTACGGGGCAACTTGGTGACGAAGTCCATAGAAATTTGTTCCCACTTCCACATGGGAATTTCCGGTTGCTGAAGTAAACCTGAGGGCTTCTGATATTCTGCCTTGACCTTGGAGCAAGTAAGGCACTTGGCTACATACAATGCGATATCCTTCTTCATGCCCGGCCACCAGTAGTACTCTCGGAGGTCCTTGTACAACTTGTCGGATCCCGGATGGATGGAGTATCTAGATCGGTGGCCCTCGTCCAGAATGAGTTTGCGAAGATCTTCAGATTTTGGAATCCATGCTCGACCCTTGAAGTAGTAGATTCCGTCGGACTTACGTTCGAATTCTTTTTCATGATTATGCAGCGTCTCTACCTTAATGTTCTCGGGTTTCAATGCTTCTTGCTGCGCGTTTGCAATCTGCGTTCGGAGGCTCGTCTGAATTTGAATAACCAATGCTCGAACTCGAGATGGCTTTACCCTTTCCTTCCGACTCAGGGCATCTGCTACTACGTTTGCTTTACCCGGGTGGTATTTGATCTCGCAATCGTAGTCACTCAACAATTCTATCCATCTACGTTGCCTCATGTTGAGCATTTTCTGATCTAAAATGTGCTGAAGGCTCTTGTGATCAGTGTAGACCGTACACTTTGTACCATACAAGTAGTGCCTCCAGATTTTCAAAGCAAACACGACGGCTCCCAACTCTAAGTCGTGCGTTGTGTAGTTCAGCTCGTGAACTTTCAGCTGCCTGGAAGCGTAAGCGATGACCTTGTCCTTCTGCATTAGAACACACCCAAGTTATCCGTGCCCTCTGGAAGGGATAGAATCGGTGCGTGACAAAGTTGGTACTTGAGCTTCTGGAAGGAATCCTCCTGATCTTTTCCCCAAATGAAGTCCTTGTCTTTCCGAGTGAGCTCGGTGAGGGGTTTCGCGATCTTCGAGAAGTTCTCAATGAATCTTCGATAATAGCCAGCCAATCCTAGAAACTGGCGGATTTCCGTCGGGGTCGTCGGAGCTTGCCATTTCTCGATCGCTTCGATTTTGGCTGGATCTACATGAATCCCTTCTTGGTTGACCACATGACCAAGGAAGTGTACCTCTCGGAGCCAGAATTCACACTTCGAGAATTTGGCGTACAATTTCTGATCTCGGAGGAGTTCTAAAATGAGCTTAAGGTGTTTCGCATGATCTTCCTTGTTCCTCGAGTACATGAGAATGTCGTCTATGAATATGATTACGAATTTGTCTAAGTATGGTCTACACACTCTGTTCATTAGATCCATGAATACAGCTGGTGCGTTGGTCAGACCAAAAGGCATGACAAGGAATTCGTAATGACCGTATCGAGTTCGGAACGCGGTTTTCGGAATGTCGGTCTCGCTGACACG